>OZ007598.1:261498664-262098664 GCA_963931845.1 Maratus michaelseni
AGCGTAAAACCGAGAGAATCGTACAAGTGATAAGTCGCTGTATGTGAAAATGAAATCTGTCTGGTATCCTGTCTTAAATGAAAAAAAATTACATGGTCCCTACAGAAAGAATATCAACAATTATGCATGCTAAGACAGAAATCTATATAAAGTGCAATTTTTCCAGGGTTGGCAAGTTTTTGACAGTGTGACGGTTTTATCCGGTTTTAACCATGGTTTTAACCGTCATGTCAAAAACCCCTTTTCGACATAGTTTTTGACAACAACTGTCAAAAACCTAAAATTGAGTTCAAAAACTGTTTAAAATTATTTTTACAACATTAAATTCACAATTTTTCATAATTTTTAGTGTTAGATACATGAGTAAACTTTTTGACAGTTTTAGACATTAAAAACCACATATCCTGTATAAAATCAGGCGTCAATCCAGGAAAAAGTTAAGGCCTATCTAGAATCCCTTCACAAAAATCGATTTAATAAATCAGGTCCCTTCACAAAATACCTGTTAATAAAATTGGGCTATTCACAAAATTCCATTCCATAAAAACATACTCTCCATTAACTATTTTTATTTTGTTAGGTTTTAAAATGTATAATTTACAACGAAAACAAGTTCACAAGAAATGAAAATTTTAACAGAAGGACTTAAAGAAATTATCATTAAATGAATTTGAGCAGCTGGATTTCCTCTTTCATAACAAAATGTTCACAAAATAAATTTTACAAAAATAATTTTTAGTTTTCACAAAATGGGTATCAAGAAAAAAAAATCTGCGTCGACCTCTGAAAACTCAAAACATGATTTTAGTTTAACAAATTACTTAGAAAATAATTGTAAGCTATAAATATATAATAAATAATAATTAAAAGTATTGTTACATTAAAAATATAAACCAATCAAACTATTAAATAGTACTTGCAGAGTTTCCTCCAGGCAGTTTCAGAAGGGTGCCGCAACCTGCCTGCCCTTTGATTTACAAAATATCATCCTTCTTGCTCTCATAAAATAAATTAGCACCCTTCTTGCCCCTCAGTAAAAAAAGTGTCTTTTCTCCTTTTGGTATTAAATTTGCTTTCATAGTCTAAAATTACTCAATGTTATCTTAAAAAGAGTGCTCTGACTTTTAAATATTAAAAGTGACTTTAAACACCAAAAATATGCCTTTAACAGTAAGTACCTTTAAGAATCTGAAAAGTGCCCTCAAGAATCCAAAAAGTGCCCTTTTCTCACCAGCAGCACACTGCCCTTTTTTAAACCTGGGGGGAATTCTGCTACTTGTATAATTTAATGTATAAAATTTCATATAAATAATATACTTATTTTTATATTGTTTTAATGTTTGTCCCCCCCAAAAAGGTACTAATGAAAAGAGGAATGTTTTTTTCAACAAGGTAAATCATATTCAAAAGTTGGAGTATGATATTTATTTCAACAGGGAGAAAAATGTTGGGACCAGGACTCGAACCTGGGTCTGTTTATTATGACCTAATTACATGGTATACAGCAGTTAGTTTCTGTATTGTATCACATTCATCATGTAAAAATGTTATAGTTACAGCTCAGATAAATAAAATTAGCGCTGCAGTTCGCAGCCATGTCCAACAAATAAGAGTAAATTATTCCAACCATGATATTTTTGGGATAGCTTAGTAGGAAGAGCGTTGGCAAGGCAAGCTAAAGTACCCAGGTTACAGTCCTGGTCCCGGCATTTTTTGCTCTGTTGGAATAAATCTCAGCTATGATACTCCAAGCTTTGAATTAAAAATATGTTCTATTTTATAATGCATAAAAATTAAATTTAACATAAAGAAATAGTTCTAAATAATTAAACTGAAACTAACATAATAAAATGAAGATATATTATATATGTGTAAATATTGAAAATAACAAACCATCTTCTTTTAAGTTATTGATTTAAAGAACGTTTAATTATATAGATTTCATATTATAATTAATTTAATTACTCAAAGAACATTTGTGTTGCAATTGTGGTTTATATTTAATGTTTATGTACAAAAACAAACATTTAGAATCATTAAAAGTCTAGGTAACTTATGATCAGTCAATGAATAGTGGCTAGTTTAGATTTACACAAGCCTTTATTTATTATTTTTTTAAAGCATAAATTAGATTGCTATTTTTTTTTTAAATAAATCAAATACTTAATAGTAATAAAGATATAAAAAGTACTTTGAAAAATGCATTTAATAGTAGTTTCAATATTTTTAGCTATTTTTCCGAGCCTGGCAATTGACAAATAATTTGAATGATGATATATAATTTTATTACAACTTAATTATAGTATGACTAAATAAAAAATATCTATATAATATATAAATTATAATTTAATCAGTGTTTAGCTTGATACACTATAAAATATCACTAATGATTGCTGAAAGAAGTGTGTCATAAGGTTTTTGACGCTTTTCGACAGTTCTTGACACTTTTCGACAGTTTTTGACACTTTTCGACAGGTTTTTGACATGTCATGTCAAAAACCACTTTTTGACGTCAAAAACCCAACCCTGAATTTTTCCCTATTCCTTTTCATTCCAATTTCACAGGTTTTATTGAATAAATATTTGACAAAGCTGATTACATATTTTATGGTTACATATTTTTAATTTTAAAATAAGTCAGCTATTACAGGGTGGAATTCGTGCTCAAAATTTTGAAATCCTGCCCAAAATAATATCATGGGCAGGAGTCTCCAACAAAAAAAAATTTCACCTTTTTCCAGAAAATTTTGCTTTTTGAAATGACTAACAAGTCCCACAACCAACTGACAAATATTACAATACTTTCTCGTGACCGATCGACGAATTTTGCTGGGTTTTTTCCGCAACAGATTGATGAATTTTACATTTTCTTCCAGTGACCAATTGACAAATTTCGCAGTATTTTCCGCAAATGATTTATGAATTTCTTGGTTTCTTCTTACAACAGATTGCCTAAATTCACCATTTTACCCTGTGTCAGACTGAATAATTTTGTGATTTTTCTCAGTGACCGATTGACGAATTTTATATTTTCCTGCAACAGCTTGATGAATTTTACATTTTTTTCCAGTGACCAAGTGACAAAGTTCGCGATATTTTCCACGAATGATTTACATATTTCTGGGTTTCTTCTTGCAAAAGATTGCTGAAATTCACCATTTTACTCTGTATCTGAATGAATAATTTTGCGATATTTCTCAGTGACCGATTGACGAATTTTATGATATTTTCCAACGACCACTTGACAAATTTTGCAATATTTTGTTGCGATCAAATAGCAAACTTCTCGTAGTTCTTTTCACAATGGATCAATGAAATTTACAATTTTTTTCCCCGCGACTGACTGACAAATTTTGCAATTTTTTTCGCAACCAATTGACGAATTTCAGGATTTTTTCCATGACCTAATTTTATAATTTCACAGTTTCTCGAGAGAGAATTATAAAATTCACAAATTTGCGATTTTTCTCCATGAGCAACTGACGAATTTTGCAATATTTTCCTGTGATCGTTTGACGAATTTCATGACTTTTCCCCTTGAATATTTGACAAATTTTGTGATATTTTCTCACAACCAATTGGTGAACTTTGCAGAGGAAGGGAGTTTGAGCAACAGAACGGCAAATTTTTCAATTTTTTCCGCCAACAGAAGGATAAAATTAATGATTTTTTTTCTTGTGACCTGTTGCTGAAATTCACAATTTTTTCCTTCTGTTTGATTGAAAAATTTCGTGATTTTTCTTCATAACAGTTTGACAAATTTTGTGATATTTTTCTGTGACTGTTTGAAGAATTTTGCGATTTTTTCCCGTGACCATTTGACAAATTTTACAATATTTTCCTGTGATTGTAAGACGAATTTTGCCATTTTTCCTGTAATCGTTAGACGAATTTTGTGATAGGTTCCCATGATCGATTGGTGAAATTCATGGGGCAAAGTAAACGAACAACAAATTTTGAGATTTTTTTTTCCTGTGACAGATTGATGAAATTCAGGATTTTTTTCTGCAAATGATTGACAAATTTCACGATTTTTTTCACTACGATCTATGGACGTATTTTGTGATTTTTATTCCTATGAGTGAAAAGGAAAATTACAAAAAGCACAGTAAGGGCCACCTGGCTTTGTGTCCTGCGAAATTGGCTTAGATTCTGCACTAAACAAAAATGAGATTAGAACTGCAAATATCTTGTGGTGCATATGCAGAATTTTTTTTTGCCGAACTCCAAGGAAGCATATTTAAAAAACAACAAACTAGTTGTTCCTTTCAATTCACAGAAATTAGGACTTAATATTTTAAAGTCACCATGCATTTGTGGTGTAATAGAAGAAATGAATTGACAGTTTTCTTTCAAACTTTGGACATGGATTTAAAATTTCAATGCACAGAACCTAGTTCAATCAAAGGAAATACCAGGGATTCCAGTTTTGGCTTTATTTTGTTCATATATTAGCTAAAACAATTCCATTCTGAAAAGGATCTTGATAATATAATGCCACCATCCCAAATATGCATTGTTCATGCAAGTAGTTAAAAATGAAGGCACATTAGATTTTGAAAAGTTTTCTGAAAATTTTTTAAGCAAGCATAACCATATGATTCCGATATTTTCCAGAGGTATAAAAGTTGTGCTTCTGCTGCCTGTCACAAGCTTACCTCATGAAAGAATCTTCAGTACACAAAATTGAATAAACTCTAAATTCAGAAATTCATTTAACAACCCAATTGTTAAGGGTCCATAACATTTGTTGAAAGTTGAAAAATAGAAGTTGTATTTATTTCTACCTCTTTTAAAAATAGAAATAAACATTTTGTATAGTTATTCTGAGTTGCCGACTTTAATATTTTCAATGATATTTTGTATTTTCCAGAAGTATAAAAGTTGCATTTCTGCTGCCTGTCACAAGCTTACCTCATGAAAGAATCTTCAGTACTCAAAATTGAATAAACTCTAAATTCAGAAATTCATTTAACAACCCAATTGTTAAAGGTCCGTAACATTTGTTGAAAGTTGAAAAATAGAAGTTGTATATATTTCTACCTATAGCATTTTGTATAATTATTCTAAATTACCGACTTTAATATTTTCAATGGTATTTTGTCAAGCCTGTAATAATATAATTCTTTAAATAGCATGTAAAATAATAGTAGGGTGTAAAGGTATTTTTTTCTTCCTACCAAACAGTTCAACTCCCCTCCATTTATAAATGTTGGGAGGGAGACTCCTTTCCTAGGAAAAATTGAATTTCAAGCCCTGCATTAAAAATTTAGAAAAATTCTCTTTGTCAATATACTTTGTGAAGTACAAAATCCATGTCTCCCTCCCCATGAAAAAAACTACTTTCGATGAGTGGTGTATTGCTAGGAAAAAATGTGAGGGGATGCTCAAAAGTCCTGAACATAGGGTCTGAATAGTAGAACAATATCATTCGTAATTCAGTAACGCTAATTTACGCAACGAAATTTTTGTTAAAAATTGTTTTGAAATTTACATAAGTTAGAGTAAGAAGCAACATTTCGAATGTGCTAACATACACAACAGGCAAGAAACAGATGTACACTATGAATTCAGTAGACTCATACCTGCCACAAACAGGTTTCACCCTGTGGAATGCATAAACTGCTGCCTTTGTGTAAATGACTTCTCTCAGAATTCGGAAACTTTCATTTGTGTAACTGTCTGACTCTAACTGATATTTTTTCTTCAATGCATCTGATGTCATTACGCCTCTATCTTTTTTATCACTGAATGTAAAAGGGGGATTTTGACTTACCCTCTGTGTCAGAGTGTGGTGATAGCAAATGTTTTTCTTAGTGTAAAAGAAAATTGTTTTGTTTAGCACCAAGCTGAATGGAAATGATTTAAATGTGTTCAATTCCATACAGTCCACTGAAATAAATTCATACGTCAAATGCAACAGCAACCTCTTCATTTCAATGCTGTACATGCACAAAAGCAGAATAAACTTCACTACAGAATATCTTTTTCATAATATGGGATAAATTTACATGTTAATGATGTTCAAAGTCTAGGTTCAGCAGAAAACTTCATTAAATAGGGACTTTGTTAAAAGAGAAGTTCCCCTGTATTTTAAATTTATATCCTGTGATTGAAGCATGTGTAAGTGAAACCAATTTTACATTAGATTTTCAAGGTATTTTTTCTCCTTTCTTTAACTTACAAATTACTACGAATAACATCAATCTTATATAAATATATGTAAGGAAGAATTGGTAGTTTCCTGTTACTAATTAAACTTATTAAATTGTTTGCATTTTGTAGATAAATTTAGTTTTAGGTCCATTTCATATTTTCAAATTATTTGTTTGATTGTTTGTTTTGAGTTATAAAAGGATTTATGTTTTGATTAGTCCAAAGTAAATTTTTTGAAGTGTTATGTTATTGATTATTATTTTTTATTTTATTTATTTTTTTTTTTTTACAAAATATGCATTCCTAGATTATTTTTATCTAGATTAAAGAATAAGATTTATATGGGCTAAAAATTAATGCTATCAAATTTTTATGTTAACAAACATTGGGTATTTAGGCTTATTTTTGTTTAGACGTGTGTTGAGGATGAATAAGACATTAATAATGTTCATGTATACAAGAAAATTAAATGTTATAAGGTTATTTTAATCATATGTTAACCAATAAAACTTTGCCATTTAAATGTTTTAATCAACTTAATTCTCTAATTCAATTTAATAAATGCGTAGTGAGGTTAATTCAACTAGTTTACAAAGATACAATCTCATATATTTAGATACTATAAAGTAAAATTTAAAGGGGGTGAGGAAAGGTCTTCTTTCTAGAAAAGTAAACAATTTTGGAATATGTGGGGAGTGATGATTATCAATTTTTGGTTAGAATTAATAAAATATTGATTTGATATCCAATAGCAAACACATATTTTCATAGTCGCCAGCCTCAAATTTCTGCTTGCCAATGGCGACCTAGTGACTTGAAGTTTCTCACCTTGATTCTCATTTACTTAAATAATAATATTAAGTTGTTTAAATATTATATATTCATAAAAATGGGGGGCTAAAATGAAGTTATGATATCTAAATATCTCATATCGTCAGTTATCATGATAGCTGGAGTATGCATCTCTGGATTCAATATTTTTTTAGCAAAACAATAAAAACAAATGTCCCATTCAATTCTGCTCTTTCTTATAATCTAAAAATTATGTACTAACGTAAAAAAGAAATTAATTTTAAAATTAAAATACAGTTTTTGAAGCAGTATTTGGAATTTCAAAAAATTTAACAGAGGTTAGATTTAATAAATATTTATATTCAATAATTGTATGCAAATAAATAAATCTGTTGTTTATATAAACTTTATTTATCTATTTTAATAAAATTAGAAAGAACATTTTATCTTTAACACAATATTTCAAACAAAAATTGGATTAATAAAAGAAAAAATGCACTTACTTCAGAAAATGGAAATATTGCTTGAAATTCTAATTATGTGACAAACAATATAAAAATGAACAGAATTGTTGAACTAATGAAATTGTAAGTTAAATTAAAATAGATAGAGATTATGTTACAGTTTATGTTTAAAAAAACAGTCTAAAGTTGCATCTGTAGTCATTTGAACAACTTAATTGGATATTTTACAAAGGTGAAATTAATAAAATGAAAAATATTGGAGTGAAAGTTGGTTTAAACTAAATATGTATTTTTTAAGGGATACCAGTAACAAATTGTTATTTCTTTTTAAATATAATGCAAAAATATATACAGTCGAACCTCGTTAACGCGAACAACACTCAAGGGGAAACTTTTTTTGTTCGTATTATTCGAACTTAAATACATTACATACAACTGGATGGGGACGTGCTAAAAGTAATTCGCGTTAAGCGTGTTCGCGTTAACGAGGTTTGACTGTATATATATAAAGTTGAGAGCATGAAAAGTTCATATACAATTAGTTTCATCCATGTTTATCAAACATTTTTATATATTGATCAGGAGGGGATTTTTTTAATTCATGCCCAAAAATTTTAAATCTTACTACAGTTATATTCATATCCAAGAAATTTCATTAATTTTTGGAAAACAATTTAGTTGGAGAACCAATGCAGTGACCACTATGAAATTAACCCATTTCATTTCGGAAATTAACCCATTGGCCAAGCATAGAAATTTTATAAAATGTGGTGTTATTTGCATAGAAATTTGCTTAAATTACATTCATTAAGACATCAAAAAAGTTTCGTGCATGAAAAATAATATTTTATTTAATTTGATGTTACCATTATTAATTTATTATTATTAATTTATTATTTAATTTAAATAAAAAAATTTAAGTTTTCTTATGGCATTTGTTTTATTTTTATTTTATTTACAGAACTTGCAACTTTACTCCATTATAAAAACATATGATTAATCTCAAGTGGAATAATTATACATTTTCAAAAAGTCGAATTTGTCAATAACCGTTTCAAGTAAAAAAAACAGCGTATTTTAAAAATTTCTCAACAGAAAGTGATTACTTCAATTGAATTACTAATATGTTATAGATGTCTCCAGAACCCTTAAAAATGGCAGAACAATAAAATTAGCGAAAAATATACGTCACAGTGTTAATAAAAAAATATTTATTGAAATGGTGCGTTTATGCACCTTTGGTCAAAAATGGGTTAATGCAACAGTAAGTGAAAGAATTCCAATGAAGATCATATAACATTTAGTTAATTTTTTATAAATAGTTGACGTAAATTCTTTCAATAAAACTGTGTCATTTATTAATAATTATAATTAGTTTAAGTATGTTAAACTGAATACAGAGTTAAAGATAATTTTCCTTCCTTCTCAAACAGTTCTACCCCCTTCAAATAGTTGTAAGGACGCTCTCCTCTTGCAAAAAATAAATTTCAAGCCCTGTAAATAGTAGATTTTTTGGACATATGGTGTATATGCCACTTACAAACACAGCTGCAAACTCGAGTATAATTGTGATTAAAACCTGCATCTTTTTAACACATTTCCTAAACACATTTCAGTGTTAAACCAGAGTTTAAAGTAGAAATTTACATTTTTTCACTGAAAAACCACTGCTGTGCAGAAAATGACACAAATTGTTCCAGTTTTAGATGCAAACCCCAGTGGGTGATTGGTTAACGAACTTAATCCATTCCAAAACATTGTTCGCTAACCTAATTGTTCATTAACCGATCATAGATTTATATGGAAATTTATTTAATTCATTCTTAAGAGCTAAATAATGTATATAAATTAATATAAATTCTACTTAAATTTATTTAAATGTAATAATAATACATATAGTCTTGTCCTTCCTTCAGGCATGCTTTTTTTTTGAGTTTGTGGGACATTAAACTTTTGACAAAATCTTATTTTTCCTTTCTGGAGTTTTCAATCTTACCTTTTTAATAGGGTTAATATACGTTCATATGTAATATGGAAAGATCGTATGTTGATGGCTTTGTCCGTGTCATACCGTACTAAAAAAAAAAAATGACATGCACTTTGTAAAAACTTTTAAGACCACATTCATTGACTACATCATTAAATAATATCAATTTATCATTTTGGCTTATAAAAAACTTCATTAGTTCTCTAAAAGACCATGTTTACTGCAGGGCTCAATAAAGCTCAAGTGGAGCCTAGAGCCTGTTAATAATTTATTAACTAAATTTCAATTAAAATAATTAATTTCCCATTAAAAATATTTCTTTAAAAACGGACGAAAATATATAAATTAATGTTTTTATTCTGTTCATTCTTTGGCCCCACCAGTGGCTGAGAGGTTGTGCTCTCGAAGCTGGTAGACGGGAGGTGCTGGGTTCGATCCCAATCGCGCCCGTCGGCCTAATCGTTCGGAGTTTTCGTGGTTTTCTTCGAGCCGTGGATTTATCCATGCGTAAATACGGATTAGGTTCCCTTAGAAAGACCCCCACGTAGGGCGCTCCCCCCGGGCCTATATCCCAAGTGCAGATAATTGGCCGTCAATAATCAACCCAACCCTGTTCATTCTAATTTCGGCGCCCTGAACTCCGGTAGCCCATGAATTAATTAGGCTATAAGTATACAACTGTTAAAATGTTCTCTAAGTCGATAATAGATGCAATTAAATACAGCTCTGCAAATCTGGAACACAGCATTGCTTCTTTTTGGGTTAGTTTTGTGAGGTGTTCGTTAACCAAACATGAAAATCTCTCGCGAAAGTGTTTGTTAACCGATCTGTTCGCAAACCAAACAGTTCATTAACCGATCACCCACTGTACAAGCATATCATATCTATGAGAGCTACCATAATTGTTCAATAAATCCTATTGCCTTGTCCCAATAATTGAAATTATTTTTGTCATTTTGATTTTCTTTCTTTCAAAGTTATAATGTTACAAATTAATTATCAACCACATATTTATATTATTTTATTCATTACATTTATTCTAGTAAAATTAGTTATTTTCAATTTAATGTTATTTGATTTTACATTAAACAAGAGTATCATTAAAAGATTATTTTTAGGCTTTAAAAGGTGTTTGTTTACAGTAGATGCTGCTTATGTTCTTTTGGTATATTACAAAACCATCTATGTTATTAAAGGATAATGTGTAAACAAGTATGTAAAATACCGACTAAGCCTCCCTTCCACTTTTAAGCAATTTTGATTTTCTTTTCCATTCTCAAATGTAAGACACCTCTCCAAAAAATCTTTTTCGAGCAAAAAATTGATTTTAACATTAAAAGGGAGAGAATATTTCACTTTTTTTTTGAGGCAGGGGGATTTCTATAAAGGAAAAAATTGGGAAATTTCACTGACGGCCAGTGACCAATAGTATCAGTTTTATAAGTGGCCAGTTTTTTATTTAAAAGTTCTAAACAGTAAACTTTTGTTAAAATTTCAATTATTACTAATCTACACACATTTTAACCAGCAAAAATAGAATCCTTGATGAAATGCAAAAAAAAAAATTACTCTTTCCTTGTAGGAAAGTAGCCATAATGTGGCCGCCGACACACAATTTTTAATAGCCACTATTTTTCATTTAGTGGCCCTGTGGCCGGTGGCTAGGGCTAATTTTGCCCTTTAGATTTCCATATATATATATATATACATTTCAATGAAACTCATCCTCCCAATGAAACCCCTGATTCCCTTCTTCACCAGCAAAAAAAGTTTAAAATCTTGAGAATTTAAAAAAAATTCTTGTTCAATTTGCTTTGCTCTGTAACAATAAGTAAATAATCATCCAAATTACAAAACCCCCATTCCTCCAAAATTTATGCTTCACCCTTCTTTCCCCTTTCAGCATATAATGTTTAAAATCTTTAAAATACTATATTAAAAAGACATGCTCTATTTGTTGCTTTCTAGTAACAATACATAAAATATCAGCCATATAAACTATCCTTCTACCCTCAGAATGTCAGCTTTAAATTTATTTAAAAAGTTCTTCTTAACAATAAGTAAATAACCATTCATTTAAATTACAACACCCCCCCCCCCCCACCCCTCATTTTGAATTTTATGTGTCCTACTCCCCTTCAGCAAACAAAGTTTAAAATTTTAAAACTTTTCATATAAAAAAATCTATTATATTTGTGGCTCTCTAGTTACAATAAATACATAATCTGACAACTAAATTATCATTCCACCCCCTAAAATGCCCATTTCCCTCTCTTTGATCCCCCCCCCACCTCCAGCATACAAAATTTAAAATCTTTAAAAAAAATGTGCTGTATTTGTTGCTCTGTAGTAACAGAAAATAAATAATCTGTCACTTAAATTACTCTCTCTCCCCCCCACCCACAAAAAAAAATCACCTAAGCCTCTACCCTCCCCCTCTGCAAACAGTTTAATATCTTTAATAGTATATATATATTTTTTAATTTTTGTCTTATTTCGTATTTTGCAGTAAGGTTTTAATTTTATTACAAAATATCAATCATCTAACATACACCTAATGAAAATTTCACCCCATCCCTTGCAGTTTGGCTGTTTCCCCTTTGCACCACTCTTAAAATCCCTTGAGTATTTAATCTTTTAAAAAAATATATGTTCTCTAAACTAACTTTTCCATCCCCATTAACAAAAAATTAAAAGTGAGAACAGCAAAACTGCAAAAAAAAGAGAAAAATATTCTCTCTGCCCCTATGACCTCAGAATTCCTCCCTTTTTGGGAAGGAGGGGGAATGGGAATTTAAGGATTGGGTTAGATGATTATTTATTGCTTCTACAAAGTAACAATAGAGCATAAAAATCTTTTTTTTTTTAAATTAATGTTTTAAAGTTTTTAAACTTTTATGTGCTAGGTGGAAAAGCCAAAAAAAAGCCCTTTTCTTGTGGGTGAAGAGGTAAATTAAATGATTATTTAATCATTGTTACAGAAAAAGTTATAAATAGAGAAAGAAAATAAAGAATTTATTTTAAGATTTAATATATCTTTTTTTTTTTTTTTTTTTTTTTTTTTTTTTTTTTTTGCTGTGGAAGGGAGCTAAGTTTAAAAAATGATAATTTTTTCTGGGGGTGAAGAATACATGATTATTTAATTATTGATTGTTACAAAATCTCTAATGGAGTAGAAAAAAAATTAAAGATTATTTAGGATTTTAAACTTTATGAGATGCAGAGTAGGGAGGGGGTGGAATTGGATAGAATCAGAAATTGTAGAAGAATAAGTGATGGATTATTTAATGACTGTTACTATAGAGCAATAAATTGATAAGAATTTTTTTTTTAGTTAAAGGGTGCTTGTTTGGTATCAGAGGGGAAAATTTAGAGTATTGAATATTTGTTGTTACAATAACAATAAAGTAACAAATAGAGCAGAAAAAAATAAAGATTCCTGAGGATTTTAAATTTTGCATGCTCGTGTGTGTGGGGGGGAGGGGGGGCAAGATTGTATTGGAGGATTAAATAACTCCTTTTTGTTTTAATAGAAATTCGCAGAAATATGAAAGATTTTCACCTTTGCTCTTCTAAATTAATGATAAAAAGTGTTTTTAACCATTTTTTTCAACCTTGATTTTTAAGTCCTCTTATCTAAATTTAGCTGGTTTTGCTTTTAAAAAAAGAGGGCTTACATTCGAGATTTCATGATATTTCCAACAAATATTTCTTATTTTCATTTTGTAGCTATTTAAATTATTAACATTTTTGAAAATAGAATAATAATGAATAATTAAAGCTGCTTATAAAACATGTTTCATTATTTTTTTAAACAGATTCTAGAAGGAAGACTACTGAAGCATTTTCTTGAAGAATCCTCAAAAAGTATCTTTTTATGCTAATATTTTATCTTCTATGAAAATATTTTCTCTTCTATGAAAATATTTTCTCTAAAGAAAATGTCAGTGCCTCAGATAAACTATGAAGCAACAAAAAAAACTGTTACTTGTGAAGTATATTCCGAAGTATTTTCACAGTATAGTAATCTAAAAGAACAATTAGATACGCGTATAAACGAAGCATCTTCAGTTTCTGAAATATATTCCAAAAATTTTTCAAAAAGTGACAAGCTAAAAACACATTTGTTGAACCATACGAAGGTAAAACCTTTTGTTTGTGAAGTATGTTCAAAAGGATTTTCACAAAATAGTAATCTAAAATTACACTTGCGTACCCATACAAAGGAGAAACCTTTTGTTTGTGAAATATGTTCTAAAGGTTTTTCACAAAGTGGCAGTCTGAAAGAACACTTGCGTGTCCATACAAAGGAAAAACCTTTTGTTTGTGGAGTATGTTCAAAAGGATTTTCACAAAATCGTAGTCTGAAAGGACACTTTCGTATCCATACAAAGGAAAAACCTTACACTTGTGAAATATGTTCAAAAGGATTTTCACAAAGTAGTCATCTGAAACAACACATGTATACCCATACAAAGGAAAAACATTTTGTCTGTGAAATTTGTCCCAAAAAATATAAATCAAATGGTGGCCTAATAGCACACATGCGTTCTCATACAAATGAGAAACCTTTTGTTTGTGGAATATGTTTAAAAGGATTTTTACAAATTAGTAATCTGAAAGATCACTTGCATACCCATACAAAGGAAAAACCTTTTGTTTGCGAAATATGTTCCAAAGGATTTTCCCAAAATGGTAATCTGAAAAGACACTTGCATACTCATACAAAGGAAAAACCTTTTCTTTGTGAAATATGATCCAAAGGATTTTCACAAAAGTCTGATCTAAAAAACACCTGCATAACCATACAAAAATGTAAAACCTTCCATTTGTTAAATATGTTCCAGAGAGTGTCATAATCTGAAACAATACTTGCTGACCCATACAAAAGAAAAAGCTTATGTTTGCTAAATATGTTCCAAAATTTTAATTAAAAACAGACTTGCACATCCATGCAAAAGAAAAACTATTTGTTTCCTAACTATGTTCTAAAGCAGGGATTCCCAAACTTTTAAACTGGCATACCACTAAATCGAAGTATCATACTTCCGCCTATCATCATGTAACAAATATAAAGCTAATATAGAAATCCTGTAAAAAGGAACCTGTCTAAAACGAAATGTATATCCGGTCTTTTGTGTTTCTGGCTTAGCAAGTTTTATTTAAAAATGAATTATTACATTACTAAATTCATACTTAGACTGACTGCTTTATAATAACATTCAAGTAAAACAAAAAACAATATCATCATTACTTTTTAATAATGCACACAATATCAAAATACAGTGTTATAGGAAAAAAGTTACAATACTTAACAGGAGTCGACCCAGGCAAAATTTGGGGCCTATTTAGGGCCCCTTCACAAAAATCACTTTAATAAAATGGTTCCCTTCACAAAAAACAATTTGATAAAATGGGCCTCTTCACAAAAATCAATTTGATAAAATGGGCCCTTTCACAAAAATCAATTTGATAAAATGGGCCCCTTCACAAAATTCCTTTTACTAAAATAGGCCCTTTCACAAAATTCTATTCCATAAAAACTTACAATTTATTATTTTGTGATGTTTTAAAATGTGTAATTTGTTAACAAACAAGTTCACCAGAGAGGAAACTTCAGCAAAAGGATTTAAAAGAAGTTTTTGTTTATAAATGCTTGGTTCAAATTTGATTAACTGGATTTCAACTTTCGTTACAAAATGTTATTTTTCACAAAAATATAATTAATTTGACAAAAATAACCTTTACTTTTCACAAAATGGGCCCCAAGAAAAAAACCCTGCATCAACCCCTGCTTAATGACATATTGGCACACACTAATTCATATACTGTTATAGTAGGCTGATTGCACTAATTTGCTTCTATCACTAATGAAAAGGGTGGGCTTGTTTTATCAAGCACAGCTTCTTCATGTCTGTCTCAATATTAGGTAGTTTTAGTCATAAGTAAAATTGTAAGTTTAGTTTATTTCGGTATTTGTTTTTCATATAACGAAGGTGGGGAAAGCACATTCAAAGAGATATGTTGTACTAAACAACAAGTAGACTTTGACAATGTCGGACGGTACTCTAATATTCTCGCCAACAAAAATTCTGTTACATTCATCCTTTCGAATGTGGATTCCAGTAATCTATCACAGGAGAGATGAATAAACTCACTCCTTTCCTCTCGAGAGAGAGACAGTGGCAGGGTGTCTGAAATGAGAAATGAATTTCTTATCCAAAACTTAGTGCATTTAACATAGGTACAATACAACTGTAATAACAGGGTTCATATCATCAGGGCAATCTCAGGGGATTTTCTAAAAAATGCCATAAACCCGGGAAAATTTGGCAAAACGATCGGCTACTCTGGGAAATGAGGGCACTCGCTGCTATTCGCATGCTTCATGATGTCACAATGCAATCGAATTAAGATACACCTTCAAACCTCGGGAAATATCGAATTGTAAACAAGCCATGCCTTCTAGCGTCCGACAACATCCATTGAGATACAGATTTTTTTTTATTTTGGGGGGGGGGGGGGGAATACTTACTAAGTTTTAAAAAATGTCGTTAATTGTCAACATGGGAAATTATTCATCCTGGAAAATACATCGGGGGATTCTCAGGGGATTTTTTGGGGGAAATGAGTATGAACCCTGAATAATAATCTGCATACCTTTAAATGTGAGAATGATGTTGCGCAGTAAGCAAACACCTGCAAGTTTCTTTATACATTTATGTATATATACCAGCTCATTACATATGTACAATGCTTTATTTCAAATCTGCACTGCATATGACCACAGTTTTTGTTTGATTTCAGATTATTTTAAATAAACTTACTCTGTCAAAAACTGATTTCTATGAAATAGAAACTATACACATTTTGTACAAGAGAAGAAAAATATTTCTATCAACAGAATGAATTAATTTATGAATTATGTTTGAAATAATTTTTTTTATTTCAATACCTCCTAGAAGCTTTTCTAATACACAGATGGGATTATAAATAAGTTATAAATTACACTTGGAATTTTATTTTGTTTTAACTCCTCTTACTCACACAAAAGCTATCTTACTCCCAAGCATCCAGATTTTACCTTCAGATAATTCGATTTATAAAGCATGTTTAAAAACAATTCTTCTGCTAATTAAAAATACTTCATTCATTAATTTTAAAATTAGGTCTTTATTAAAAAATAGAATTTTTATCCATATAAATATATTAATTATGTTTTTAATTCTGGAAAACTGATTGTATCATTAGTGGTGCATGCGAATTTCAGCAAGTCAGCTATAACAAACATTTTTCATAACAAAAAAATAGAAAATGCATTTACAGATACTAAATCACATTAAAAATTTTTTTTAAATTTTTCCAGTTATAAAGACAATCTATTTTTGATTCCATAGTAATATGCTACATTCTGTATTTTATTTCACGTACTAGTATTGGACTTCCGCATACCAGTAGCCAGAGCTTTGCATACCATAGTTTGGGAATCCCTGTTCTAAAAGATTTTCATAAAGTGTTCTTTATTAAAAACACTTGTGTATCTATACAAATAAAAAATCTTTTGTTTGTGAAAGATGTTCCAAAGAATTTTTATTGAGTGGTAATATAAACATATATTTGCATACATACACAAAAGATAAGCATTCTGCTTATGAAATATGGTCTGAAGGATTTTCAATAAGTGGTAATCAGAGCAAAAATTATGTTATCCATACAAATTGAAAAACCTCTCATTTCTGATGTATGCTCTAATGGATTTTCACAAACTGGACATGTAAAAACAAATTTGCATGTACACTCAAATGAAAATCCCTTTTATTTGTGAAGATTTTCTCAAAACTATTTCTTAAAAGCACATTTGAATGTTCTGACAAAATGCCTTTTCTTTATATGAATTATTGTCTGTACAAGCTCTTATAATGAAGACATCATGCAACTCATGTAGTAAAGGAAAATCCTTTCATATCTGCAATATGATGTTAAGAATTTTCTCCAATGTGATACTTTAATATTTTGACCACTGTAATGTTTTTAAAAAAATCCTTATCCCTTTAAAGTTGTACTTTTTAAATAAAATCCATATCAGATGCCTGATTTAACCAGAAATTTTATTTATTAAAATGCATCTTATCTCCAAATAATATTTATTTCGTAATGTTTACTAGTTTAGTTTTTTGGCATGAAACATATTTTCAGAGCTAACTGCGAAAATTCAATGAAATTTCATTTGTGCTATACTGTAAAATAAAGTGAATAAGAACAGTTTCAACTTAAATGTACCAAATCAATATTAAATGTTTTTTAAAGCAAAAAATCTTATATTTTAATTGTGCTTATACTGTAAAATAAAGTAAATAAGAACAGTATACTAAAAATACCAACGTTTGACACACAATATCATCGTACACTGGACAGACGTACGTTTCGTGAGTAACTTGGACTCACTTCCTCAGTGTAAATAAAATTAAACCCTATTGTATCCCCCAAAGACATGAAATTGAATCTAAAACCCAAGTGAAAAACAGCAACACACCGAAAAAATCATCACGCATGAGCCACCAATCAGACTAAGCCGGAAGTGATTCACTATGACACAGCAACTCAACCCAAAAAGGTGAGATGTAAGGTACACTTGAAAAATCATTGACCAGGGAGTTACGAAATTTATGAATATAAACTGCCTCAAAGAAGTCTAAATCTAATGGAGTGTTACATTTCTTAATAATAGTGGCTGAATCAAAGTTAAAATTATGTCCCTCATTCCAACAGTGACAAGCAATAGAGGATTTTTGTAATTCTTTTTTCTTAATATAATTTCTGTGTTCATTGAGTCTGAAACGGAGTTGTCGTTTAGTCTGTCCTATGTAGGACAAACCACTTTGACATTGTATATTGTAAATGCCCCAAAAGTTTTGATGTGAGATTTTATCCTTTAACTGTGAAAAATTTAGTTTATTGACTGGCTTAAAAACAACCTTAAAATCATATTGTCTTAAAATATTAGCTATTTTATAGCTAATGCTATTGTAAAATGGCAAAATACAGAATTGAATTATATCAGATCAGTTGCTATTAATCGTGGTTTTAGTTTGGCTTATATCAACCGTTTAATTTTTCGTTGTCTAAATAAAAATAGTAATCTTGATTCTTCTGATGTTCCGGTATCTTTTTCTAACCTCATTATTTTTCTATTTTACAATAGCATTAGCTATAAAATAGCTAATATTTTAAAACAATATGATTTTAAGGTTGTTTTTAAGCCAGTCAATAAACTAAATTTTTCACAGTTAAAGGATAAAATCTCACATCAAAACTTTTGGAGCATATACAATGTCAATGTGGTTTGTCCTACATAAAAAATTACGCGGCCTACTATGCGAGCAACAGCCCGATTGCAGCTCAAAGGAAGTTTGCGACTGAGTACAAGCTGAAGACAACCAGTCCAAATGTGCTAACAATCAAGAATTTGATTCGCAAGTTTGAGATAACTGGTAGAGTTTGTAATGACAGTGTTGGCAATGTCGGTCGACAAACAAGTGTGAGAATGCCTGAAAACATTCGGAAGACACGCGCTGTGTTTCAAACCAGCCCAAGGAAATCGATCAGATGAGCTGCACAACAGATGGGAATCAACCGGGAGACCAGGGCCCGATTAACCTCTGAAGCTATGGGAAGCACAGTGTCATTTCAGGGCCCCCCCCCCCCATTTCATTCTAGAAGAGTTTTCTAAATTCGACATACCCACAAACTCACAAATGCTACAAATAGTGGCTCAGTTCACATATATTTCACTGGTATTTTTCGGCTAGCCAGGCACCAGTGAAAAAAAAAAATATATATATATATATATATATATGTGTGTGTGTGTATTTCACTGGCGCTTGGCTAACCGAAAAGTACCATTTCATTAAACAGCTTTTTTTACGTTCTCCTATATACAAAAAATGGATCAAGAAAAATATGACAAATGACTTTGCATAGTATTAGCAGAATAATGTAAGTTGGATAAAAAGGTTGAATTCAGCATGCATGCACAACATAAAATATCAATATTTTAAAATGCTTCTTTCAATTTTGGTAATAGTTTAAATTATTTATATTTTACGTTGTGCATACCAGCCAAAATCAATAATATTCAAATCCAATACGTAAAATAATCTAAAATAATAATTTACTTTTTACTTGTATTCCCGACTTTTTTTTTTTTTTTTTTAATTATTTGCACAAAATGAATTTAAATAATTATCAAGATTCTGATCACATTATTTTTAGTCAAAATTAGGCAACCAATTAGCATTTTAACACATGCACATCATAGGAAACATCAAAACAGAAACAAGTAGGATATTTTTGTAGAACAAGGATTCGACAAATGCAATCACTTGGCTAAAATATATCAACTGGCGAAATGTGTTTATATTACTTTTTTAAATTAATTCACTTACCGAGTGGAAGTGTTAAAGCAATTCATGATATATCATTACTATAATAGTAATTATTCTTCTATAATCAATGTTTTTTTTTTATGTATGATTAAATATTTTGTATGTGTAAGGAAAGGGGGTGGCACATATGTATTTCACCAGCAACTAGAAATTTTACCAGATGACTATCACATTTTTTTTTTTTTTTACTTGTACAAGGAACAGTAGAAGGGGAGGGATATAATTCATTTCGCTATTTTTTCAGAACAGAAACATATTATAAAGCTAATTTTGTACATTAAACATACATTATATTGGAAACTTAACAACAGGCACAATTAATTCTAGTCTTCGTTATTTGTTTTTGTTTTTCCCCTCTCATATTAACCACAGAAACACATTTTTTTAATAAAATAGATTTTTGTGAAGAGACAAACAAATTCATACAACAGCATGGATCTATTTATTGTAGTAAACATTTAAGAAAAAATGAGATTTAAGACAAATTTCTGCAGGTTTCTTTCAGTGCATTTCACATTTTTTCAAATTTTTAAATGAACTTTAAAAAATTAAATGGTGGAATTCAATAATTGCAGAAACTTTTTATAACTAATTTATAGAGAAATTTAATACATCTCTGAGATAGAAATAGGATACAATAAATATCCACTATCTGATACAGAAATATTCAAAATAACTTTTCGTAGTTATTAGCTATGTTCATAAAATTATTCATTAAAATAGAAAATTCGCACTTAAAAATAAGTAGAATATTTGGAAAACTTAAACAATAATTATAAACATTTTCACTTTGAATATGAGGATGGTCACTGACATTTTTTTTAAATCAAAAAAATAAATCATTCCTCCTACATTAATGAAATAAATGATAAAGTTTTTTCTTATACATTTAAGCAAAATCTTTTTGAATCATCTGCAATGAGCTGTTTTGAAAAAATAAGTTCTAGCAAGAATTATTCATGCCATTAGATCAAAACTAAACAGTTAAAAACTAAGTCATTAGTTTTCTTAAATAATTTTAAGAAATTAAATAAAATATGAAACAATAAGAAATATTAAAGGAAAAAATAAACTTAAATTTTCACTGATTAATGATAAAGTATTTTTTGATACATTGTAATCTTTAAATATTTACTTCTTTAATTCTTGAATCTGCTGCTCAAAGCTAATACAACAGCATGGATCTAATTATTATTGTAAACATTTAAGACAAAATGAGATTTAAGACACATTTTTGCAGGTTTCTTTCAGTGCATTTCATCTTTTTTTCAAATTTTTAAATGAACTTAAAAATATTAAGTGGTGGAATTCAATAATTGCAGAATTTTTTTATAACTAATTTATAGAAAAATTTAGAACATATCTGGGATAGAAATAAGATACAATAAATATCCACAATCTGATACAGAAACATTCTAAATAACTTCTTATAGTTATTAGCTAAGTTTCTTTTTCGTTTATTGCTTTCTGACGGTACTTGAGGCTCAGTTTTAGCCATGCTGAATAAATAATTAAATTAAATATAAGAAGAATCTGCAAAATTTTAACTATAAAGCAATAAATAAAATATGCATGCACCGTATATGTTAAACTCAGCACGTGAGCGAGCGGCAAGGCGAGCGGCGTCGAACACAAATAATATTTTACACGTCTAAAAGTTGAGAGATTTCATTGCCGCTTTATGAAACTCTACTCGCAAATCGCAAGGTCAATTCACTCCAACAAAATTGATAAGCTGTTTCGTAATACATGCAAGAAAATTCGTAGGATCGTAGGAACAATTTAAGTGACATTTTTACTTTTCCCGAGAAGCCAATAAATCAGTTTCAACTGACGTCATACCCTAG
Organism: Maratus michaelseni; assembly: GCA_963931845.1. NCBI lineage: Eukaryota > Metazoa > Arthropoda > Arachnida > Araneae > Salticidae > Maratus > Maratus michaelseni. Next base: position 261,520,356 of record OZ007598.1, read on the forward strand.
CAACCAACTTAACAACCTGGTGGGCATTTTGCTTGCCCACTGGATTTTCTCGATATTGATTGGATGGACAATAATACTGCTTGCGACTTTGATTGGTTGGACAAATTGGAGAATTGTAATCATGTGGTTGAAAGCTGGCTATTATATGAAAAATTAATTTGTTATGAAAGGTATTTTTATGAAACACTTTAAAATATCAATTTGAAAATAAATTAGATAAATTTTTGGAATGGAATTAATTCAATAAAAAGGGCCCCCTGTTCTCTCAGTTTTGGGCCCCTTTAAAATTTTCTAGGGGAAGCACGTGCTTCTCGTGCCTATTCGGTAATAAGGGCCTGCGGGAGACACTGCGACAAATTGTTGTTGCAGACCTGCATCTTTTCCCACACAAAATTCAAACTCACCAGCCATTAAACCCCATGGTTATGGAACAGCAGTTGTATTTCACCAACGAAATTGTCGAAAGAATTGACGAACAGGAATTTGATGCGAATACGGTTTGGTTTAGCGACGAGGCCCACTTTCATTTGGATGGGTACGTCAATAAGCAAAATTGGCGCATTTGGGGGACTGATAATCCCGTATTTCACGATCGAGAAGTCTCTCCAGTCTCCACCCTCAACGAGTGACTGAGTGGTGTGCAGTGTCCAGTCACGGAGTAATCGGACCAATATGCATTGACACCACGGTGACTACTGAACAATACATAAAGGTTTTGGAAAATGGTTTCATCACTTTTATTCAAAGTGACCCTGATTTCGACGAGATGTACTTCATGCAAGACGGAGCTTGACCCCGTCAGAACAAGAAATTGTTTGATGTCCTGGCCTGGGGGAGCACTTTGGGGACCACATTCTGGCTCTGGGGTACCCAGAGGCCACTGGAATGGGAATTGCTTAGCCGCCATATTCTCCGGATCTGAACACATGTGACTCATTTTTGTGGGGCTACATTAAAGACATTGTGTACAGAAATAACCCCAAAACCATTGCTAAGCTGAAAACTGCCATTCAGGAGGTCGGTCATCGACAGCATCGATGCTCCGGCACTTCAGCGGGTCATGCAGAATTTTACTATTCGTCTGCGCCACATCATAGCCAATGATGAGAGCCATATCGAACATGTCGTAACCTAAATCCGAATATCTGTAGTGGCGTTTACATGTTGAATAAAGTTTGTGCACTCAGTAGTTTTTAAATAATTTACGTTTTATTTCATATAGTTCAATAATTGTCACCCTGTACCACTCTTTCCGAATAATAATTTCAGATATTTTTTTATTTCATTTCAAACTATCTTGGGTTCTATGGGCCCGATTAAGACGGGATTGGCTCATTCAACTTGATATTGATAGCCTTATATATTTTAGATATATATATATTTTAGCCTTATATATTTTAGTTCATTTTTCTAACCCAGTGTCTCACTATCTCGTGTTCTATGGGCCGATTATAACGGGGTTTGGGTCATTCGACTTGATATTGATAACCTTACATATTTTAGTTCCACTTTCTACCGCCAGGGGCGCATTCCTATCTCGCCTTCTATGGGATAATGGGGGTTTGGGTCATTCGACTAGATATCGATAGCCTTACATACTTTAGTCTCACTTTCTACCGAAAGGGGATGCAATTCTATCTCGGGATCTATGAGCCCGATTACGACGGTGTTTGTCTCATTCAATTTAATTTTGATCACCTAGCAGATTTGAGTTCCACTTTCCACCGCTAGGGGGCGCATTCTTATCTCGGTTCAGTTATTTAAAAAAAATACAGGTGAATTTTTATTTTATAAAAACATGACTTTTCTTGGAAAATGAAATTTATTTGGATTTATTAATTAAAGGATAAAGTGTTTTGAAAAGAAAATTAAACGAAACCCTTTGTGTGATCTTCGATCACGCTTATCCACTTGTTTTTCCCTCAATATCATTCCAGATATCAATTGTGTTGCGTCAAAACCGCATCTTGCAACTTTAACATAAACATGTTTAAAGTAGGAGGGGGAAAGGGACCTTTTATAGTATTTAAGTTTACTGAAAAACTTTTCGTCAGAATTGAAAATTTAATATATCTAAATGTCAGAATTAGTTTCCTTGGATAAATTTTAGTTTAAAAATATAAAACCATACAAATTCGAGCGAGTACGCTGCCGAAGTCAGTGACGCACCCAACATTTAGTTCGTTTGAAAAAATTTTCGTTTAAAAACATAAAATCATTCAAAACTGATTTTATGTATATTTAAGGTTATTACCACTGGTCCGGGAAACGCCGGGCGGGTCAGCTAGTTGCCAATATTATTACCTCAATACTTACATTTCCATGCATCTTATAAAATCTAGTGGCGTAGCGTCAAGGTTACGCTGGATCATTTTACTACCAGTATTATTCTATACCAAATTTGGTCTTATTTGATTTTTGAACGTTATGTGACAATATAAGTCTAAATTTAGCATATAATAATACTGGTAGTAAAGTGATTCAGAGTCCCCTGACACCTACATATTGTCAATACATATAATTCACTTCTCTCAACAATAGAAAGTAATAGCGTCTATGAGGAACCTTCCATAATCATAATCCACCGCTACAGCAGTAGTTGTTTTCCATGATCGTAAATAATTCTTCCAATTGACAATCTTGTAATTTTTATGGTATTTTTCCTTCATTTAAAAAAAATATGCGTTATGTATGGAATTTTTTTTTCTCAATTTTTAACCTTTTCTTTTAGCGCTTATAAGCGGTTGAAAACTTGTGATAATATGTTTAATCATTTTACTATTAACCATATTATTTTTAATTACTTTTATTTATTTTTAAATTGCAGAATTTGATACAGAAAAAAAACAAAGAAGATATTACTTTTGAAGAGCGTCGTATTTCCCCGAACACAGAGAATTTAAAATTACATGAAAAACCATCTCAATCTGAAGAGGGTCGTATTTCCCCGAATTCAGAGAATTTAAAATTAGATGAAAAATTATTTCCTGAAGAGGGTAGGATTTCTCCGAACTCCGAGCATTTAAGTTTATGTCAATTCTCATCTCAATCTGAAGAGTGCCGGATTTCCTCAAACTCCGAGCATTTATATTTATGTCAATCATCATCTCAATCAGAAGAGAACAAGATTTCCTCAATCTCAGAGCATTTAAGTTTATGTCAATCATAATCTCAATCTGAAGAGGGCTGGATTCCTCAAACTCAGAGCATTTAAATTTATGTTAAACATCATCTCAAACTTAAGAGGGCGGAATTTCCTCAAACTCAGAACATTTAAATTTAGATCAAACACCAACTGAATCATTTGAAAGTGAATCTAATAATTTAGGTCTATACATTGATACAAAAAACTTGAGTGATTCGTGAATAAAAGACTTATTAGACATCCCATTTAAACCTACAAAGGGTTTTCAATTTCCTTATTCTGAAGATTCTAATATTGGTTAAATCGAAAAGAAATATATCAGCCAATCACACTCAGGCGATTATAGGTGTTTGGCATATACTCCATGTAAGAACGGTCTGTTATGTAAATACTGCGTTCTTTTTGCATTGTCAGAAGTTGGTGCAACAAAATCCCAAGTAAAACCCCAAATGTTGGTGCGATGTGCATTAACATCATATTTGAAGCTTCAGGAAATTACTGGTCACCTAGAGCGCGACCTACGTTATACACGGCCGCTGCATGACGTTTAAAACGTCACATGAAGTGGATCATTTTTACAAGATGATTGGGGCAAAGCGGCGCGCCCACCGTTTTGCACCAATCGCCGTATGAAAATGATCCACTCCATGTGACGTTTTAAACGTCATGCACCGGTCGTGTATAACGTAGGTCGCGCCTGCAAAATATTTTTCAGCTTCATATAATACGCCAGAAAAAGAAATACGTAATATGATAAGCTCCGAGAGAATTAAGCAACTCAGAAAAACAGAGAAAGGTTAAAAAAAAATAATTCAAACGATAATGCTTTTGGGATAGCAAAATTTCCTTCTTAGAGGACATAGAGATGACGGCCCACTTCTCTATTTACCGTGCATGGAAGCAAGGAAAGGCATTACAAGTGAAGGAAATTTTAGAGAAACTTTGAAATTCAAGATATTTTGTGGAAATGAAGCATTAAAATCTCACTTAGAAACGGCAAGGAAGGAAAAGCATTACAAGTGAAGGAAATTTTAGAGAAACTATGAAATTCAAGATACTTAGTGGAAATGAAGCATTAAAATCTCACTTAGAAACGGCTTCCTCACCAGCTACATACATATCCAAAACGACACAAAATGAGATTATTGAATGCTATGAGGCAGAAATAATGGAAAGCATTAAAGAAAAAATTATGAAAGCGAGATATTTTTCTGTTACTTTTGATGAGACCACCGATATTTCGCACGCCTCACAAATAAGTGTAATTGTACGCTACTTTGGTGAAAGCAATATAGAAGAAAATTTCATAAGATTCTTTAATTTACTTGATATGAACTATTCATGTAGTACACTCTGCAAGCCAGTATTGAGTGGAGAGAAAATCGGTGAGTCTGTGCTAAAAATGGTAAAAGGAAACGGAATTAACGTGGCATATTGTGTCGTCATTAGCACAGTGTGATGTCTTCGCAAAATAAGGGAGCTGTTTCAGTCTTATTAAAAAAAAAAAAAAAAACACAAAATCCGCTGTGTGGGTGCCATGCAAAAGTCACTGTCTAAATCTTTCCCTTTGCAAGAGTTAAGAAGTTCAAAGTGTTAGAAATACGAGGGTCGATCCAGAAATAAGGTTTCCATCAAATTTACAAATAGACAACATTGTTTATTCTCATAGAAATTTACATCGTTGGAAAACAGAAAGTTTGCTCTATTTTTCTACATAATTACCATCCTTTTCTACGCATTTTTGTAGCCGGCGCTCCAATTTCTGTATCCCAATGTCGTAGAACTCCCGCGCCAACCCGTTGAGGAAGCGTTTCACATTTTCTTTGACGTCATCGTCGCTCCGTAAGCGTTGACCACCCAAGTGTTCCTTTAACATGGGGAACAAGTGATAATCATTAGGTGCGAGTTCCGGACTGTAAGGTGAGTTGGGTATGACAGTGCACCCAAATTGTGTCAAAAGTTCCTGGGTTTGACAGGAGACGTGAGGTCGGGCGTTGTCGTGAAGCAGCTTTGCACCGGCTGTCAGTCGTCCTCGTCTGCGGTTCTGGACGGGTGGAGTCCCTTTGGCTTGCAAAAAACGAATTACGGATCAAATCTCGCACTTGGCGGTATCAACAATGGGAACCTCCATCTCGGACGGCTGCTGAGCCAAGAATGTGCGGCGCAGCAAAGCGCGGCCGGGAGAATCGCGAGTGCGGGAACAGCCTTGCACAGCGCTGTTGCTGTATTTCGCCTGGCACCTTCCCGTGCGGCTGGAGCTCTTTGGGAACCTTATTTCTGGATCGACCCTCCTAGTTTAAGAACGACGAAGGAAGTGGTTGAATTTTTTCATATGTCCTCAAATAGAAATGTTTCTCAGAAATGTCCTCTAGGCAAAGAGTTAAAATCGTTTAACAATGCCTGATGGGTTGAGAAAGATGAAACAATATTAGAATTCCAAACAAATTTCAAATTGATAATTGACACACTCGAAGAAATAACAAACTGATGAGACATTACATCTTTAACAAAAGCAAATATATTGCTAAAATCTCTCTTATCTATTGAATTCTTAATATCTTTAAATTCAATGGTGCACTTCTATCCTCTCAGTCTTCCATTAAGTAGGCTTTTACAAAAATAAACCATGGATCTGCATGCAGCAAATGATGTAATCCAAAGTATGTTAAATGCTTTGAAAAATCAAAGAGTGGGTGCCAGGCCCGTAGCTAGGTGGGGGCCAGGTCGGGCAAAGCCCGACCTGCAAAAGAGTTTGCTCGACCTAGCGTGAAACTTTACACCCCGATTAAAACAACATTAAATTTCTATTATTTTTTTTTATAATTTTTTGTCTAATCTAGTGTGAGACTGGACATTCCGATCACTTTATCAGCCACTATTCATAGGTGCCAACCTCTCATTAATATTCCGTAATATGCGGGTTAATTTGATCCAGTTTAACAACGCTTCAAACCAGAAAAATTATTGGATGAATCTTTATTTTTTCAATTTCAGGTTTCTACGTGGAATTTATTTAATTTCATTTCTTAAAAAATTTTCTGGTGCGAAACGTGTTGAACCTGGGTTAAAATAACTCACATATTACGGAATATTAATGAGAGGTTGGCACCTATGACTACTTCACTTTAAATTCCCAATTTTTTTCCATCTTCTTGCCAGATCTAAGCAAAGAGGACCCCCCCCCCCCCCTTCCTCCTCCCAATTTCGTTTTTAAACTGGAAACAAAACCAGAAAAAATTTCATCTATAAACCTTCTTTTTTCTCTATTTCTTTAACATACAACAGACTGTGGAAGATTGTCCCCTAGGACATTCCCCGCTTTGTTGCTTTGTAAAAATTACACCGTACCGCAGGATATTCCTGCCCGTACCGACCCAGCAACAATTCTGTATTGACTGATATCCATAAAGCTTACTTTCTTTGTAGGATTGTCACCATGTGAAATTTATCTTAAGAAAGCGGGGTTGAAACCAAAGGCTTCTGAATCTGAAAATAAAGCGAAACAGCCTACAATAATGTTTTTGAATTTGTCGTACATGACAAGTTTGCAGCTTCTTTCATGGAACTGGTTCCAATTCCATGAAACAGATTGTTATGTTTACTTGTTTGCTTTGGGAAGAGGGGACTAATGTCTTTCATTCTTCTGATCTTTCCTTACATATTAGTGAATGATAAAAATTTGTGAAACCTATGTCACAATAAAAAAATTATGGGAGGAGTTTTTCCGCATAAAAAAGAAATGGAATTACAATGAAAATATCATCTTTAACCAATAGAATATAAAATTTGTTTTAATTAAATGATATAAATTTAATTTATAAATAAGAAATTTACATAATTATCTGTGAATTGTTTTGAATATACATGTGTCTTAAGTTATATATATATATATATTTCCCCACGGGTTTTACAAGTAGTGGTTAGTAGAGGAAATTATATTACCGCGTTACACGTTTGAATGTATTTCACTTTAAATAACTTTCATGTAACATAACATAAATAACTTTTCATCTTAAAGTACAAAATCTTCAAGGAACAAAATAATATCAATCAATAATAAATCAAGGAACAAAAAGAAAAATGTAACGATATGATATTGTTAAGTTGTTAAGTATACTTAGATTTTATAAAATGTTTTATTTCGCGTAAAATATATTCTTTGAAGGAATTTAGTTGCAGATATCGAAATAATATGATAAAAGTAGCTTAAAAAGTTCATACTTTTGCTTACGGCTTGAAAATATTTATAATAATGAACAAGATAACAAATTAAATCCATCATAGGCGCCGACTACAAGGCCATAAAAATTCTCTGGAAATTTTCACAGGGGCATCGCCCCCCCTCTGGAAATAAAAATTAATAAAAGGTCTATCCCTTTATCTGTTCAATCTACTCTTCCCCGGCGCCCCCCCCTGAAATTTTTAAAAGTTGGCGCCTCTGAAATAAACCAATCATTTTTTTCAAATTTAAAGAATAAAATATGCCGGGCTACTTACAATTTTACAAATCCAAATTAGTTATCTTCTGACACATTCACAAAGTCATTCACTATTCTTAAATTCAAAAATTTTTCAGGTCCTCTTATTAAAAACAAAGAAATTAAATAGTATTTTCCATTTTTTTGTAAAAGCAAAACAGTTTTCAGAAATAGACCGTCAAAGTTAACGATATAAACCAATTTTCTGGGCATGACAGTCTGGTTCATAAGGGAAAGTTCATAAGGGAGAAATCGATTACAACTCAAAATCTATAGAAAAGTGAAAAACGTTATTCGATTCTAAATCATTTTAGTAGTTAAAACTTGTAAATTTCATGCTTTTATGTATAAAAATGACAGTGCGAATATAGCAAAAAAGTTCCGTGTTGTTCAGCCGGAAAAAATGTATATATATATATATATATATATATATATACACAATTAATATACATATAATATTTTTTTTTTTGAAACCTCATGGTGGATATCTGATATGGTATTTAATTACGGGTAAATGTGACCTTAATGTCACAACAGTCTTAAGCATAAACAATATGCATAGCTCTTTTCAAAAAATATACGGCGATTGAAGAAATAGCGATGCTTTATAGGAAATGGACAGTGAAATAAATAAATTTAAAAATATTTTATATTTGCACAGACTCTTCGACACTAAACATTCAGCATAAATAGTGTTTATTATTATTTTTAATGTAGCAAGGAACAAACAAACAAGTTGGAAATGTACGTTAAACGTGACAAATGAGGTGCGACCGTACTATAACTAGTTTTACAATGTAAAAAAAATTATCTTTATTATTTCTGTGAAATGAATTATATCGTCTGTTACGAGCGAAATGAGCATGCTTTTTTTTTCTTATTAGTGATGCCACGTTTACAGATGCGAATTTTTTTTCGACACCCGACTGCTGCAAAATTCAACATGAGATATTGCTTTATGAATGATTACCTCCATGGTTTAATATTTCTATGAGTCATGATGAACGAATCTTTTGTGTTTATTTACTTTAATGGATTGAGATATTCGGCTATTAACCTAATTTCTACTGAAGTTATCTCAGAATCTATACATTTTTTAATGTAACTCATCTCTTGAGCAAACACTTTTTTTGAATGATCTTTCTAAAAATGTAACTTTTATGCAATTTTATTCGAAGAAATAATGTTGAATAAAAATGACCGCTTGGCATATGAAAAAAGAAGTGGTTAGCAGGTTAGCCCGTATTCTTTTTCCTCAGTCACATGACTTGCGCTTTTATTATACAGATTACGTATGATAGGATTTAATAGAATAAAGAAAACTTTTTTAATATCTTTTTAATTTGTGATTAGATTTTCACAAAATTTGAAATGACTCGACAAAATTTTATAACGATTCTATATATTAAATTTTAAACCATTCGGTTGGGTAGTTTTTGTTTTTTGCGGACGGACGAGACGACGACTATAGGTGCTACGCATTTATATAATTACGAACGCACCTAAACTGGGATTGTTTTGTCTGAAACAGAGACAGCACTGGGTTGTGCTAATTAGATCTTGAATAATCTATGTTTAATACTTTAAACATAAATGATTCCGTGTTATTGTAGCAAGTGTTGATGCAGTGTAATTTACCATACAGTGTTAACAATATTTACATTAATTCTGTATTAATCTTAATAATCTCTCATAAAATCCATTAAAAAGAAATATGAAAATATACTGTTTTTATGCTATTTTTTCCCATAATTTACGGCTTTTTCAGAACTCGACACAGAATGACACATAACAACAGAAGCGTGAGAATTTTAAGACTTTATCTGTTTGCAATTTTGAATTTTCTGCCTCTTACAAGTTCCTTTTATTATTATTATATCTTCATTTTGTTTCATTTGTAATGCTGATAGTTAGGATTGCACGAAAAGTTTTTAACTTGACTTCAAGACTACTATTAAATCGCCTGTCACAAACAAGCGCCATCAAAGCAGCCGAATTGCTCAGCACCCTTTAGTACTTAAGTAATTTTGGACTTTGACTTTCTGACACATCACTGGACCACCTGTGGTGTGAAATTGTGTTACCCGTCCTCTGAAATATAAATAGAGAAGTAGTATGAACTATTTTCTGAAAGAAAGATTTTGACAATTTTACAATGGGACGATATAGGTGCAATTTGTCGCTCCTGTGATTGTGCCGACAGCGGGCCTGTGTTTGTGCAAGACCACCCGGATGTTTTTGTGTCCCGTTCAACGGTTTCGAGGAATAGATTTAGTGACTCTTGAAAATCCGCTTGTGAAAATAATGCATTCTGCCTTATTACAGTTTTGTTTAACCGTTGTGGTTTCCAGATGCTAACCAGTTTTTGGTGACAGTGAAAAAAAAAAAAGGTTCTCGTTTTAAAAGCTGTATATATTATATTTGGATAAGTATGTATCTGTGAACGGAACGGATTACTTTATCTGTGAATACAAGTTATATTTGAAAATATGGATATCCGTTCATTTATGTATAAGAAGCGTCGACTAGAACAGAAAACAGAGAGTCCTGCTCCTGAATATTGTGCAAATAGTAATGATAAAAATTCATTATCATTAACTGGACCTACTACAAGTAAACCAGATTATTCTCGATCTCGATTTGCCTAAAAGAGACGAGCCAGTTCAACAAATTATTTTGAAGGAATTCCCACGAAAAAATCAACGTTCTTTTCGAGCTGCATGGTATAAGCAATTTGAATGGCTGGAATATTCTGTGGCAAAGGACGCAGCATTCTGTTATGCTTGTAGACATTTTAACCGGTTTGAATCCAAAGAAGCCGCATACACCGAACATGGTTTTAAAACTTGTAAAAATGCTTTAGACAATGGCCGCGGTTTTCCAAAACACGAAAAATCAGAAGCTCACATCCAAGCCATGGCAAAGTGGAAAGAAAAACAGATTCGAGTTAATTCCTCTACATCTGTATCGACTTTAATCAATGAAAATGTATTGGAAAAACATCGATGAAATGAAAATTTAAAAAAATATTTTTTCACTATCGGTAAAGACATCCTCGTTACTTGTTCTATTCATTTTATTCATTCTGTTTTTTCTTTCTCATATCTTTATTGCGTGATGTAAATATAACGAAGCATCATTTAACCCTTTCCGGCGCGGAGTAATTCTGTTTTTAAAATGATGAAATAATGGACTGACATCAGAATTTACAAAAGAATTTATTACAAAATAAAAACTTGCTAAATTTCCAATACTTTATAAAAGGAAAAAAATAATTAAATATTCTTGGTGCCGTTTGTCAGTTTTGGAATTAAAATTAGATGTCCTTTTTTGTGACCATCGCCCGCTAAAGGGTTAATAAATTGTACTTGAATGCATCTATTAATATAAACGAACATAAAACCTACATAAATTTAAATTACTTAATTAAAAGGAAACAACTTATTTACGTTATGTAAATGTAAATATTTTATTTATGTGTCTTTGATATATTTTTATTGTGTCTTGGAACAAACATTAAAAATTTCATTCTGGCTTTGGAGAGATCTTACGTTTTAAATGAGAAAAAAATTACATTAACAGTACAGTACATATTTTTCAAGGTATAAGAGACGTGAAAAAAATTAAGAAATAATCTGCCCCCCCCCTTGAAAAAATATTTGCCCCACCTAGAAGTAAGGTCTAGCTACGGGCCTGGTGGGTGCTACAACGAAATTTCACAGAATTCGGCATATGAGTTGCGAAGTAGCAAATGAATTGGATATAAGAATTGGAATTCCAAGATTAGCAAAAAAAAACAAACATTGAGAGATAACTTTCCAGCTTCTTCTCCAGAGGAATATTTTCGTTCAAGTATTTTTATTCCTTACTAGATCGAACCTGTCAAAACTTGACGGAAAAAAATTACTATAACAATATCAGTAAAATAAGTTTCTTTATTACATAAGAATGCGTATGAAGCAGTCTTTCCAATATTTTATTTTCCCCCAGTGAAATACAGTACTATTTCCGATGTAAACTCCAAACAAACAATACGTAAACAACTGTGTAATGCAAATCAGTTTAACATTGTCGCCATATTCCTCACGGCAAGAAAAAAAATTTCATGGACCTATGAAGTATCATACAAATAGTATATCCCTACTTTCATCTCATATTCAATAAATAAAAGAACATAGTAAATAAAGCACACATCCCCACCCCCCTCCTGTGATAATGCAACCGAATGAGCTCCTATGCGCGTGTGCATTGCATCTGCCCAAAGGCACCATCGAAATTCGACGTTAAAAAAAGTTTTAAAATGTTTAAATTAAAAGTTTTAAAATGTCCTCTTTAATCATTGTTTGCTTCAAATCCATATCTTCTAAAACGCACCCATTGTTTAATGCTGATAAATTTTTATGTAAAGATGAAGAATTTTTTTTTTCAATAAAAAATCTGCAGATGAGTAAGATTCTTAATGTTTTCAAGTGTAATTTATTCGTATGGTTTCTTCGGTTCCTTTACATAATCAGGATGATTATTACTTTTTCCTCTTATACAGTTAAATATCCAATGGATCTTTAAAAAAATAATAAAATACAGTTCCTGGCATATTCTGATGCAACATACACATCAACGAATTCAACATATCAATTTTATGTTAATCATTGTCAATATATTTTTTTTCTGACAGATTTTAGTTTAGCACCAAAATTCTTTATCTTATGGATAAGGGGCCGTCCATAAATGATGTCACGCTTGGAGGGGGGGGGTCATGAAATTGTGACAGTTTGTGACAAGGGGGTGGGAGGGGGTAAGAAGAAGAGTGACATCACACATTTTGATTTAAATAAAACCATTTAAAATCAGCAGACTAAATTTTGAAGTTAATTTTGAAATTATCAGAATTTGAGGGTATTTTTTAATCGGGGTAAAACAACTTTCATGTGATTTATTTTTACTTACATTCCTTTCTTTAAAAAAAATCAATTACTCCTTCATATTAATATTTTATTACTATTGTATATTAATTATATTTTTTGTTGTAAACCTTAATCTTATTTCATACAAAATAAGTGCACGAATCATTTTTATTGTTATGCTCACAAATGTCATTAAAACACATAGTTAAAGTTTAAAAATAAAATTTGAAATAGGATCTATAACGTAGTGCTTTGTTTCTGAACTGCAAGTATATGTTATGTAATATAGTGTGACATGTAACAAGAGGGGGGGGGTATGGTGAAGCATGACACTTTGTGACAAAGAGGGGGAGGGGGGTCAAATATATTGAAAAAAGTGCAACATCATTTATGGACAGCCCCTAATCTGATCTTATGATTTATCAGGTTTTTAGGTGCGCTCGTAATTATATAAATGCGTAGCACCTATAGTCGTCGTCTGATCTGTCCATCTGCCTATCCGCATATATCAGCGCAAAAACTACCAAACCAAATGGTTCGAAATTTAATATATATAATCGTTTCAAAATTTTGTCGAGTCATTTCAAATTTTATGAAAATCGAATCAAAACTTAAAAATATATTAATAAAAATATTTATTATGTAATTCGAATTTTTTAAAAATCGGCATTTCCTTGTTATAGCAGCTTCTGAGACTTAAAAATCGGTCAAGGGACCGAGATGTATCGTCAAGTTATCTGGCATGTATGACGTTATAGTCATATATGACATTTTATAATCTGTATGTCCAAATCATAGTCACGTTATTCCTTCTATTAAATCGTATCATACGTAATTAATTCAATAATATCCCATGATTGGTAATGATCCTACGGTGCCATGGTGATTACGTCCCATTTAAGATGGAGTCCTATTATTTCTGTATTACTGAATTTAAAAACCGAATTTGCATACTAAAATTGTTTAATTATAAAAATCATATAATCTAACGACAGTTTTTTGAATAGACGTTTCCAGAGAAATAGATACTAAATGAAAAAAAAAAAGTCTAAATATGGATTTCAATTTTTGAAATTTTCAAAGCTAGGCTTAAGTTTCCCATTTGAATTTTCAGTCAATGTCAACAAAAGTTAAAATGTTGCAAACATAAAATGTACTTATTTTATTACAGAAATTAATCACATCATAATAACAGACAATATAATTCCTTTCACTGAAATAATAACAGTGCGAACGCACCTCATTTGTCACATTTCACGTGCAATTTCCAACATGTTTTATTATTTTTATTAACTTTACAAGTTGGTTAGGGAAATCTATTTTCAATTGTGGCAACTTTCCCAGGGGCTATTTTACATTATTAAAGCAAACTGTTGGTTATTGTTGAGATAGAATTGAAAAACATGTCATGCTTGAAAATTATTTAAAAAGTCGTTAAATTAGGTGGCAGTTTTCAAATAAATTTCAATCGAAAGTATTTTTTTTCTCTAATTGATGAGGTAAGAATTAAAATTGAAAAATGTAGTAAAATGTATTAAAAAATTTAAATTTGTAGTATTTAGAAGTGATGTAAGTGCGATGAAAGCTAAATAGATAGTGTCGTTTGTTGTCACAACCGTTATACATTTCTAAAAATTGCCACTGTGTTTTGGCTGGCGTCCAAAAGTAGACTACCATTTTTTGACATCGAAAGAGAAATTCCCAGTGAAAGAAATAGGATTTTGCCGCTAATAAGGAACTGTTAAATGAATGTAAAACATACCTATAAAAATAATTCCTATAAAATATTAGCCTTACATTGTTTGTTTATTCTAGCTAAAAATACACTCATTATTTCAAATTCTTTTTTTTTTTTTTACTATAACACTATTTTTAATAATTTTAATTTTCCTGAAATCCTTTACTTTTGTGATTTTTTTTTTCTTAAAAAATGAAATCTTCTGACCTATAATTTAAAAAAAGTAATTGGTAACATGTAATCAAGGTATGCAATCAAGATGAAGCAACCAATAAAAGCTCCAGTTCTAATCTTTAAAATTAAAAATTGAAAAATCAGCTAAAATTACGTCATGTTGACACAGTCATATACATTTTCTTTTTAGTTTTATCAATTTTAAAATGCATTTCAAGCTAAGCATAACGTCATTTTCACCGGCCCAAACTTTTCATACGTACTTTGTATACTTTATTTTTATGCTTAAACACCATGTATACAAATAAAAATATATTTTGTATTTAATTGTAATGAAAAAATGGCATCAACAAAGTTATAATGCATAATGATAAAATAAACCCAATGGACAATATTCCCGTGACGTCACAATAAATAGGAATTTTTATTCGCTTATAAAACACGCAAATAAATATTTTTACCGAAATTTAACTTGCAAATTAAAAAATTCGGCCTAAAAGCCACGTGCTTTTAATATTTATTATTTCTCTTTTGTCCTCGCAACCACAGAGTTTCTCGTTACTCTGTGCCTCGCAACAGTGGTTGTTATCAGATTGCCGACTTTATGACGTCATACACAGAAGTAAAAGTTTAATTTAAAATTACGACTAATTAATTAAATTTTGAAACAAATGAATGTACGATAACAAATCTGTGTCCAAATTTCTTTCATTTAAAAAAAGAATGATATAATTTGATGTAGTAGTTTGTTCTCACGTATTGTCGAAAGAAAACGCTTAGCGTTTTAAATATATAGATAGATATCGACACACTCTTAACGGATATTGAAACATGTTTTCCATCTGAAATTAAAGATGCGCTTAATTGGGCCTTTTATTGTCCAATAATATTATTTCAATCGATCAAGACAAAATTCGTACAGTATTTACATGTGTATGCAAAGCCTGTTTACCAAATAGGTTTGTGAAGCCCGAGTTTACCCACTGGAATACAAAGGGGCTCCCAAATTTACTTTTCAAAACTAATTTTTGGGGGGGAAAAATCAGTCAGGGTAAAAAAAATGTATTTTTTTTTTATTATAGCTACTAAATTTTCTTTCTGGTTATTACTGACATATTTATATTCTATTTATTTCTTTTCTGTTGATATAATAAATGGTATAAAAACAGTGATTAAATGCAACTTATTTTCATTTTTCATGTTTTACAGTTTTACACGTCCTGTCGCGTTGAATAACCCCTATTAGAGAAACAATGTAAAATTATGATTGAACTTTGTGCAGTGCCGTTATATGAAAATAAATGATCAACGTAAAAATAGCACAAATAACATATATATGAAATAGCAAACAGCTGTTTCGGAGCCTCTAAAGCTCCATCATCAGTGCCAAAGTTAAAAAAATTAAAAACTGATTTAAATGTTTAAGCCATGTAAGTTTGCTTGCGTCTTCGCTTGCGACCAAGATGGAATGGCGACGAGTGCTTAAAAACAACATTTGAGTCCGGAGTCCCATGTGACGTAGGAGACCAATCAGAAGCACTCTGCCAGTCTGTACGAGTTTAAGTACAGAGGAGGAGTGAAGAGAACGAATTAAATGAGAGGTAGCCAGACATTTGAAAAATTTGGCACACTGTACATATTAACTAAGTTGTCTGAATTCTTCCATATATGATAAGCTTCCCAAAAATCAAGGTCGTAAATCGATGAACACTTCTAAATTATTGAACTTCTGAAAAATTAAAACTTTGATTGTCAGACCAGCATTGGTTAGCAATCGCAGAGCATTTAATGTCACAATTTTTAACATAGTTTTTATGTTCCCCCAAGCGGACCTTAAGAGGTCGCTTAATTTGACCTATGTACATTCTATCACACTCGCAAGATATCTTATAAATTCCCTAATGGGAAAATCTGTCAACTAGATGTTTGAGATCTGTTAAATGCTGCATGACTTTAAAATCGAACCTTTTCAAAATTCTGGATATTTGATGGCTAATTCTCAGAAAATATGGAAGTATAATTAATTTTCTTTGTGAACATTGTTAATGTTGGAATGTGTACATTTAATTAGTTTATTATGAATTTAATCAACGATTTTAACAGGATAACCCTGGTCAATGGCAATGGATTTAATGTGGTCTAATTCTGCTTTGAGTAAATTCCTAGATGAACAAATGTTAGGCGAGATAAACATAGGTATTAAAAGCAGCCAAATTTTTGATTAGGAGGGTGAGATGAAAGACGATGTGGGAGTAAAGAAACTGCAAATGGTTTACAGTAAACAGTGGTTTGGAATGAGTTATTTTTTCGCAGTAAACCATAACATCAAGAAAAGGTAATTGGTTATTTTCAAATTCAGATGTAAACTGTATATGTTCATCTACAGGGTTTATAACAGAAAGAATATGACGGATATCTATATCACTATAATCCAGTAATGTGAAGCAGTCATCGACATAGTGGGTGTAAAATGGAAAATTTAACCTATTGAAAAGGTTTGACTCGAAGTAATGCATATAAAAATCACTGAAAATTGGGCTGAGGGAAGAGCCCATAGACAAACCATCAATCATGGGATAATTATTGCCGTTAAATACGAACGTGTTTTGTGATAGACAACTGTCAGTAAGTTGTAATAATTCATAAACTGTGAGTAGTGAAATTCCTGGAGGCGTAATTTAAAACAGTTTAAAATCTTGAACCGGTACGTTAGTACAGAGGAATTTGATATCGAATGAAACCATATGGTGGCTTTGAGTAGTGGTGAAGTTGTGTAGTTTATTGACAAACTCATAAGAGTTTCTGCAGGTGTAGATATTGTTAGAGAGCAGCGAGGAGAAAATAGAAACAATTGTTTCTATTTTCTCCTCGCTACTCTCCTCGGATATTTCGCTAATTTATAAGAGGAAGTACCAAGGTTAGAAATGATTGGCCTGAATGGAATGCCAAGTTTGTGAGCCTTTGGAAGTGCATAAAATCTTCCACAATGAGACGCAGAAGGAATGAGAGAAAATTTAGTACTGTTGGAAATGAGGGGGGAATGTTGGATAATAGATTGAATTGTTTTGAGTGCTTTTTGGGAAGGGTCGGACTTGATCTTTTTATAAGGACCATCGTCTATTAAATCTTATCTTTTAGTCTGACTTATTCATAACAACAATCTGGCCACCTTTATCGGCTTTGCTGATAACTATATTTGGATTAGATTTTAGTCTTTTTAGGCAACTGGAAGCACCCTTACTGATATTTGACATAGGTAGATTATTGTTGACAAAAAAAAACAAATTGACATTATTCACAATTAAATGTCTAATTAAATCCTTCTGAAAAGAGTTTAAAGTACTGAATTTGAAAGCTCTTTCAATGGGGGCAATAATATTTGGAAAAGACGGTTTACTGAAGAGTACAACGTTATTATTTAGTTTTAGACACTGGATTTCATCCTAATTAAGCTGTGCACTTAAATGATTAACGACAGTATTCTGGTTTACTAACGTTAAGGTGTTGATCAATTTATTGCTATGTTGTCTGGAGAGTAAATTGAAATTAGCGTTGAGAATAGTAGTATGTTTAGTAGACTTATTAAGTGCACTAAACCAAGACCAGTTATCTAAATAATATAATCCTATGGGATTTCTTCCCCAATTTATCAATTAGCTCACGGTATTGCCTGTATCTTTCTGAATTTTTGAATGAACTTTTTATATAAGTAGCTCTATAGAATTGACTACCAAATCATGAAAAAAATCTTTGGTCTAGTTTGCACATGTACAGTTAAAATTAATTTCATACAAATACCCATATGTCATCAAATATTCAGTATGTTTATCTTTTAATTACATTATACTATTTCTACTGCAATAATTCAAATTTTTGGAAAGCGGTGTTAAATTCGGTTGAAAACTCTGCATGCTATAAAAAAATTAATTAATTTTTCACAGAAACATTAACATCTTCAAGAATATGCTTGATATTCTTATACAAATGATTAAAAACATTGAATAAGACCTACATGGTCATTTGCTACAATGATGGATCATTTTGAGCATTTTCTGTTTCTTGGGGAAAAACAAATATTATTATTAAATTTATTATTACCCTCCTAATTGTCCACACTAAATTTTCACTGAAAAACATGAAGTCAAACAGGTTTTTTATATCTTCAAAGTTCAAGGGCAAATGCCCTTGAACTTTGCATTTCCTCACGAATTTCAGTAGATATTCGACAAAATGCCTGAAATCAAAAGTGTTCGGTCACTGCCCCTTAATTTCTGGATATCAGTGTATTTAAGAGCCTATGCTAGTCACGCGAAGAACTGCTGAAGCTAATGTTAAGTCTATAGGAAGGTTTTTGCACGATTTCTCGCTCACATTTTAATATTTTTAAATGATTTTTTTTTGCCTAGGATAGTTGATGTTGATCTCTAACATTGTTAGTGTTTACTTTTTTGATTTTGGTTCCAGTTTTTTTATATAAGAGTACTTTTACTTTCAGAACCGGTTCAAACCGGTTCCCAAATTAAAAATGTCCACTTATAAAAAAACTGCAACCAAAATCAAAAAAGTAAAAACTAACAACGTTAGAGATCGACATCAGCTATCCTATGCAAAAAAAATCATTTAAAAATATTAAAATGCAAGCGAGAAACTGCGCAAGAACCTTCCCATAGACTTAACATTAGCTTCAGCAGTTCTTCGCGTGACTAGCGTAGGCTCTTAATTACCCATTTATGTAACAAATTTCATATTTGAATCTGAATTTTCAAAACTAAAATGTTATTATCTGTTTATATAACAATTTTAAACCTAAATTTCCAAAACTAACAATCTAAAGTTTCATAAATATAAGAGAGTTTCAGAATATTATTTATTATTAATAAAATATAAAAAATGAAAATATTATTGAGATTTTTCTGTAAACAATCAGTTTGTGATCACTGATCTATGAAACACAAAACTCAATAACATGTGAAAATTGTCATCTCAAAGTGTTTATTAAAGTATTTATTTTACTCATAGAAATTAAAGATAGCGCATAAATTTATTTTACAAACTTTCAGCTGCATCTTTCATGTACATTACTTTAGAATGCACCTAAATGACTTTTAATAGTGTTTTGAACTAATTCGCTAACTTGAAATACAAATAAAATAAATTATAAAATAAAGTCACTCACTTAATTGAAGGTATACATTAGGTTTAGCCTTTGAGAAAACTGTTTTTAATCTATTACCTGTATTGCTAGGTGTTCCCCTTCTTCCCTTAAGTATAATAAGAATAAATAGAAACTAATGAACAATATACAGTATGCCCACTAAAGTCCCTTGCCACTCTCTTAACTTCGGAACGGCTGCTGCTGCTGTATTCATAAAAGTAGTGTCTAGGTATAGTAAAGTAGCCATGCGCTACTCAATGAAACCGCCTACGGCGCCATCTGGTGGAAAACTGCGCAGCTAGCATTCCTATCTCGAAAACGAAAAGAGATAGACACAAAAAGTGATTCACAAAGTTGTAGAGCATGATCGATTTGGTGCGAAAAGACACCTTGTGGACATTAATGAGAAGAATAGAACGGTTAATACACACATTTGTTTTTTCATGATTTCCTACACTGTGACAGGACAAAACGATCTTACAAAGAAAAAAATAACTAGCTATAATAATATACATTTATTTTAGATATTTAAACTTCTCACCGTCAGCTGCAATTCATATTTGGATTTTTGTTTGAATTTGATGTTGCACACGTTGGAGCATAGCTGGTGACACGTTGGCACAAGCGTCCGTAATGCATCGTTTAAGGTCCTGCAATGTTTGTGGAGGGGTCGCATACAGCTGCTGTTTCATAACTATTTGTTTCTTTCTTTCTAAGATTGTTTTGTCATGTCACAGTGTTGGAAATCCTGAAAAAACAAATGTGTGTTTTAACCGTTCTATTCTTCGTATTCATGTCCACAAGGTATTTTTTTAACTAAATCAATGATGCTCTACAACTTTGTAAATCACTTGTTTTCCCTATCTCTTTTCATTTTCGAGATAGGAATGCTAACTCTGCAGTTTTCCACCAGGTGGCGCTATAGGCGGTTTCATTCAATAGCGCATGGCTACTTTACTATACCTAGACACCACTTTTATAAGTATAGCAGCAGCCGTTCCGAAGTTAAGAGGGTGGCAAGGGACTTTAGTGGACATACTGTATATTCAAAAGAAAAACAGCTCCAATTCTATCTACATGAAAAAGACTTAAATACCATAAAATGGAATAAATAGGAACAAAATGACTAAAATAATCAACTTAAAAATATATAATAGCCTTTTAAAGATCTTTATTTGTTATAAGTCTGCAACATGATAATTTGGGAAATTAAGTTTTACAATGTTGGCATCACTGTTTTTATAATTACAAGATTGTAAACATCAATATTAATTACAGATATTTGATCTCCCCAACTCTTCTGTAAATACAAATTTACCATTAACCCCTTAAGCACCATATTCAATTTAGTGATAGTATTGTTATGAATTTTGTATATATTTGTAAATATTCCATTTTTTTTAATTTATTTTATTTTATTATTGTGAAAATTGCAGTATTATTTAATGTATTTCTTATTGAGCATCATGTAACTCACTGCAAAAAGGCCTCACAGAAAAGCACCCTTTCAGCATCGTCTTTATAATGGTCTCTATGGAAAAGTCGCCAAGGAATTGGTTTATCGCCAAGTTGGTGATGGTTTTGGTGACTATTTTTGTAGCCAAATTTGGCGATATATCGCCAAATGTGGCCAAGTTAGCGACGGATTTGGCGATATTTTGTGCAATCCTCCCCCCCCCCTCTTTATATGTGTACATTGAGGTCCTTTCTCGTTTGAGGTCCTCTCTCGAAAGTTGAAGTACTTTCTGGTAACTTCTAGCATCCGAAACCTCTGGAAAATTCTACAATGATCTCTAAAACCTATATAAGGGCCAGCTGGGACCTCCACGGAGTTCAGTTCACTGTCAACTGCGGTTGAATACACACGAGAGGCTTTGCATTGAGACTGTGTTTCTCTGAGCGATTTTGTATTTGATAAGCTGTATTGAATATATTGTTCTATGTGAAAAGTTGCTGTGCTTTTATTAGATTTGAAGATTACTGAATATTTGTGTTTTGAGAAGATATTTGTATTCTTATTGAACTGTTTAGAGTAAATAAAGCTTGCTGATTGTTTTTATATATTGGCATTAATCTTTTCGTAACCCAAAGACCACAACAGTATGCTGAATACCAGCTATGTTAAATTTCATCAAAAATACAAAATTCATACCAGAAATTCTATAAGAATAATTTTAATTTATGTAATGACAAAAAGTCTGTCATTATATAAAATACAAATTGCTACTATAACTTTCTGGTATGAATTCAAAATTTTGAATTTAAAAAAAGTCCAAACTGGCAACCTGGACGTACACACACACATATATCCTGGTATTACAGATAGAGATTTTCATGACGTATGCAGGTACGTCGTGGTGTTTAAGGGGTTAATATAGGTTAAGAATAATTAATTTTTTGGTTACATAAAAGTATTTATAATAGTACTCCATATCCATATTAGTTCTTCTTGTTTTATTAAACAGTTCATGTAAATCATTCTTTCTTGTTGTGACATCATATAATTGCAACATGTGAAGTGAAGTGGAACACAGTATTTATTGTGTTAAAAATATCACACCTTTATGTTTTAGGAACATGAACTTTGAACATATTCATTGATTCAGTTTACTATTACCTTACGAGAGATTTTCTTTATTTTATGAAAACATATATTAATATAACAAAATATTTCTATTTAACAATAAAAACTTTGTGTTTTTACCACCTCTCACAGTTGTTATAGAGGGTGATTATAAATTAATATCCCAACTTTGAAGGACTATATCTTCTGAAAAATAAAAGGTAGTGTTCCATTTCACACATCGAAGTAAGTGAGAAGTTATGTAGTTTCATAAATGTAAAGGCTTCTTTTTTTGGTAAGAGATGGCGCAACGAGTGGCAGATTGAATGTGAACCAGCATGTTCCGTTGCGAGTTCATCCAATAGGATGGTGCACCACCCCATTGGTACCTTTGTGTACGAGAATTTTTGAACGAGCAACTGCCGCAATGGTGGATTGCTCGCAGAACAGATTTTGACTCTGCTCTTCATCAGCCCAGACTTAACTCTGCGATTTTTTTCTTTAGGGATAAATAAAAGATAAATTATTTTACTGCCTCTACCAGCTGATACTGCTGAACATAAGATGAGGTTAATTGCAGCTGTTGGAACTGTAACACCTGACATGCTGAAAACCGTGTGAGACGAATTCTCCTACAGAATGGATGTTGCTAGTGTTTCTGCTGGTGGTCACATTGAACATTTATAAATTTTTGCTATATTTCACAATCTTTTTTCATGTCTTTTTCACAATTCATGTATCTTCTATATTTTTGTTAATAAAATCCTTCAAAGTTGGGATATTTATTTGTAATCACCCTGTTCTTTCACTTTGATTATGACTTTAGTTGTTTTGCAATAAAAAGAACATAGGAAATAAAATTTGAATACTTATTGATTTTTTTTTTAAAACTTAACGGGAAAAATATTCTCATTCTCTCAATTTTACAGTATAGCACAAATGAAATTTGATTGAATACTTATAAATATTGGTAATTTAAGGTAAGTTTACATAACATGCATAAGGGATTAACAAACAAGGCATGTTGACCTTTTTTTCTGCATGGGTACTAAGAAACATAGTTAGATTTCCTGTATGGGAAAATTCTTTGTAAAATGAATAATCCATTGTTTAATGAACAAAAAGACTTTTCAAATTGCATCATCAAGAAAATGAACATAAAACTCATTTTTCATTCCCATGATTAAGCATACATCTTTTTTAACATATTAATCACTGTATGAATCTTATACGATTTACACTACATTTTTTTTTACAGTGCCACATGAATTGCAGTGGCTTAGCACACAGAAGCTTGTTCCATAAATATGTTTCATTCTGAAAATTTAAATTAGTAAACATTATGAAATAAATATTAAATGATCATAAGATACATTTTAATAGATGAAATTTCTGCTTATAATAGGCATCTAATATGGAAGTCTTGAAAAATTACAACTTGAAAGGGTTCAGAATTTCTTTTTTATTACAATGGTGTAAAAGTATAGTCTTGGAAAACTGTTTACAGCATATCCCAGATATGAAAGATTTTCCTTTACATGAGTTGGATGATATCTCTACATGAGATTCTTTCAAAAAATTCTCTATACAACATACTTTATGAAGTAATGATTTGTCATTTGTGAGGGCATGCTTGCCTTTTTAAAATATCTTTTTCAGAAAATCCTTTACAATATAATTCAGGTTTTTAATTTGTATGAATATGAAAATCCATTAAAGCATATATCACAGATAAGAGGATTTTAAATTTGTATGGAAAGATAATGTTTGCTTAAAGCACCACTTTGTGAAAATCCTTTGAAACATATTTCACAAACAAAAGGTTTTTCCTTTTTATGAGTAAACAAGTATTGTTTAAGAGTAGTAGTTCGTGAAAATTTTTTCAAACATATTTCACAAACAAGAGATTTCTCCTTTGTATGCTTAAGCAAATGTTGTTTAAGATCAAAATTTTGTGAAAATCCTTTAGAACATATTTCACAAACAAAAGGTTTTTCTTTTGTGTGGGTAAACAAGTGTTGTTTAAGAATACTAGTTCTTGAAAATGATTTCAAACATATTTCACATGCAAAAGGTTACTCCTTTGTATGGGTAAGCAAGTGTAATTTAAGACTAGCAGTTTGTGAAAATCCTTTAGAACATATTTCACAAATAAAAGGTTTTTCCTTTGTATGGATAAGCAAGTGTTTTTTAAGACTACGATTTTGTGAAAACCCTTTAGAACATATTTCACAAACAAAAGGTTTTTCCTTTGTATGGGTACGCAAGTGTTGTTTAAGACCACTAGTTTGTGAAAATCCTCTAGAACACACTTCACAAACAAAAGGTTTTTCTTTTGTATGGGTAAGCAAGTGTTTTTTCAGAGTATTACTTTGTGCAAATCCTATTAAACATATTTCACAAACAAAAGGTTTTTCATTTGTATGGATACGGAAGTGTTCCTTCAGAGCACCATTTTGTGAAAATCCCTTCAAACATACTTCACAAACGAAGGGTTTTTCATTTGTATGGATACGGAAGTGTTCCTTCAGAGCACAACTTCGTGAAAATCCCTTCAAACATACTTCACAAACAAAAGATTTTTCCTTTGTATGGATACGCAAGTGTCTTTTCAGATTACAGCTTTTGGAAAATTCCTTGAAACATATTTCGCAAACAAAATGTCTTTCCTTTATATCAGTATGCAAGTGTTCTGTTAAAGGATCACAGTGTGAAAACACTTTAGAATATATTTCACAAGTAAGAGGTTTTTCTGTTGCTTGAGAATGAATCTGGGGCACTGACATTTAGCTGCTTTAAAAATGAATGTGTCAGTTTTCTACCTTTTAATATAAAATGTAAAAAAAAAAATAATGAAGCATTTTTAATCTGAAGATTTAAATATACATCAATTTTCAAAAATTTCGATAATTTGCATTGCTAAAATATGAAAATAAGAAATATTTTTAGGAACTACTTACTTACATTAACCTTTAAGAACATGGACAGTTTGTAATACCAATAAAAGAACCATGAACATCATTTTCTGTAAATCAAGTCCTTCTAAGGCCTAAATATAATATTTTAATGATATTTTTACTTAATATAAAGTCAAGTAATAATATAAAATAATAAACATTAAATTGACAAAAATCTCAATTTTATTAGAATATCATCAAATACTCTACAAAACGTGGCAGACAATTTGTAGCATTATCAATTTCAAACAAAAACAAACAATTTCAAAATGAGAAACAGGATTTCAATCACTCTGATAAGTCACTGAGATTTATTGAACAATTATTGCAGCTCTAACACATGTGCTTGGATATTAACTAAATCATCTAAAACTGGAAGAATCTGGTAACATATCCCGCATGACAATGGTTCAATTTTTTTGAAAATACAAAATATCTTTTCAAAATTGATCCCTAATCTCAAACTAATCAGGTTTTATTGCATTGTCATTTTTAAAAAATTAAATACTCAAATATTGTTTCCTTTATTCCTTTAAAAGGCATTTATTTCAGTGCATATCAAATAATTTAGCACATCTCACAACTTTATCCTTCAGTACAGTCCAGGTGTGAAAATACAGTACATTTGGAATTTGAAAGTTAAAAGATAGAAATTCGATAAAAGTTAACTAAAACTCTGACTTCTGAAAACAGAAAAAAATTACTGAATGAGTCTCAAACCATATGTTCAGTTCATTTAAGAGTAACAGTTTGAGGTTTAGTTCTGGTTTTCGATTTATCAGAAATAAAGGGTTTTCACTCCAGTTCCGAATTCAAGCACTGCTTCGGGCACTTTTATTTTGACTCAGATTTTATTAAAATTGTCACCATCATCATTCACATACCTTTAGGAACCCGTTTGACACTTTTTCAACTGTTTTTAATAACGGCAGCAGCAAAATTACTGACTCCAAAAAAATTATAAAAAACTCATCACAAGACATGAAAAAAATAAAAAAATCTGAAATTTCATAAATAATTATGAATCAATTCAAAAGCTGCAGAGAACAAAATTTACTATATTAGACTAAAAGATTGAAAGTGGATTCGTTTTATGAATTAAAAAAATATAAACAAAAAAAAGGGAAAAAACGCTAAAAATCACATACAAAATTCTCAAAAATGCAAAAATCGTAGACAGAAAAATTTACTATAACGAACTAACATATTAGAACCAAATTACTTTTACAAACATAAAAAATCGCACAAGAATTTTGTGAAATATTCCAAAAATGCCAGTTGAAATTTTAGTATACTGGACTAAAATATTGAAAGCAGGTTCCTTTACTGTATGTCAAAAAATAATGCAGAATACAAAAGATGCTTAACAAACTTACAAAAAACTAATAAGATTGAATAATTTCTGTAAAAATTTTTCATAGACTTTTTGAAAAAGGACATTATTCAATATAATGAACTAACAGATTGATACTGTATTCCTTTTATTAATGTCAAAAACTGCCATGGAATGTAAGAAAAAATGCTGAAAACTACACAAAAAATTTCATTTTTTTTAAATCACAGCATGAATTCCTTATAAACGTTACTGAAAATTGAGCAAAATTCTTTATATTGGGATAAAAGACTGAAATCAGGATTCTTCTATGAATGTGAAAAAAATCACCTGAAACAAACAAAAAAAAAAAAATCACAGTACGAATTCAGAATAAACTTTCTTGAATAGAGGACATTTATTATATTAGGCTAAAAGACTGAAAAAATGATTCCTTTTACTAATGTGGAAAAATCACTTAAAGACTTTAAATATTAAAAAATGCATAAAAATTAAATTAAAAAAACCCAAAAACTGACTTCGAGGTTCAGAACTTTAGACCTACAAGTAAGATAACTTCCTGCCAAATCTTAGGCTCTTTAGAAAACAGTACAGACACACAAACATCTTTATTATTATAAATTAATGACTTGATTTAAGAATCAAATCATTATGTAAATGAAAAGAAAGTATGTCAAATATGTTGTAAATGCTTTTATTTAACCCTTTGCTCTTCTTTATTGACTGGACGTGACAAAGTGATGACCCTTATTAACACGTCGATCTGGTTACTTTCTTTTGCTACTTTCTTTTGATCTTTGGCTACCACATTCTCTAAACAATAATCTTCATGCTAGATTTCTAGAACATTTGTAATGGAAATTTGCTAGGGAGATTATTTTTTCGAAATGATGCTAACCAAAAAGGTGACCATTGAGATCTCTCTACAAATGAAGACCATCAATTTGTAGAATTGCATTAAACACAGAAGAGTAAAAGCCCTATTTTGATTCTTAATGCCTTAATAGAGGTACATATGTTTGAAAAATATTTCATATTCGTTGCTTGTTTAATAATTTGTAAATTAAATAGCAATAATGAAAAAATTCTTATTATATTTAAAAAAACTCAGTAGTAGATACCTAACCTGTCTCGGAAATATTACTATGTATAATAATTTTCAGTGCCTTTCTAAATTATGAACTCTCAATTTAATAAACTATTTTCTTAGCTCCTGCAAGTTCAGAAAAAGAAGCATCTACTGTATTATCTTCTTCTGTTGTCAATTGAGGTTTACTGTCTTTAAATGCAGGTGAAAGAACTTAAAACCCTTTTCAGTTAAATACTTCTTAACAACACAAAACTCTTGATAGAGTATGTGTAGAAGAAATGTGCCAAATACATTGAGTCAAGAAATTTCAGAACAAAAGTACAAATGAAGAAC
The DNA here is from genome assembly GCA_963931845.1 of Maratus michaelseni. Classification (NCBI taxonomy): domain Eukaryota; kingdom Metazoa; phylum Arthropoda; class Arachnida; order Araneae; family Salticidae; genus Maratus; species Maratus michaelseni. The sequence continues at coordinate 261,548,226 of OZ007598.1, forward strand.
ATCTACACTTCAACAGTTGAAAGCAAGAGAACTTCTTAATTTTCCCAGTTAACCTAAGAGAATCTTAAGTTTATCTTCATAGAATTTTGTCAGTTGTCGATGTGGACGAGTGTCATATTTACAGATCTAGCACCTCAAAGCCAAAAATCAGGATATTTTTTTCGAGGAAAGCGGGAGAATGATTAAAAATTGGAGTCCCCTGCTGTAGACCAACAAGTGATACTAAAGACACAACCATTCACAGACTTTCCATTCATAAAAGCTTGCCAGTTTCTCTAGTGTATGCTGGAAAATTGTGTGGAATAATAGAACAACAGTCTGGGTTTTTCCCTTTAAATACGTTAATAATGTTTTCTGTTTATTAATATTTTTAGGATATATTTCTATTCATGAAAGATGAAACTGGTGAAGAGAATATAGATTTTTCTAAAATAGTGAACATGTATTTTTCTTTTTTTCAATCGGATGTATGTTTCTCGAGTTATTTGACAGTTTCCAGACTTTTCAATGGTAACGATTTTTACTGCATTTTACTCGATTACAATGCCATCTACAATTTTTTGAAGAAAATGTTCAATACAAAAGCTACGTATTTTTTCTCCCAGAATCTCAATATGCAATAAAGAGGGGGAGGTTTCATTTAAGAATTCAAAGTTACCCTCAGGGGGCAGAGTTCAGGGGGCAACTTTGATATCCCTAAATAGATTTTTTAAAAATATTTAACATGCATTTTTTCATTTTTTGGTCCTACGTATATTTTTTCAGTTATTCGACCATTTTCAGACTTTCTGGACACCTATATGTAACATTTTACATAAATAATAAAATTCTAACATCTACAATAATAATATTTCTACAAAATTTAGCTCATTTAGTATAAATAGATAAATATGTGACTTTCTTTTAAAACATTGATTAGCTGAGATAATTTAAGAAAAAAAAATGAGGCAATAATATGACACCTGAAAAAAAAAGCGTTGAACCTGAACAATATGTTTACCCGTATGTCACATTATCTTACTCCACAGAACACAAATTAGAAAAAAATGAGAAAATGTCGATGTGTTATGCTTAGGATACTTATTGAGCAAATGAACATTTTAAGGAATTTAAATTTGTGATTTCAACATTACAAATGTCATTTTAACAACCGGTTCGCCGAATTCAATAAAATTTAGGTAGCAGTTCTACCAAACCAGTGAGAACCGGCTGTATCCAGTACCTGATATACGCCAGGGCATTTGGGGCACAGGCCCAGGGGTCCCCAAATGCTACTGAAGATTTTTCAATTATTGACCAAAATCTGATGAAGTTTTAAATATTAAAAAACAGACATAAGGCTGCTCGTCAGTAAACTGCCTGATTCCTCTCACTAATGTTAATCCTATGGGGTTAGAATGTATATATATATATTTAAAATATCTCCTCAGAAAATTAATATTTTTTACATTTCCTGTGTACACTTCCTAAAGGATGTCTCTTTGTTTTGTCTTAGTTGTAAAAATATTTCTGAAATGAATACTTAATTTTATGTGAAGTGTTAAAATCTGATTCAGTTTTGCTAACATTTTAAATTTTACATAAAATTTTAAATTAAGCACATAGTTTAGAAATATTTTGACAACTAAGAAAAAAAGAGACATGCTTTAATAACAGTACACAGAAAACAGAAGTTAAAAGTATCAATTTCCCGAGGAGATATTTTAAGTATAGGAATGCATCCTACGCCCATAGGATTAACATCAGCGAGGGGAATCGGGAAGTTTAGTCTGAGGAAGCAGACTTAATATGGAAAATTCTGTTTATAATTTTTTCCATTTAAAAATAACTTTTTATCTACTGCACTCATGCAAAAACACTTGCTCACTAAATGGTAATCCTATAGGAGAAAAATTTTAAATTTAAAAAAAAGAATATCTCATTTGCATTTTAATATTTTTAAACGATTTTTTTTATTGGATAGTTGAGGTCTATCTACAAAAGCCATTTTTTACTTTTTCGATTTTGTTTACCCTTTTTTTTTTCTTTTTAAATTAGGATACTTTCACTTTCGGAACTGATTTCGAAAGATTGAAAAATCATCAACGAGATAGAACACCAAAGATTGATTATAAGGATGTTATAAAGACTTTTGCTGCTAAAAAATTGAGAAGAATATTTATAATTTTGATAAAATCGTATATTTTGTCTAAAACATGTATTTTTAATTAATTTATTATAGTGAAGTATTTTCTTTTATCTTTGTTATTTAAAAAATATATTGTATTCTTAATTCTTATTTAACCCTGTTCTTTTTCAGATTATTATGCCCCAAAGACAAATTTAATTATTTGTAGCCATTTTACCTTTAATTATTAGTGCTAAATATTTCCCAATTATGCTATTATGGATATGTCCTGAAAACTTAGGTTTCATTAAAGAATTAAATTTCCTTTTCTTTTTTCTGTATTTGATAATTTAAGGTGTGCTTGCAGTATCAAAACTGATTCGTTGTTAGAGCAGAGGCTATGAACCGATTATGGAAGATTAGATCAATCAGACAACTATTGCTGATTTTTTTATTAGATATTTAGCACAAGGCATAAATTACATAATATATATAGATGCCATATGAAATAATTTTGCTAAATGCTACACCATTTGGTTTATTATTCTTTTTTCATAATGTCAGGGAAATAGTATATTTTTCTGTTACATGCACAAAAAAAATTGCCTTCTCATTTATAAAGCCAATGATTTTTTCTATGATTGTGTTAGCAATTTCATTTTTTCCCCAATTGCCTTTTAATGATTTATGTGCAGGGATGTACAGAACTCCGTTATTGGGATCGCCATATTACTGCATTTTTAATTATTTCACCTGCAAGGCCTCATGGTTAACATGGGAAACACCAGGTGGTTCTGCTAGTACTTGTATAAGTTTATTTTTTCAGTGAATACTTGTATTTGAAATAAAAGGTTATTTGATAAATGGGATATGCTGATATTTTAAATAATTATAGCTTGGTACTGCGGAAAATTTATTCTTTGGTGCTGCATACTTTATCATTCCAGATAATATAGATTTGCATAGAGAAAGGTAATCAGGACCATACAATTTATTATAAAACATCTATTCAATAATAATTATTTAAAAGTAAATTAATGATTATCAAATTTAATTTTTTAATTCTTATTTTACAGAAATTATTAAAGTCAATAATGGTTATCTTCAGGGCTTGACAAATGTGGTCGCCAGGTCGCCACTGGCGACGAAGTTTTTCTACCTGGCCACCAAGTTATTTAATTTGATGTTTTTCTTATTATTATTTGTACAAAAATTTACCTAAGAAATGAGCGCAAACGGCATTTTTTCTCTTTTTCAGCATTTTTAATCTTGGTAAAAATAAGTTTATCAAATGCAAATTTTAAAGTAATAAAAACAGAATTATTTGACTGACTTCGACAGGAAAAATAGGCAAAAATTGTTTTCCTGCTTCACTATTTCCTCTATGCTCCCCTCATCAGATATACATTTTGTAGCACTCAATTATCCAGACATTTGAAGACTACGGCAATCAGCATTTCCCGAGCATGCCGGTTAATGCAGGCTTTACATAATTTTTTCAATTCCTACTATTAGCTCACACTCTCTATATATTTATATATCTTGTTCAAATTTTCAATCGTTAATAAAATATTTTCTATTCATCCTATCAAGTTCAAATAAATTTTTTAAAACTTGTACTGGATGACAATTGATGTTAAAACAGTTTTTTCATATATTAATTCATTAATTAAATTTAATTAATTAATTTTAATTTTATATTTCATTTCTGTTCAAAAGTATAAACTCACTCCATATTTATAGTCTCACCTTCACACGTAAAAAGATAATGGCGGACGAAGATCAGGCGGCTCGCGGGCGAAGGAGACTATAAATGTGGAGTGAGTCTATACTTTTGAACAGAAATGAAGTATAAAACTAAAATTTAATTAATTAATTAATATTTGAAAAAACTGTATTATCGTTAACTGTGACATCGCTATGGCACTTTATTGTGAAGTTTGGTAATTTTTGAAATTCAATATTTGAAAAACGGCATAATCATTAGATTTTAAATTTATATCAAGAAAAATACAATTTTTTTAACTTTCTAACGCAGTTTGTCTAACAATTTTGAGAGAAATACTTTTCGAGCTATTAATTTTTGGTATTTTAGCTATTTATTTTTTATTTAATTTTTAATACATTTCAAAAATTTCTCTTATGTAAGATATTTAGCAGGATATAAATTTAGGAATAAATACCGTCAATGGCGAAGCGTGTAGATCGCTGGAAAAAATTTTCTATTTGACCTAAGTAGGAATTGACTTTAAAACTAGTCGGATGTGCCAATCCCAAAACTTTCTTCTATCTCAGTCATGTTAATACTTCAAAATTTGCTATCACATCGCCAATAAAATCAATATTTTTCGTCATTCTGTTGTACGTCAGCTGCTTGCGAATCGTCGGGTTACCGGGATGCGATCAACTGATGTATACTAAACCACGAAAGGTCCTTCTGGCCTGAACCGACAGGAACAGATAGCCTCCCTATTTCTTGGTTTTACGATTTTAGCTAATTTTACTGGAAAACACGCAGGTAAAATGCGTGGAACCGAATAAAAGAAAATTCAATCCCAGTTCTCGTCAACATTGAATTTGAATGAGAATATCGCCAAATTTGTCCTCTACAGCCAAGTTGGCTTTATTTATGGCAAACTATTTCTGTCGCCAAACTTGGCGATATTTCGCCAACTGTCGCCAAATTTGGCGAGAATTTGACGTTGGCGAATATAAATATATAATGATAAGTATATAATAGGATTAATGGTTACAACAATGAAAGAAAATTTGCCGAAACCACGTTAAGTAAAACTCATAAATTAAACCCGTTTATGGATGAAATCTGCTGTCTTGTTTGAAAATGTAAGCCACCCTAAAATTTCAAACCACTATATTTCAGCCATTTTTTAATATAGAGGCAAAACAAAAATTGTTACGGATTCTCCGGATCAATGCCGAACATTTAACGAAAAAAACTTTTAGGATTTCTAATTTTTTTGCACATCTTTTTGAATTTGAAATTTTTAAATGGCTATCACAGCGATATTTCGTCGAAATATCCCCAAATTCTAATAGAACCTGCTTGCCATAGCCAAAAACATAGAAAAAAAATGTGGTTCAATTTGAAGCATAACTTCATACACTTTTCGATGATACAATAGTGAGAATGGAACAAAAATATCGATCGCAGCGCCCCCTTTCGTCGAAATATCCCAAATTCTAATAGAACCTGCTTGCCATATTCAAAACCATAGAAAAAAAATGAGGTTCAATTTGAAGCATAACTTCATACACTTTTCGATGATACAATGAAGACAGACAGACATTTTGTAAAAACATGTTTTTCGGAATCTCTGACCCCTAAAACGTGTAAATCCGTTGAAAACTGCAAGTCGAAAAAAATTTCGATTACAATACTTTCTTCTATTATAGATAGAAGTAAGTAAAAACTGGTTCAATTATCTGCATAACTTCATACACTTTTCGATGATACAATAGTGAAAATGGAACAAAAATATCGATCACAGCGCCCCCTTTCGTTGAAATATCCCCAAATTCTGAAAGAATCTGGTTGGCATAGCCAAAAACATAGAAAAAAAATTAGGTTCAATTTGAAGCATAACTTCATACACTTTTCGATGGTACAATAGTGAAAATGGAACAAAAATATCGATCACAGCGCCCCCTTTCGTTGAAATATCCCCAAATTCTGAAAGAATCTGGTTGGCATAGCCAAAAACATAGAAAAAAAATTAGGTTCAATTTGAAGCATAACTTCATACACTTTTCGATGGTACAATAGTGAAAATGGAACAAAAATATCGATCACAGCGCCACCTTTCGTCGAAATATCCCCAAATTCTGATAGAATCTGCTTGCCATAGCCAAAAACATAGAAAAAAAATTAGGTTCAATTTGAAGCATAACTTCATACACTTTTCGATGGTACAATGAAAAACCACACAGACGGACATTTTGTAAAAACATGTTTTTCGGAATCTCTGACCACTAAAACGTGTAAATTCGTCGAAAACCGGAAGTCGAAAAAAATTTTGATTACAATACTTTCTTCTATTATAGATAGAAGAAAGTAAAAAAGTTTTTATATTACTTGTTTCATAGATAAATGATTTTGATAAATTTCATTAGAAAACTTTGCTTATATAATCTTTCTAAATGATGTAACTATTCTAAACTATGTAACTAAAAATCCTACAATATGCTTATTATTTTTTCTCAATTAATTGATAAAAACTTTTGTGCTTTTGAAAATTAGTGATGTGGGAGGGGACAGTAATAATTTTTACTGGCGACTAGAATTTTTTACTGGCTACCAGATTTGATCAAATTTGTAAAGACCTGGTTATCTTAATAAGTACCGCTTTCAATAATATATTTTTTTACTCAAAGTCACTTTAAGCATCAGTGCAAGGGGGCCCCCGATAAGTATCTGTGCCCAGGGCCCCCAAATTTCTAAATTGATCCCTGCCAATACCAAATTAATTTAAAAAAATTTGTCATCACTATTGTAAATTCATAAAATTAAGCAAAATATTTTTTTTTTCTTTCTTCTATAAAATTTCTTTTTCTTATTTCTTTATATATTTTTTTTCTTAAAAGTGAGTTTCTTAATGAGCTTAGTTCTTTTTAAAAAATGAGTTTGAATTTGAGTGAATTCATTTTATAAATTTTGAATTTGAACGTGAACTTCACTCATTTTTGAGGAATTGAGTTTGAGTTTGAATTAGTTCATTTTTTTTTATGTGTTTGCCCAACACTGCATGAAATGCAATTATAATTTTTCATTTCTACTTCAATATTATGCTTTTCAAAGAATATTTTTTAAAGTTTTTTATTCCAGTCGATTTACCCTTAATTTCGAATTTCAATAAATTCTTGATAAATATGGGAACACAAGAATAAAGTATTACTAATAATTTTATTACACATCTTAAAATCAACTGATAAGCTTATTTTATGATTATTGTTATATTTATTTTTTTTATTATTATTTAATACATAACATAAGCATATGCATTACAAGAGAAATTTTAAACATAGAATTTGAGCAACATTACACTTTTACCTATTTATCCTCTCCTTATTTTTTTGGTTATGAGTCTCCTCATTTTTCTATAAAACTCAAAAATCACCAAAACGACTGTAAAAAAGGGTTATTTCAGTAAAAACACTGAAAACTTTTCTGCCTAAATTCATTGTAAACTACCTGAAATTTCATTCACATTTTCAGCAATATTGAACATATTTCAGCAAACTTTTCAACATACTTACTTATATTACTGTAGAGGCATTATAAGAACAGCTAAAAATGACCATATTTAATACATAAAATAATCATATGCATTACAAAAGAAATTTTAAACATAAAATTTGAGCAGCATTACACTTTTACCTATTTATCCTCTCCTTATTTTTTTGGTTATGATTCTCCTCATTTTTATATAAAACTGAAAATCACCAGAACGACTGTAAAAAATGGTTATTTTAGTAAAAACACTGAAAACTTTTTTGCCTAAATTCATTGTAAACTACCTGAAATTTCATTCACATTTTCAGCAATATTGAACATATTTTAGCAAACTTTTCAACATACTTACTTATATTACTGTAGAGGCATTATAAGAACAGCTAAAAATGACCATATTTAATACATAAAATAATCATATGCATTACAAAAGAAATTTTAAACATAAAATTTGAGCAGCATTACACTTTTACCTATTTATCCTCTCCTTATTTTTTTGGTTATGATTCTCCTCATTTTTATATAAAACTGAAAATCACCAGAACGACTGTAAAAAAGGGTTATTTTAGTAAAAACACTGAAAACTTTTTTGCCTAAATTCATTGTAAACTACCTGAAATTTCATTCACATTTTCAGCAATATTGAACATATCTTAGCAAACTTTTCAACATACTTACTTATATTACTGTGAAGGCATTACAAGAACAGCTAAAAATGACCACTATCCATGTCTAAACAACACTGAGGTAGGCTGTCTACAAAATGTAGCAGAGAGAATGTATATGAATTTGCAATACAGAAATCTAGAAAAAAGACTGAAATTTTAATGCAGTTTAGTAATGTATTAAATAGTGTGAACAGAGTCTTGTTATGTATTGTTTGGGAGAAAAAAAAAAAAAGTTAACTAATTGACAGAAACATGAAAATGCATGAAACACAGCGAAAGTTCAATTAGCTAATCCAAAAATCATTTTAAATAAGCTTTAATATACTTTATATAACATAAAATACAGTAAAACACAGTACTTCCTTGTTATAAAAGCCGGCTCATTTCAAGTAAGCAGAGGTTGCGGCTGCAATTGCACCAAGTTGAAATTGCATACTCCAATTATATATGTGTAATTGTGTATAATATATTGTTGTAATTGTAAAATATAATTGTGTGTAATATTAATAATGTGAATATTGCATATATCCAAACATATTGCATATATTCTTCGTATATATGCAATATGTTTGGAATAGATAAATCATATTTGCTACATATATATTGTATATATACATATCATATGTACATTATAGGTAATATTTACACGATATCTTATATCATATATCTCATACATACATTATAGGTAATATTTACATGATATCTTATATCATATATCTCATACATACATCATAAAATATCATATACATGACAATTAACTATATATACATATCATATATGCATAACTTGGTGATACATTTGGGCATCTGTTGATTAATCGTTGGTGTTCTCTATAACAAGGATGTATCAAAAACACATAAATAAGTACAGCTAATTTGCAAAACATTCTACACATGTGAAATTCATAGTAGAAACAAAACCCAGTATTCATTCGAAAAGAAAATCGATAAAGGTGGTTTTCTATGTCTTACTAAATGACAAAATTTATCTACAAATATCTTAAATGATACACAAGTACTGATTGAAACTACAATTTATTCACCAAAACTGGAGTTTTACCAAAAATTAATTTAATTTATTACAACTGACTAAGTATATGCTCAGTTATTTAGAATCAATATAATAATTCCAAATCTTGAAAATCACAAAGAGAAATTTAAAATTTTACTAAAACAAATATTATTGGAGAACAATTCTGATACAAGTCTCAATTAGAATCCAAAAGAAATTACTGTCAGATTATGTCAAGAAGGTGATCCCAATAGCAGAAACAGTGCAGTACTTTATTTTAGGTGTTTCAGATTAATCTAGCAGCTGTAAAAGGTTGCTAAAATATACTTTATGTTTCTAGATTTAATGTATGTTTGTATTATATTTCTTATATAAATACAAACTTTTTATATTTTATAGGTTATTATTATTTCTTATGATAGTAGTAGGATTGGTCCTGCATTTTTGGCGCCAGATAAATTTTGGTTTGCTGCAGATTGAAAAAGAAATTCTGTTACTTGGAAGGTGATATATCACATATACCCAGAAGAGTTTCCTTCAAGTTTAAAAAAAGGCAGGGTGCTGGTGGTGGGAAAAAGGCACATTTTAGATTCGTACGGACACTTTTTAAATTCTGAAAGATATTTTTTCGATTCTGAATGGCACTGATTTTATTTTTAAAAATATCCTTTTTGGTTTTTAATGGTACTTCTAATACAGTGGAGCATCGTTTATACAACGCCAAAGGGACTACCAAAAAACGTCGCATAAACAATAACATCGTATAATCGATTTTCGAAAATTAATTTTGCTTTCACTTAATTTTAATGTTTAACGTGTTGATTTACATAAATTTATAAATTAAACAAAACAAAACAAACAAATAACAGGAAAAAAAAAAAGAAGAAGAAAAAAAGAAAAAATTCAGAAAGCAATTCAAATGTACGTACCTTTATTTTTTCTTTTGATCATTTTACGTAGTATTACAAAAAAAATTGTCTATGGTTGTTTGACGTGATGACTGACGCTGAGTTGTAATTAATGATTTGTGCACTGAGTCAAGTGCCTGAAAAGTTTTTTCGCTGGTAATGTGGCAAACAAAATAAGTTCTTAATGTTTCAATGCAATTCACGGCATCTTGAAATGATGGGGAAACAACTTCTTGGCATTCCTCGTCATCTCCGCTGTCACTTAAGCGATTCAGATTGGGAGTCCTGTATAAGCTCATCAACACTGCAAATTGCTGACGTTATTACATCCTCATCGCAATCCATGTATTCATCAATAGTTGTCTCTGCTCTGAGCCGATTCCAATCATCTTCATTGATTATTGTATCATCGTCGCTTATGTCATCACCCTCATTATCATGGAAAGAGCTGTGGCCGATACAATACGAAAAGTGAAGAATGAAAAAAAAAAATGATCTGTACTGTTAGTGAACTGATAAGCAAAAAATACATGCTGTGTAACAATAAAACAGGTCGAGAAAGCTGACCATCCCCACAAAAAGAATGACCCCTCCCAGTGTAATCCGTTACGCGTAAACTGGTTTTTTCGACTAAAATCCCACACCAGCCCATGTTGTTATCATGACTCATGAGGGGTATATTTAAACACCTAGTTTGTTGTTATTCATAGCTGGTAAATTCCGCCCGTTCTTAAAATACACGAGAAAAATAAACAAATAAAAGTGTACAAAATCAAAAAACTGACGTATAAACGATTTTGTGCATCGTATAAAAGATATATTTTTACATTACAATGAATAGGAATGAATTGGGGCCACACTAAAACGTCGTATAAATGTAAACATCATATAAACGATGCCTTACTGTACTTAAAAGACAACGATGAGTCAGCTTTTACAATGCAAGCAAATTTTTAATACAAAAAGCAATAAGGACTCTTTTTTTTAAACCATTGGGAAAATGGTTGTTGTTTTCGGCCGAGAATGGACCTCTTGACGTCGTCATTTTATTGAAATCATCACTTTATTTTTTTTAAGTATTTTTAATGAAATTCTGTAACTTTATAAGAATTTTTAATGAAATTCTGTAACTTTAGAAGAATTTTTCATTGAATAGGCAATAGAAATGCATAAAATCATTACAAAAATGTTAAAGTTATAAAAAGGATAAATGGAAATTATCAGATATGAAAAAAAGCCAAATTCAAAAATTGACATCGGATGAGAAATCGTCTTGTAATTTTTTTATTTTGTTTATGTTTTCATTAATATATTGTAAATTTAGTACTTTCGTGTTATAGCAGCCCCTAAGGATGAATAGCCAAGCGACCAAGCTTTATCGCCAAATTATAAAGCATGTATGAGATTATAATAATATATGATATATATATAACATTTCTTGACGTATGTGGCCAAGTTATAGTCATATATGATGTATGTATATGACATGTGTATATGATGTATATACAACATATAAGACTTAAATAATATGTGTATAATGACATATATGGCACATATAGAAGTGTTTGGAATATATATATGCATATATAAGCTTTGCGATGATCTTAGTGAAATCATAACTGCAACCTTGGTATAATCATACTTGTGGGAGTTGCTATAACATGAAAGTACAGTAATTTTTTTTTTTTAAAGCTTTCGGAACATTTTCCTAATGGTTATTGTAATTTGTTAAAATATAATTTTTTTTTTATTATTATTTTTACTGAGGGCAAGAAGGGTGCTATTTTTTGAATGAGGGGCAAGAAGGGTGCAATTTTTAAACCATATGGCCGTCAGCATGTAGCACCTTTCTCAAACTGTCAGGGGGGAAACTCTGCATATATACTGTATGGTTACAATATATCAAAACACTGATCAAGCAGAAAAATATGTTAAATTTATAAAGAATTATACTTCTCAAATTTTAGCAAGGGTAAGGCTTGAATCGTTATTTTAATAGAAAAAAAAAACCCTAAAATATTAATTAGCAATTTTATATAAAGATACAAAACAATACAATTTAATAATAGATAAAATAAAGAATAAGAATAAACACATAATTTTATTTATTATTGCAACATTAGGACAGGATACAGACCAAAATCAAGAGAAAACATTCTAGTATCAAATTAAGGTACAGGAAGTTGGTAGAAATATTGAATTTTGCTGGGCATTCTTTTAAAATTAGGAAAAAAATAATAATAGTGGTACTTTTTGGTTAGCTGGGCGCCACCCAGTGATATTTATACATGTATATATATACACACATATACATATACACATATATCTACACATATGCATAGGTATACATAGATATATATATACACATATATGTATGAATATATATATATATGTACATATATCACTGGCGCCCGGCTAACCGAAAAGTACCATAATAGTATTAAACATTACTGCCATGTTTAACAAAAGAGAAAAATAGCATTGAAACCAATCAAAATTAAAAAAAAAAAAAAAAAAAAAAAAAAAAGAAAGGGCTGTTTGTCAATTAAGTGAAGGGTTGTCAGAAATGCAATAAGAAGTCACAAACATAGAGTAATGTAAGAATTAAGTCATTATTACTCCGTTTTTGTAGCAATAATTACACTTAGAGTTGACAGAATACACTCTTAGAGAGTTGCTTTAAAGAGTGTATAAGAATTCCCTCAAAGTCCTAAAAACCTTTTTTTCCCCAAAAAATTACTTCTATTTTATTAATTATAAGTTCTTCAGCTTTCTTCTTTCAATGCCCAATACTAATTTTAAATCATATACAGAAAGTGGCACTCTTCCTGGAAAGGTTCGCAAAAATCTGGGTTTATGAACAAAATCCCAACCCACCCAGATTATTCTGGGTTTCAGCATATTTCTAGCCAAGATTATTTGAAATAACACAATGTAAATGCATTGATATAATTTAATTGTTACTGTAACAGGTGCAAATACAAAAACACAGTTTTTAAACATTACAAGTATTTATGATGTAAAATCAGATGTAAAAATTCCTTAGCGCTTTCAGCTAAACCTTAGCCATCATCAGAAGATAACATGAGTCACAAATCACAGTTTTTAAGAAGTAAACTGGAGGACAGGTAGCAAATAGGCACAACCAACAAACTATGAAATGGAGGGAGAGAAGGAAAATGAGGCGATGTCATTGAAAGCTGGCGTGTGTATGCGGGTGGGGTGGGGGGAGATGTCAGTTAGTGAGGTGTTTTTGGTTTTGACTGACCCCCCCCCCCTCCCCCTCCCCTACACACACACACCAGCTTTCAATGACATCGCCTCATTTTCCTTCTCTCCCTCCATTTCATAGTTTGTTGGTTTCGCCAGTTTGCTACCTGTCCAGTGTACTTCTGCAGAACTGTGATTTTCAACTCGTTTTATCCTCTGATAATGGCTAATGTTTAGCCAAAAACCCTAAGGAATTTTGGCATCTGATTTTACCTCGTAAATACTTTTAATGTTTTAAAACTGTGTTTTTGTATTTGCACTTATTACAGTAACAATTAAATTATATCAATGTATTTATGTTGTGTTATTTCAAGTTAAAGAGTGTGAATTTTATATTTAATGTATGGAATTTTCTATATTTTAACATTATTTTAAATTAGTGTAGTTTCAATAAGCATGTTTGAAGTGTTACTGAAGAAGAGATCTATTGATCATTCAATTTTCTCAAATACATCTGCATCCAAATCACCCCACCCCTACTGAGTTCATCTTGGTGCATCACCAGTTGTTTTCTATCAACTGAATTAATTACATATAAAATTTAAGACTGCATATGAAATCTTTAAAAATATATGCATAAGTAACATTATAAATCTGCAGATTCACTAATTATAAAAATCCATATTAGCTTTACAAAAAAATACCTGGAAAAGCATTCAGGAACTGACAAGCAAGGTACAACTTTTTGTTATATACCTATGAGCAAAACCTCTATAAAGCGAATAAAAAACATAATTGTAATAAAACTATATCGTAGTTCAAACAATAATAATAAAAACAAAACTTAGAGGATTTTTTATTAGTTTACTTCAAAAATCGATATATCCGTTGAGAAAGATAGCTAACCTATTGTCGTCATCGCCAGTTGATTGATTAATTAACAGGAGACGGAAGTCGAAAATACTAGCAGCCTATTATGATGCCAGTGCTGTTGATACTTCTTTTAATAGCAATATTTGATTACTAATGATTTTATTAATTGAAATACTTTACAATCGGAAGTGCTATGCTTGCAGTCAGTCGATTATCAGGGGAATAATATCGATTAAAATACTCTTTAGTCCGATGATGTAATCGATTCTGTGTCAGCGTGAAACTTGACCCTGGTTAGCTTTAATCTCCCATTCATGCTTTGATAGGGCTTAACTTCCTGGTTACCCACTATATTCCTTCTGTTTGTACATTTTGTGTATAATTTTATTGCTAGTACTTCTAAATTAAACTCTCATTTATTTTTCTATATTGTTTTGTTTTCGAAATTGTTTTTTGATGCCTTAAATGGGCCCCTTCTTTTGGGTTTGGGCTTTTCCCCCTTTTTCGCGTTTCCAGAGCTATAGAGAATGTGCATGTTTGTCAACAAACTGGTTCCTCACTAGACCACGCCTCTTCGGTAGGCAAAACATTTCCGCTCAATGCGCTATTTCCTACGGTTTCCTATGAGAAAGCGAAATTTTTCTTTTATCAGATTGTGCACAGAACTTAGATTCTGTTGCTAATCAAGATTATTTAACAAAGCTTAGATTTGTCAAACCGAATAATAGTGTTATTATTTTAGATGATCCGTATATTATTGTGGATGCAGATTGGAAAGCAGATATGGCTTTTTGGCCATCCGTTGCTTCATCAGATATTGAAACTTATTTTAAAAAGTTTCCAGGGAAGAATTCAAGTGCTCAAGAAGCGTTTCAACTTGTTGTAGCTGGTAGGAGAAAGATTTTAGTTTTTTTTTGTTTTTTTTTTTAATTATGTCGTAAAGTTAACGTTTTATTTACTTTTTTTCTACTTGTAGTTCAAGTTGTTCTTGTTCGTATGGTAACTTTTTATTGCTTGGGCTAATCGGAAAATGTTTACAAATCTCATTATATTCAGATTAAAATGATACCTATGAGTGTTCTCAAATCAAAACTGCTTATTTTCTGAAACACTTTTATATAATTTTAACATGTTGTATTATGACAAGGAAATCTATGAAACTGAAGCATAAGTTTTGTCAGAATTCGGTTTTATTAGCTGAAATAATTTTTATACTAAATAAACATTCCTTAGGTTTAAAAAAAGTATTTTTACTATTCTAATAATATGTATAAAAACAGGACAAAACAAAAAATTGACTTATATGAAACATTTAATGAAGTACTAAGGGTGATATTTTTTTAAGAAACATTTTACTCTTTCTTTTTTCTTTTTTTTTTGTAAAAGCGAATTATATAATTTAATCTAAAAAAAAAAAAAAAAAATGCCATGTGTTGGAAAAAAACCTTACCATTTAAAAAGCATTTAATCAGGTGTCGATGCAGTTTTTTTTTTTCTTGGAGGGGGAGGGGGGCATTTTGTGAAAAATAAAATTTATTTTTCTGAAATTTGTTATATTTTTGTGAAAAATAACTTTGTAACAAAATATGATATCCAGTTACTCAAAATCGAACCAAACTTTTATTAATAACGAACTGACTAGCGCCCGTGATAATAAATTTAAAAAAACAAAAACAAAAAAAAAAAAACAACTCAAGTTTTCAATATAGAGTCGAATGAACCAAACCCTGTTGAAATCGAGCCCTTAGAACCCAATAAAAAAATGAGTCCCCAGGCGGTGGAATATGCACCCCTGTAAATTTAACGAATTTCTTTTAACATTAACGCGATATTTAATTTACAGATGCATCCCCCCCCCCACACTTTCTAAACTTAACCCCTTATCTTTAAAACAGTAACGCGATTTCTAATTTACGACTGTGGTGAGTAAACGTAAGTTGATGCCGAAAAAGAAGATTAATATTTAAAAAAATATCCTTGACAGCTTGGCCTACAGGCACAGGTAAATTTCGAAGATGCAATTGCAGAAGAAATGACCTTTTTTCCATGATGCGGCAGTTGGGACCGCTCACTTCGAAATCTACCTGTGTCTGTAGGCGGAGCACACAATTTTTTTTCTGTAAGGGTTGGTTTTATAAAAAAAACCTGTCAATATAAAAGTTGTAGATAATATTAAGAGGATTTGTAATAAATTAGCGGATTTGATAACTTGTGAATTGACAAAGTTATGATTTTTTTTCTTCTTAAACTCCTATTCTCTCCCCTCCCCCACCCCCAACCACTTGAGGCCATTTTTAATTATATCAAAAATCTGTCATATATAAATTTTCAGCCCTTTTCCTAGAAATAATAATAACTTTAAACGGATTCGATACGTATCATAATTAAGAAGTTATGGGTAACGTAAGGGGTCCAGGGGCCCGGATCTTGTCCGAGAAATTTTTGGTCATTCATGTAGTAGCTGGAAATCCTAAGAAGTTATTAGAAAAAAAAGCTAGCGAATTGGACGATTTTTAAGGGAGCTATAGTAGGGGGCCCAAAAGGGGCCGCTGATAGTTTTGAGCAGGGCCCTAAGATGAACCGTCCTACCTGGAATGTAGAAATGGGGAAATAACTAAATGGAGAAAACGCCCCCAAAAATGAAGATCGAATTAAAAGGAGACAAGGTATTAACAATTTAGGGAACAATAACTTCGAGGGGCCCAGATTTTCTACTTTTTTTTTTTTTTTTTTTTTTTGTCGTTTATGTAGTAGCTAGGAGTTCTAAGTTGTTAGAAAAAAAAAGTTAGTGAATCAGACGATTTTTAGGAGAAATATAGTAGGGGGCCCAAAGAGGGGCCAGCTGATAGTTTTGAGCAGGGCCTTAAGATGAACGCTCCTAACTGGAATGGGGAAAGAAATGGGGGGAAAGTTAAATGGAGAAATGGCCCCCAAAACGAAAATCGGATTAAAAGGGGACAAGGTATTAACAATTTAGGGAGCAAAAACTTCAGGGGGCCGGATCTTCATCGAATTTTTTTGTTTTTGTCTTTATTGTTCATGTAGTAGCTGGTAGTTCTAAGTTGTTAGAAAAAAAAAGTTAGTGAATCGGACGATTTTTAGGGGAACTATAGTAGGGGGCCCAAAAAGGGGCCAGCCGATAGTTTTGAGCAGGGCCCTAAGATGAAGGGTCCTAATTAGAAAGTAGCAATGGGGAAATAACTAAATGAAGAAAAGGCCCCAAAAACTAAGAAAATCGGATTAAAAGCGGACAAGTAATTATCAGTTTAGGAAACAAAAACTTCAACGGGCCCCATACCAGGCCCTAGGGGGCCAGGGTCATAACTAGAACGTAGAAATGGGGGTGAAAGCTAAACGGAAAAAAGGCCCCAAAAACGATGAGGATCGGATAAAAATTGGGTAAATTATTAACAATTTAGGGCAAAAATCTTAAAGGGGCCCCAGGGGGATGGGGTCTCAAAAAATAAAAAATCCGAGCCTCAGGTGCATCAGGACCTACCTTGGGCTATCCGCTGCAATTAAGAAAGGCAAAATTAATGAATAATTAATTTAAAAAATATGAATAATAAGCATATAACACAGCTAACTATACAGTAGGCATGCGTATGTTTTGCCTACCGTTCGTTCTTTACGGCTTCGTGACGTCACATGCACATTCTCTATAGGTACTGGACATTGGCTATGACATGAATTGCTATATTCCACGGGGCTACTACGAGAGGTGTGGAAGGATATCTTCCTGGAAGTCTTATCTACATGTCATCCAAGTCAAATGCCGGCACTCAGAAAGTGTATCTTTAGCTCGACAAAAACGAATAAAAAAATTCATCAAAGATTATTTATTTTGTACGAACAATACATTTTAAATATCTTTTTGATTAGTTCTTGTCCAGGATTCCTTTCCATAAATTTATTTTGTAAACCTGGTGTTGAATTTTATAGTTAGTGAATATACAGATTCAACAAATGTTTTTATGATGCTATTTATGTATATTGTTTTAAAGATTTCTTAAAATTTTAATTTGGCACCCCCCACCTACACACACTTCTCTCTTTGTGACATGTGTCACAAAATTGATCAAGGGCAGAAACAGAAATAAATTTGATTGAATAAATATTTCACGTTTTCTTTTTTTTCTTTCTTTTTTTTTCTTTTTTAAACATTAAAAGATTAGTTTTAATTAAAAAATTCCAAACAACTAAATAACATAAGAGAAATTAAGAAAAAATTGCACTTATTTATTAGAGAAATCATAATGTTTTGCAACAAAGAAAAAAAAATCACCATGAGAGAAAAAGAAATTCCCCAGAAAATGATCAACTGCGAGAAAATGAATAAATAAATAAATAAAACTATGGCTGGTAGTATGAATTTGGCGCCCCCTCAAGTTTCGCACCCGGGGCAATGGCCCTCTTTGTACGGCACTGATACTGTGTAAGTTATAAAAAATTAATTCAGTTGAATTTGAATCCAATAATAGGTGATGGGTAGAAATGACCTCTAGAGAGTGATGTACATTTAGATTCATTTGGTGAAAATTCATGAGTGATAATTCTCTTCTTCAGGGCCTGATTAATTTCTGAATCTAGGGGAGGCACAGTATTATTTTGGGGCCCCCTTTTCATTTGGCAAAAGTTTTCTTCATTCATGAAAACTCATCAATGATACAAATATTATTTCCAGTAGTAGCTTAGCCGAGGTCCATATATTTAACTAAACAGCTTTTTTATGTTCCCTATGTAGGGGAGAGTGGGGGCTAATGGGACAGTGGCCAAATTTTATTGAAAATATTATTTAAAAAAAAAACATTATGCTACACCTGAATAGCAACACCAAAGTTGCTATCTTCAACAACAGCAAGTCAGCTATTTGCAATTGTTTGAAAGAGTGCATGAAGAAAGTTTGTTTTTAACTATAAAAAGTAAGTTTTATTTTTTTTTTTTTACTTAAATGACATTTACAATTCATTATTGCCTGAAATTGTTCACAAGGCTACTAATTAGTATAACAGAAACATTCCATTTCATATTAAATTTAGTTAAATTATCTTTGGATAAACATGTGCTATGTAGATTAGAAAAATATAAAATATCAGCATATAAGGACTAATAGAACAACTGGATTAGTGATGCATATACTTATAGTTAGTGATAGGTATGCATGATTTATTTAAAAGATTAATGTCTTATTAAAAAGTTTTAAAAAATACCTGAAAAAGTAGTAGGTAATACTAAAATAATTCAGAAAAAGATCTCAAAAATGCCTAAATTAATATAAAAAAATAAGAAGCGTATTTCTTTTTCATAAAGTTCTGAAAGTAGTTTTGCACTACATGATTCTTCAAGTAATGAAGACTTATCAGAAAGAATTAATGTTGAAGAAAATGTTCTTTTACAGCAAGTATCTGAAAATGATTTGGTCTTAATAAAAACTGATGGGATACATTCTATATCTCATTATGTGGCAGTTGTTATTGAAATAAACCATGGAATTCAAGAACTTTTTCTGAGTTACTTCAGAAAAAAAGTGCGATTCACAAAAGTTTGTCCATACTGAAAAAGAAAAAAAAATACTGAACTAAAATTAAAGACATTGTAATCAAATTATCACAGCCTACAGTCGATTAAAAAACTATTCATTCATCAACTTTAATGTCTTTTGATTTTAATTTTTCAGATTTTAATATGCAATAATTAATACTATACTGTTTATGTACATTGTATTTTGAAGTAAAATGTGCTGCAATTCTACTTTTTGTGTTGATTTTGATATGTCCCATTAGACCCACGGTGTTTCCCAATAGACCCCAATCTAGGGCACTAATGAGACAAATACAATAGTGTATAACAGTCATTGTATTTAAAAAACAACAAATGCTATCTCTTCTAAATTTTTATTTTTTTTTATAAAGCCAATACTTCTCTTTTTATGCATAAAAAGAAAAAAATCAGAAATTTGTTGATTTCATTTTAAAATAATTAAAACTTTAAAATTGTCCCATTAGCCTCCACTCTCCCCTCCCGTCGTTATATGCCAAATAAAGGATTTGAGCCAGAATTCTAGGTGAATTCAAGTATTTATGTTTATGAATGTGATATATTATTGATTTGTGTGGATTGTCATTATGTACTCATCATATATGTTCGAGTGAGTAATAAATATTGTATAAAATTGTAAACTGGAGAGATGCATTCATTAGTAGTTATAAGCTAAGTAAATGCTTAAGGAACTGCAGGGTTATAAATAAGAATTACTACATTACTTTAAATATTAAAAAAAGCAATAAATTTTACTTAATTTTTATTATTTTACTTTATTATAAGCATTCACTATAATTTCAAGTGCATTATTAAATTCAAATAACTGTTTAAAAATGTAAACATAACAGTGACCAGAAATCCACAAAATTCCAAAATCCACACAACCTCTGGTTTTAAGCTATGTCAATTTAAGAGAGTCTGTTGTATTACCAGGGATCTGTTTATGAAAAAATTGGGTCTTTTAAAGGACTCTTCACAAAAATTTTCATTTAAAAAAAGGACCCATCGCAAAATTATTTTCTCTGAAACAGGACCCTTCACAAAATTCTGTGTCTTAAAAATAGGTTTTTCACAAAATTTTTCCATCTTTAAACCAAGCATTTCACAAATTAATCATTTAAAAGTAAAATCTGACCTGTCACTTTTACATATATAAAGAAAATATATGTATTTTACATCCATACATCTTTTATAAAATGTATAAACAAGAACCTGGATATAATGATCATTTCAAATTCACAAAATTATGATTAGATTTTTCACAAATATAAAAAGCTGTTCACAATTTCACAAAAACAGGACCATGCGAAAAAAGTCTGGACAGACCCCTGATTACATTACAAACCATTCAGTTGGGTAGTTTTTGCATTGTTATATGCAGACAGATGGAAAGGTCAGATGACGACTATAAGTGCTATGTTTTTATATACCATAAAATCCCGATTGTAAGCCCCCCCCCTTTTTCAAAATCAAAAAAAGTAAAATTTGGGGGGGAGGGCTTATAATCGGGATTTTTTCTAAAAATCATTTAAAAACCTGTTTTTATCATTAATTTAGAAGTAAAAAAGGGGCGAGAATCTTCCGTATTTCGGCAGATTAAAATAAATAATAATAAAATAAAATAAAAATAAATTCCCAACCCTAAAATCCTGCCACCCCTCCCTCACCCCCCCCCCCCCCCAAAAAAAAAAATTAAAAATCATTTTTTAAATATTTTTCTTTACTTCTTATTTTATTGTAACAGTAAATACTATCTATCTAAAATCAATCTAAATCTGCTCTCAAAATTACTGTTTCCCCCCTTTCTCCCCCCGCTCCCTTCTGGTACCAAAAATCCATAGTTTAACCTTTATACTTTTTAATTTAAAACTTCTTTTCAGGCTTATTAAATACTCTACATTAAAATAAATAAATCCAACCTACCACCTAAATTAACCCCACCTCCTAAAATCTCTGCTTCTCTCCCCCTGCCCCCCCCTCCAAATGCATCGCGTAAAATTTAAAATCTGTAAAATTGTAAAATTAAAAGAAAAGAGCGAGAGTCTTCGTATTTCGGCAGATTAAAAAATAAATAAATGAAGTAAAATAAAAATAAATTCAACCCTAAAATCCTGCCCCCCCCCCCCCCCCAAAAAAAAAAAAAAAGAATCTTTTAAAAAGAATTTTTTTAAATATTTTTTCTTTATTTCTTATTTTATTGTAACAACAAATAATCAATCATATAAATCTGCTCTCAAAATTACTGTCCCCCCCCCCCTCTGGTACGAAAAATGCATAGTTTAACCTTCATAACATTTTAATTTTAAACTTCTTTTTAGACTTATTAAATACTCTATATTAAAAATAAATAACTCCAACCTACCACCTAAATTAACCCATCCTCCTAAAATCCCTGCTTCTCCCCCCTACCCCCACCCTTATCTCATAAAGATCCCCCCTCCCCTAAAACTGCATCTCATAAAATTTAAAATCTGTAAAATTTTAAAAAAAGGGCGAGAATCTTCCGTATTTCGGTAGATTAAAAAAAAATAATAATAATAAATAAAAATAAATTCCCAACCCTAAAATCTTGCCTACCCCCCCCCCCCCCCCACAAAAAAAATAAAATGAAATAAAAAAATTTAAAAATCATTTTTTAAATATTTTTTTTTTTATTTCTTATTTTATTGTATAACAATAAATAATCAATAATCTAAATCTGCTCTCAAAATTACTGTCTCCCCCCCTTTGCCCCCCTCTGGTACCAAAAATGCATAGTTTTCTTCTTAGTTTTTTCTGCTCTATTTGTGATTTTTTCCCAGCACTATTTAAATAACGATCTACATTATACCCTCCTCCCTTCCAAAAAGTCCTCTTTATTTCCTTTGCCCCCCCCCCCCCCAGAACATACTTTAAAGTCTTTAAAAGTTTTTTTTTATATATATTTAGAACTTTCTTGCAACTATAATTAAATAATTATCTAAATTGCTTCTCTCCCCACCCTCAGCACACAAACTTAAAAATCTTTAAAACTATTTTTTAAAGATTTTATGTGGTGTTGTCACTTTGTAGCAACAATAAATAAATGATCATCTAACTCTCTCTTTAAAGTTCCATTCTCCATCCCCAGAAAAAGGGATGAATTTCTAGACATGGTGGGTGGGGGGCGGGGAGAAAGGCAAAGAGAAGATTTTAGTCTTTTGTAGTTTGGCTTTTCTCACAGCTGATATTTAGTTAATGGATGGGGAGTTATTTTAGAGAAGATATTTATTTCAAAACATAAAACATACACGTGATTCAGGGAAGAACAGCCAAACTGCAAAAAAGATGGAAATTTTTGCTTTCCTCTCACATATTTAGAAATTCACTCCTCTTCTTTGGGAGAATAGGACAGAGAAAAAATTTCAAACGGAATGATGGTTTTAGATGAGTGATACTTATATGATTATATGAGATGAGTTACTTTACAACAAAATAAGAAATAGATCAACATTTAAAAAATAATAATAATATTAAAGATTTTAAACTATTTGCTGGGTGAGAAGACAGAGGAGGAAGTGGAATTTTTGGGAGAAAGGGTGGGGTAATTTAGATGATTGATTATTCATTAATATTGTTACTAAAGACAAATAAATATGGCAGTTTAAAAAAAAATAGAGTTTTAAAGATTTTAAAATTTGTGTGTGTGAGGAGGGGAGGGGGGGGGGCAAACACTTTTGGAGTAGACTGAAAACGTAATTGACAAATTAGAATGCAACAAGTAGGACATAAAATTTGTTCACATAAGAGTTTTATAAATTTTAAGCTAACTATAAATTTTAAATACAAAAGGAACTTTTTCAATATTTATACAATTTATTTAACATAAAGAAACCTTTTATCTATTTTTATGTACAAACAAAAGTAAATCGTATATAAAAAACAATAATATTATATAGTATAAAGATAATGTTTTTATACATATAAGTAGATATATAAACAAGTATTACTTAGCTGTTTATATTATTTGGCAACAATTCTCACTTTCTGAAGTCCAAAATGCACCAATCTTTAAAAAAAAAAACAGGAAGGCACCTATAGTGGAAGAGTACCAGGTTTTTTTTTTTTTTTTATTCAGGGGCATTGTACATAAAAAGATGAACATTTAAGTACTTTCTCTGTTTTTCTTACTTATAAATATGGGTTAATTATGATTAGTAATTATCCTATTGAAGTGTCTTTTCCTACATACACATTATTAGTTACTTTTCCTAAAACAAATGTTTTCTGTCAGAGTTTAAATAGAGAGACGTTCCTCATTGAAAGTACTACTTGTTCTGTAGCACAAAAGGGACGGTGAACTTTTGAAGAAAGTGGCACCAGTATTGAATTCAGACATTTTTCTCTGGGAGGGATTTCTATGGCTCCGAGGGGGGGGGGCATTATAGAGTTCTGGAGGGGGAATTACACTTTTTGACTGTTAAAAACATAAAATCTCAAACCTGCCAGGTGGGGAGAAGGGGGGATGGCCACCCCCTGAATTCAACACTGAGTTGCACAATTATTTTGCCTCACCTGGTCTTCCATCCATAGACCAAATAGTGACAAAAGATTCAATAAAATAATTTTAACTTTCGAAATATTGCACAGTACCATCCAAACCTAAAATGGAAAAACACTGCAAAATTTTCTGGTCAATTCAGTTAATCAATGATAAGATTTCATATTTTATGGACTAGTTAGTGACATCAATCCTTCTATATCCAGTACAATGTTGTGGTCTTGTGTAGGGATGTAACTAATAGTGATTTGGCCGAATACCGAATATTTGGCCAAATTTTAGGCTGAATACCGAATATTCGGCGGCCGAATACTGATTTTAAAAAAGTTATTTTAATTGTTTATTTATTTATTTTTTCAATTTTAAAATCAAAAATTAAATTAAGGACTAATTGAAATATTTTTTTTCGTTTGAGTGTTCAAAAATCATAACAGCTGAATGTACTTTGTAATATTTGAAATACTTTGATGCCAATAAGATAATATTTGACTTTCAAAAATGTAAATAATAATTTAATTCATATATATATATTTTTAATCCATAGATAGTTCTAGTAATTTATATATTTTTTACCTAAAATGGAAACTCATTACCTCTGTAAAAATGAAACTTTTTTTATTTAAGTAAAATCATTTAACCCCCAAAAATAAGAACTTGCATGTGTCCTCTGTCTTTTTATATCCTTTCTCATGCAACTCAATCTTAGTAAATTTACATTCTGTATGTCAAGAAAAGGGTTATTTTCTTAAAATATAATTTCATTTTCATTTTGGGATTGATTTTCAGAAATAAAAAATAAGAAGTCATCACTGCCAAATTTGTCAAATGAGTTAATAATAATACAGCAGATAAATTAAGAGAGGCAGATTGCTATTTTGATAAACATTTAATAGCAAGGACAGAGTGTCCATTTAACTGGTGGAAAACAAATGCAGAAAACTTTCCTAGGCTTGCAAATTTAGCAAGAAATCATCTTTCAGCTCCTGCAAGCACAGTATATAGTGAACGTTTGTTTTTTGAAGCTGGTAATATATATGAAACCAAACGAAACAGACTTCTTGAAAATGCTGAAAAGTTATTTTTGCATCACAATTTCAGGCTTTACAGTGATAAATTATTTTGTTACCCCTGTATGTTATTTTGAATTAACTCATTAAATGCTTTTTCAGTATAGGTAATAGTTTTTTTTCTTTTCAATGTATCAAACTCATTAATTCGTTTAATCAACATATAATGTTTAATTTTTAATTAGTAAAGTAATTATATAGTCCTATATTTATTCAAATTTTTTTATTTAAAAGTAAAACTAAAAACTAGAAAAATGATTTAATTTGTGAAAGATTAAACATTTTTACAAGGCAGTAAAATATTTATTTTTAATATTTATGAATTTTATTGTTTAAGAAACTGTTATCATCATTATAAATCAGATTAAAAAAATAGATATAAAGTTAATATTTTTAATTTCACTGAAGATACTTAAACTTTAAATGCAGTATATATTTTGCATTTTAATGTAAAAGAAATTAATGTTGCAATACTTACTTAAATTTATATGATGCCTAAATATGCAGCAAGAAAAATATTTTTTATTTATGTAATATCATTATATACAGTTATTTATAAGTTGTCATGAAGCTTTAAAATTGCATAAGTATTAGGATTTCTTTTTCTTATAATAATTAATGTATTTAGATATAATTTTTTAATATTGTTTGTTAAAAATATTTAAAATCACATTTTGTTTTGATTTTCTGGAACTTATTTAACCAAATATCTTAGAATATTCGGCCAAATATGCAACTATTCGGCAAAATATCAAATTATATTTGGCTACAGATATTCGGCAAAAGGGCCGAATACCGAATAGTGGCCGAATATTCGTTACATCCCTAGTCTTGTGGTAAGATAGAAAATGTAAATGAATTAAATAACAAAATGTAAGAATATCTTAACAAAGACAAACATTGTTACTCAGTACTTTTTCATTATACCAGCATCATTGTCGTGAAGCACAATTCTTGGTGTAAATGAAATTCAAATGAAATGTATCATTTAAAAAAACAGTAACATTAATGGCATAGCAAGAAATAGAGCATTTAACAATGTAATATTTGAAAATTATAGACTTACATGAACTATTTTATTAAATCAACACAAATATATACTAAAAATAAAATAACAAATAAATATTATACAATAAAGTAATAAAATGAAACTCAATTTAAACTGCAGGCATGAAGTTGTAAATGTCTCTTAGCATTGCAGCAAACATTTAATTTTTTGAATGAAGATGTCAATGGTTTTTCTTTTTAATTAAAACATTTTTTCTGTTCCAAAGTCCTGAAACAATTTTATTGCAGCTTCCTAATCATCAGGTAACTGTCGAAAGGTAAAATCCATCTCAGCATCAGTAATAAATGTAAGTTATAATTTAATAATAAATTTTTTCTATTTGAAAAATAGCAAAATGTTTTGCAAGGTTGCGATTAAATAACAATAATTCAAAAATTATTCACGTTCAGTAAATAGCAGATTGCAATGTTTGGCATAGTTTGTAATAAAAATCCATTACACAGTCAGTATTGACACAAATTGTGCATTAGTATACATTTTGGCATGGTGTTGGTATAACGGAAAATTACCCTTTACTCTTCTATCTGTCTATTTTGCTAAGGTAGGAAGTGATGGTACTTCTCTATTATCCCGTCGACCACTTTTCATAACAAAAATCTATCGCCAAACTGAAGAATTAATGCCAAAAATGCAGTCCCATTTACTTGATGTCAGAAGCATTATACGTGTTTGTTATGTGATCAAGTGGTTTTAAATTCGACATTTGTGTGTATTTTTCATTATGTTTTACTGATTTATTAGATATTTCATTCATTAAAATAACAATTGTGTCCTTAAATTCTTACATTTTATTTATTTATTTATTTTGATATTCCAATGGCAACGTTCTCCTGTTTATTTGGCATTACAGTTTGGCGATAGTTTTTTGTTATGAAAAGTGGTCGACGGGATAATAGAGAGGTACCGAAGTGATTATCTGAGATTACTGCAGATAATGTAAATTCAATGAAACCTTGATAGGCTTTGTTTAGTTAGTAGCTAAAGGGGGGAACAAAGAATTAACTTTGCACTAACTTTTTCTGATAATATTAAAAATATGATTTTAAAAATGAGTTATTCAGTAACTTGATATTAAAGTATTCAGGAGAACTAAATATTCATTTTGAGTACCGAATTAGCAGGATATTCTGCAAGAGCTGGATATTTGGTACATTCCTAAAGTTAACTAAGCAAAGTCCAAAATTCCTACCAACTTTCTGTATCTTAATTTATTATTGAAGAAGGTTTTCTCTTGAATTTGGGCTGTATCTTGTTGTAATGTTACAACTACAACAGTATTTTTTTTTTATTATTCTTGTGCTTTATTTTTCATGATTATTTTATTGTATTGTATGTTTATTTAAAATTGCTAATTAATATTTTAAGGTTTCTTTTTCTAGTTTCCTTTGTTTTTCCTTTTATTATGACAATTTTAAGGCTCATGCTTGCTGAAATATGAGAAGTTTTATAAATCTTTATGAATAACAATAATTGTTTGTTATATTTAACCCTATTTCTATTTGCACAATGTTTAGTTTTTTCTTTTAATATTTTTTTTATTTTTCTGCATATGTATTCTTCATTATCAAATTTCATTTATTTATATCTTTTTCTGTTTGATCAGAGTTTTGATATTGTAACTGTACAGTATATATACGATAAGCCAACTTCTTGACATAATATTACATTAATTTCTTTTAAATGCCAATGAAGGCTTGTTTTAGGATTGTTCCCCCAATAATTTTTATTTTAGATGGACTTTTAAAATTTCTTTTTTTGTGATTTTGAAAAGTTGTGATTATATTAGATCTAAATAACCAAGTATGCTAAGTTAGTTGTAGTAAAATAAATGTTTTTTTTTAAATTGCAATTTTGGGAAATAATTCGTAATCTCTACAGTAGGCTTGGCAAACCCCCCCCCCCCCTCCTTTTTTTTATAAAAACCAAAAATGTTGGTTTATTTGATTTAAACCATATTTTTTTGTTTTAAAGTGGTTTTTTTTTATATTTTCTATTACATGTAGATGCATATTTGTTGATAAAATTAAACATAGTTTGGTTATTATATAAGTAATATAACTTCATTTGAAAATAATTTAAATTAAATAATTACAGTCAATTATGCAGAAAATTGAAATTTTTTTTTTTTTTACATTTTTAGTAACAACCTTGTTCTTATCTTCAAAGATGAAACTACTGAACAGAGTGAAACATTGATACCTGGAAATTCTAATCGAGAATCTTTCGATTGATAATAAAAAATAAATATTTGATGTAGTTTCATGAATATAGTACCTCTTTGACAAACAGTTAGTTGTAACTTAGCAATATTACAGCTGAGAAAGAAAAAGGTTCGATACTAAAGAGGTTTCTTTACTAATTTTAATCCTACGTTTTGCTGAAAATCACATTGAAATGAACAGATATGTTTTGCTCATATTAGCAGTGATCCTGCTTTTGTAGCTTACGAAAATTTGAATATAGTTCAAATAATGAACCGTTCATAAAGTACAAATTGCTTGTTTTAGCTGTACTCATATTAAACAAGTTCGACTTTATATATATATATATATATATATATATATAGTCATAATATACAGCTCCAAGTCAAAAAATAAAAATTAATTCATTTCATTTATATTTGGAATTGCATTTAGCTTTATTTCAATATAGTACAATTGAAAAAGAACAGCGGTGTATGTTTTAAAAAAATTGTGTGTTATTAAAGAAAATTTAAACTGTAAAAGATTAAATTTTGAGTGAATATTGTATTTTTGTAAAATTATTTTCATTATTCAAAATTTTAGAATATTAAAATATGTAGTTCAAAAAATTAAAATACTTATGCATTATCCTGATTGGTTCAGAAGTTTGCATAAATTAAGCATAAAATTAGCTTCTGTGGGAATTCTTCTTAAGTTATAAAAACGCTTTGCATCATCGTTTTCATTTTGTGTGAAACATGGGTCGTTCATCCAACATAACGGAGTTTACAAAGCATCGTATTATTGATTTGCATAAAGAAGGTCATAATCAGCAATATATTGCCAGTTACTTAAAATGTTCTCAATCAAGTGTTAGTAGAGCAATAAAGCAGTATTTTAATGAGGAACATTTTGCAAACAAGCATCTAAATAGCAGCCAAAAACTACTCAGAGAGATGATAGAAAGCTAAAGAGTATTTCTAAAAAAACGTTTTAGAAGTGTAAGATATTTGCATCAAAAGTGGAAAGAACACAGTGTTGATGTGAGGTAAATCTACAACACTAATAAGACGTCTCCATAAACTTGGATTTCAATCTTGTGTACCAAAGATATAGCCCCTCATGACTATTAAACAGAAAAGGGAGAGAGTGAAGTGGTGCAAAAATAGGCTTTTATAGGGTCTGGATGATTGGAAAAAGATATTGTTTAGTGATGAGAGTGTGTTTTGCGTAACATATGGTAATCAGGGTGTTCATGTATGGCGAATGAAGCAAGAAGCATATGAGAAGGACTGCATGAAACGATCAGTGAAATGGTATGGGCTTGCATGACTGCAGATGGTCCTGGAAGGCTATGTACCATTAACAAAAGGATTAATTCTGAGATATATCAAGAAATCCTTGAGCATTCCATGATACCATCATCAGAAGATCTGTGTGGTGACAATTTTATTTTCCAACATGATTTAGCACCTTCTTCACACAGGTCCTTGTCTACCAAGAACTGTCTTAGCCAACACCAGATTAACATACTTCCCTGGTTGAGTAATTCGCCAGATTTAAATCCAATAGAGAATTTATGGGAATAATGAAAAAAAGACTGCGCCGAATCAAAGTTGAGCTTCTTTCCAGCATAAAGTTGACATGACCATGTCTAGATGGAAAACATTGTGAACCACTTGTAGCTAGCTTGGCAAAGCGAGTTCATGCTATTATAAAATGTAAAGGTGCTACAAAGTATTAAAGAATAACTATTTTTCTTTTTAAACAAGTATTATTTGAAATGCATTATTCTAATATTTTGAACCAGGTAAATGGGTATTCTAATATTTTTAATTTTTCCAAGTGCGAATAATTATTTAAATTTTTGCATTATTTCCTTTAATTTTTGTATTATTTCCTTTAATTTTTATGCTAAAAGATTCTATAAACTATGTAGATTCTTACAAATAAGTTTTATCCTGTAATTACTTTTTGTATAAGCGATACATAAAAAACCTTTTTTCACAATTCCTTTTTTTTTCTATTCAATTTTTTTTTTTTTTTTACTTGGAGCTGCATATTTAGTAATCATATATCACATACATGACATTTTTATGACATGAGTTTTACATGACACATAAGTGTAAATATTATATATATTATTTATATATGTTGTATATATACAATATATATGTAGTAACTGACTCCCACTCTCCAAAAATCAAGACGAGACACCTTCAAACGTATTAGAAATTATATTAAAAGAGGTAGAAAATACTATTTACAAAAACATCTAAATATAAGGGATAGTGGATATCTTTAACATAAGAACACTTTCTGTTCCTTATTCCATCATAGATCATATATGTCGCATATCTCCATCTTAATTCAACCACACACACTCATTGTCTGTCTGTCTGACTCTGTTCTGACTCGCAGTTTTCCTCTTACTTAGAATGGTGTTCCATGTGACATATTTTAATGATGGTCGCTCATGTGTGCTCTATGCATTGCTTATACAGTTATCGTCTAGTGCTGTCATCTACCTCTACTTGAGAGAGTTAAAGGCATTTGCAAACAAAGATAAATACTCTACATTATATGATGCATATATGACATATATGTATAGTAAATTGATTTATATACATATACAATGGTGCATGGTGTATATATATCACATATCTATGATGAATATAGGAACTTGGCAAAATTTCAAGTGTAATCTTTGGGTAATTGTAAATATGGGGGCTGCTAATAACAAAGAAGGATTATGCTTTTAGTCTTTTATATGTATAAAACAGTCTAAAGCAGTGGCTCCCAACCTTTTTTTAACCGCGCCCCACCAAAACATCTCTAAAATGATGATGCCCCCCTCCCCCTATAACATATAATTCTCATAAAATTTTAAAAGAATTTACTCCTGACAGAGTAAAAAGCATTTAACATTGATCCTGAAACGTTCCAAAGTTAATGGATGAATCAAATATTTTTTATACTCATCTGATACTCCTCGTTGTTTACTGGCACACAGTCGCCACGTACGCGTGATGTATAGAGTGCTCAGAATCCTTGATTAGAAAAATCAATAATTTTGAATAAAACATTTTTGTCTTATTTAATCACAGAATTTCTGCAATTAAATTACTAATCAATTTCTAATCAGAATGAAGCATGATAAAAGATTCGGTAAAGGAAGGTCGTCAAGTAATTGTTAAATATACACTTGAATAGTTTCATGTGTAAAATTGATTTTTATGTGACATATTGCAGTGCGACTCATTCAATAAATAATCGAAAAAGTTGTTTAAAATTCTAAATACTTATAAATCAGAAAAATTATAAAGAATTTTTAAATATATAAAAGTATCTAAATATCTTAAAATATTTTTTTCTATAATTATTTTGGTGGGATTGTATTTAAAACTTTTGAATGGATACTTTTTAAAAATTGAATAAAAAACTATTTCTTTTAA
The DNA here is from genome assembly GCA_963931845.1 of Maratus michaelseni. NCBI lineage: Eukaryota > Metazoa > Arthropoda > Arachnida > Araneae > Salticidae > Maratus > Maratus michaelseni. The sequence goes on from OZ007598.1 coordinate 261,580,085, forward strand.
TTTTGTTTTTGAAATTTGAATGTATAACTTTTATTTTCTTTTCAGTCTACAACATTACTATTAGAAAAACAATTCAGAAGGTATGGGTTCACAGAAATTCTGAATTGTCCCCTTGAAAAGTTAAATTGCGCCCCTGAAAAGTCAAATTGCCCCTCTGTGGGGCGTACGCCACCCGTTGGGAAACACTGGTCTAAAGTCTATTTTTAATGATTTTTGGATTACCAAATTGTTTACTTTCATCAAATTTCATATATTTTTATCTTTATCTTCATTTAATTAGTTAAACTTGTTTCATTTTGTTTCTCCACTCAATGCATGACAGGGCCCTGTTCAGTTATTTCTAAATTAACATATTACATTAAAATTTCATGCTTTCTTTTAGATTTCTGTATGGCCAGTTAGTATAGATTGTGACAGCTACATTCCATAGACAATCTAGCGCTGTGTTGTATAGACATGGCTGTTTGCTGCTTTGAGCTGTTCTTGTAATGTCTTACACAGGTAAAATCAGATAACTCTATTGAAAAGTTTACTCGAAGTGTTCATTGATCACTCCATTATTGTTAAAGTTGTGACTAAAACTACAAGTAGTTAGTGGTAGGGTGTAAATGATCTTAATTAGACGATTTAAATCAATGATTAAATTTCGATTGTAATCAAATGATTTTTTTAAAAAGAATTAATTAAGATCATAAATTTTAAATTTTTTAAAATAATGTGAAAAAGTATTAAAATCTAAGATGAACATAATTTAGAAAGATTCTATAGATATTTTGCCTGATGAATAAATAAAAATTGTTTAAATAATTGATTATAAGCTTAAATTTCTTAGGCTTGTAAAAAATAAAGTACAGTAAGTTAATAAAAAGCATTTAATTTAAAAATGATATTTAAGACATTTCTCAGAAAATATGTCTATGCTCAACAACACAAAACTTTCTGAAATATTTTCAGACTATTTCTTTTTTTTTTATGCAAAAGCATGCCACTTGCAGGCCTTACTATTGAAACGTTGTCATGTGATAATAGGTTTTTCTCCTATCCTTTTCTGCTGCATCCAGAAATTTGATACAAAATGCCAACTTTGACAGTATTTTCTGAAAGATCTTCTACCTTTACTAGAAAATGGAAAACTATTAAATTACTTAGTGTTTCTGAATAAGAACGCCTGCCAATTTCATGTTTTTTTTTTCGAACAAAAATTAATTCAGAATGTTTAAATCTTATATATTTATAACAATATGAGCATAAATGAAGTTGGTTACTGTGGATTATTATTGTGTTGCATTCTCTATACTACCCCATTCAATCCCAGACCACTGTTGAATGGAACATATTTAAAAATTTAGATTTTTTTTTACATTTTCCAAACTATTACATTTGGAAAAAATGGCATTGCCTTTAAAGTTTTTTTGAATGAATACTCATTCATAATAGCTAAAGTATGCATCTCCAGATTCAGTACTTTTCGAGCAAGACGATAAAAACAAAAAATGTCCCATTCATTTATACTCTTCCCTATAATATCTATAAATTATGTACTAGCATGAAATTTTTTTTCATTAAAATTCAAGCATTTGTATTTGGAGTAAAAAAGAAAAGTATTATAACAGGTTACATTTAATAAATTAAATTTTTATCTTCAATAATTAAATGCAAACAAATAAATTACTTGTTTATATAAACTTTACTTATCTTTTCTTTCTGTTAATTGGAAAAACCATTTTATCTTTAAAGCAATGTTAAAACAAAAGTAGTGTTACAATATTTAAAAAGAGAAATACACTTACTTCTGAATCAATAACATTGCTTGTAATTCTAAACATGTGATAAACAAAATCAAATTGACACCATATTTCTTTTGTAGGAAATGTTTTTGACAATATCGTTTCATAGTGCTTTCTGGGACGTTTTATTATATATTCTAGTTAATGAAAATGTAATGACAAAGGTTATTTTTTTTTTAGAAAAAAAAACTTAAATTAATTAAATGGATTTAAAAAATAAATAATTTAATAAATTAGAATAGCTAATAAAACTGTCAATTACATTAAAACAGATAGAGATTATATTACACATGATGTCTAGAAATAAAGTTGCATTTGTAGTCTTTTCAACAGTTTAATATAAAGGGGAAAATGGATAAATTCAGGAAAAGAATTTCAGTGGAAGCTGGTTTAAACTAAATATACTTATTATTTTTTTCTAAGACATAGCAGCGAAATTCACAGACTGATGATAGAATTTATGCCAGAAATTTAAAATCCTACAAAGAGTGTCACATACCTGCCATCATCGCACTAAACTTTCGTACATTGCAGGTTAATTTAACGGAGATTAAACGCTTTTCAAACCAGAATTTTATTTTAAGAAATGAAATCAAGTAAGTTCCACTTAAGAACATGAAACTAAATATATTTTTATTCAAATATATTTTCTGGTTAGAAACGTCTTTGACCTGGATGAAATTAACTCACATTGTACGGAAGTTTAGTTGAAAGTTGGCAGGTATGGTGCCCCTGGTGGCAGCCTCCCATCTAAGAAATTTAATCAATCTTCAGAAAGACTTAACTTGAAGTAGGGATCTGTTTAGAAAAAATTAGAGTTTTATAATGGACCCTTCACATTTTTTTTAAATCTTAAAACAGATGAGCCTATTATCTAGCTATATATAAAGTAAATATAAATTTATATATCTAAATTTAATGCATTTGCTCATTAAAACAGGACCTTGTTAAAATTCAGGTGTCTAAACAGGAACCTGAATGTAATGCTAATTTTATATTAACAAAATTTTGACTGGATCTTTCACAAATATGAGAATTATAAGAGTCACAAATATAATATTCACATTTTCACAAAAATGGGAGTTTGTGATGAAAGTCTGGACAACCCATGCTTGAAGAAGCAATGCAGCCACCACTGTGAAATTAAGACAACAGAAACTGTAAGAAGTTCAATTATTAAGGTCATATGATATTTCTTTTAAATTTTATGAATTGTGGATATTAATTCTTTCAATAATACTTTAGCATGCATTAATACTTACAGTTAACTTAAGAATGTTAAACTGAATGAGGTTTAAAAAACTTTCTCTCCTTCCCAAGTAGTTCTACTTCCTACAAATATTGGTAGGAAAACCCCCTGCAAGAAAAAGATGACTTTCAAGCTTGTAAATAGTGAATTTGTTTAATATTTAAGAACATACGAGGGCTGTTCAATAAGTAATAAGACTAAAATTATAAAAAATACAGAATACCTTTAATCGTCATCATTTACATGGTCTTTTTCAAAATAACTACCGTGGCGCGTAATGCATTTATCCCATCATTCTGTCCACTTCTTAAAAACATGTAAAAGTCCATTTTTTGAGAGCTTTTCAAAAACGCCTCCGCAGCCTTAACACATGCTTTCTTGCTTGCAAAATGTTTGCCTCGTAATGGTTTCTTAAGTTGAGGAAACAGCCAGAAATCACATGGAGCGAGATCAGGACTGTATGGAGATGTGGTAAAATCTCTAAGTTGTTCTGCTGCAAAACATCCTGTATGCAACAAGCAATACATGGTTGGGCATTGTCATGGTGCAATAGGAAGCCGTTTTGCCATTCTGCGGTCCTCCTTTATGATAACCACAGCTGTGTTAATCATTGTCTCTGTGATGGATGTTGAAGAAGGTCGTCCCTCACGTTCAATATCTTCCAAATTTGCCTTCCTTTCTTAAAAGCTTTATGCCAGCGAAAAATACTTGCCCTCGACATTGCTTCATCGTTGAAAGCTTCATGTATCATATCAAAGGTTTCCGATGCTGATTTTTGCAGACGAACACAAAATTTAATCACATAATGTTGTTCCATCGATGCTTCCATTTCGACTACTGGCCCCGCTCTCGTAGGCGCCTGCAAACACGCTTCAGTTCAATAACGTGATACTCAGGAACATGAGCCTGTACACGTCATCTATCGATAGCTTTTGTTAATACAGACAACAAACTTTTTTTTATGCCACAGAAATTAACATTCTGATGAGTGGTTGTGCGGCAGTAAAATTAGTCTTATTACTTATTGTACAGCCTACGTAGATGGTGCATTGTATATGCTATTTCGTGAAAAAACAGCTACAATTTCAAGAACAATCGTGATTTAAACCTACATTATATTTACACACTTCCCGGAGACAATTCAGTTTCAGAATTTTTTATGCTATCTTTTTGATTTTTAATAAAAAGTCTCCATAGGGGTGTGGAAAATGTCACCAAATTGTTCCAGTTCTAGATGCAAAAACATGAAAATTTCAAAACACTTGTGTGAAAGCTAACATCTTTTTATATAAATCCCAGTGACTTGTTCAAATGATTTAAATTCTTTTAGTCATTTTAATTGTATGCTTATTTATTTTTTTCAAAATTTGCAATGTTTTGAATTGAATGTCAACCACAATTTTTTTTATTATTATTTAGTTATATTCATTCTAGTAAAATTATTTATTTTCCATTTGATGTTCATTACTTTTATGTAACTTGCGGGGTTAATACAGACTCCTTAGAAATAAAAATGTTTCCAAGGAGTACTTATTATCCCTAAATATACAAAATACTCCTTAAAAAGTCTTTAAGTTATTGTGAAGTTTAATTTAGTCTTGAACAATGATTTAATTGAAGTATACAAAATTAGAAAACAGAAATATATACAGTAGACTCTTTGAAATCCACCACCCTAAAATCCACAAATTCTTAAAATCTGCACATCGTTTCTGATGTAAACAATGAAACTTACAGTTAAGATGTAGGTGTAAAATTTAAGTTTTTTTTAAATTTTATATCATTCTGTACACATTTTAATATGTAATTCTGTTTGATATGATTCAACTCATGTTTTCTTATGAAGGAAGTATAAATTTATTTCTGAAAAAATTCTAGATAGTGCTGATATCAGTGGTGATCGCAATATTTTTACCAAATAATTTATGTTTTAATCAAGTTTTTTTGGTTATTAAGTATGGTTAGACATGAAAGAAAACTTTGTTATTTTAAGATTTTGATGGGAATTATTAGTGTACATTTATAAGGCGAGTTTCACTGAATAATTCAAGAAAAAAAATCTCATCTTTATACATATTTAGTTGTGTATTATTAATTATTTACTTGACCTTTACTTTTAATATTTTAAATGCTTTTTTTAAATTTTCTTTTTTTTTTTTTACTTAACTATTTTACTTTATTGTAAGCATTCATTTATAATTTTGAGTGCATTATTAAATTCAAATTATTGTTTTAAAATGTAAACAGAACAGTGACCAGAAATCTGCAAAATTCTAAAATCAGCATAACCTCCAGTTTTAAGCTATGCAGATTAAAGGGAATCTACTGTATTTTGGTGAATAATATTGCTTAAGCATGTGTGGCTTGTAAGACATTAACCGCTAAAGGAAGTAAAATAAAAATCTTCTCATGTTCATAAAGGTAAAGCTCAATTGATTACTGCCATTCTAAAAGAAAAAAAAGGTTACTGTAATTTTTTTTTGTATGTGCTGTGTAGTTTTCCCTTAGAAATTTACTTTTTAAAATCTTTTGCGACTTGACTGGCCTCTGTGGCCACTGGTCACTGCATAAAATAGTTTGCTGGCAATTTTGTATTCAAATTTACCAAACCAGTGAGCAATGCACTCTTAATACTTTGTAATTTTAGTACTAGCTGTTAGATTTTGATAGAATAAAATCAGTTTTCTCTCTTTACATGAGGTATTAAAAATTAGGATAGGTGTGCGTGTTACATGAAGGCAATGACATACATGAAAAAATACAGTAAGTTCTTTGAAATTCTTGTACTCCTTAGAATTCTTCTAGACTCTTTGGATTTTTTCTTCTTAGTATGTATGAACCCTGTATTTGATTTTACATTAAGCAAGAATATCATTAAAAGATGATATTTAGCCTTTAAAAGGAATTGGCATGCAGAAGAAACTGTTCATATTCTTTTGGTACTACAAACTATCCACCTTCTTAAAGGTTAATATGTAAACAAGTAGTTCCTACAAATATTTCTTATTTTTATTTTGTGGCTGTTTAAATTGATATTTTTGAAAATTAATATATATTTAAAACATTCAGAAAAAAATTCATTATTTTTTAACATATTTTAGAAATCAGAACCTTGGTATACTCATTTTCTGCGTATTTAAAGCATTTCCATAGAGGATTCCTGCAAAGTATCTTTTTATGCAAATATTTTACTTTCCGTGTTCTATGAAAATAAATATTCACTCAAAAGAAAATGTCAGTACCTCAGATAATCTCTGAAGCAATAGAAAAAACTTTTACAAATGAAGTACATCCAAAAGTATTTTCACAAAGTGGTCTTCTAAAAGAACACTTGGCTATCCACATAAAAGAAAAACTTTTTGTTTGTGAAATATGTTCCAAGGAATTCTCACAAAGATCTGTTCTTAAAACACACTTACGTACCCATACAAAAGAAAAACCCTACACTTGTGAAATATGTTACAAAGGATTTGCAGAAAGTAGGGATCTGAAAAGACACTTACATATCCTTACAAAGGAAAAATGTTTTGTTTGTGAACTGTGTTCCATAGGATTTTCACAAAGTGGTCACCTGAAGAAACACATGCATACCCATACAAACAGAAAACCTTTTGTTTGTGAAACATGTTCTGAAGGATTTTCACAGAAGGATAAACTAAAAGCACATTCGCATACCCACATAAAGGAAAAACCCTTTGTTTGCAAAATATGTTCCAAAGGATTTTTACACAAGTCTTTATTTAATAGACACTTGCGTACCCATACAAAAGAAAGACCGTACATTTGTGAAATATGTTCCCAAGGATTTTTACAGAGTGGTAGTTTGAAAGAACACTTACGCATCCATACAAAGGAAAAACCTTTTATTTGTGAAATGTGTAAGAAAGGATTTTCAAGAAGTGGTCATCTGAAAGAACATTTACGTACCCATACAAAAGAAAAACCTTATATTTGTGAAATATGTGCAAAAGGATTTTCACAAAATAGTCATCTGAAAGAACACTTGTATACACATACAAAGGAAAAACGTTTTGTTTGTGAAATATGTTCCAAAGGATTTTCACGGAAGGAAAAACTAAAGGCACATTTGTGCATCCATACAAAGGAGAAACCTTTTAATTGTTAATTGGTTCTAAAACATTTTCATGGAGGGATAAGCTAAAGGCACATTTGCATAGCCATCTGAAGAAAATACCATTTGTTTATGAAATATGATCCAAAGGATTTTCACAAAGGTCTCATCTAAAAACACGTTTGCATACCCATACAAGTGAAAGACTTTATATTTGCCAAATATGTTCTATAAAAAGTGGAAATCTGAAACATTTACTTATCCATACAAACGAAAGACCGTTTGTTTATGAAATATGTTTTAAAGGATTTTCACAAAGTTGTAATGTAAACACATCTTGTATATCCACACAAAGCATAAATCTTCGATTTTTGAAATATGTTTCAAAGGATTTTCAGTCATTGGTAATCTGAGCAAACATCTTTTTATTCATAAAAAATGAATTATTTCTCATTTGTGGTTAGATTTGGCTATTGGATTTTCACAAAGTGGTTACCTAAAAACATTCTTACATGTTCACACAACAGAAAAACTTTCTTTGTGAATTATATTCTTGAGGATTTTATCAAAAAGATATCTTAGAAACACATCTGCATGTTCTCATAAATGAAAAGCCATTCCTTTGAGGAGTATTTTCTGTACAGTCTTTTAAGATATCATGCAACTCATTTAAAGGAAAATCCTTCATTTGAAATGATTATTTTAACTTTAAAAGTACAAATTGTTCTATTTTTATAATTATATAATGATTTAAAATTAAAACAAGTGTATATAAAATGTTTAAATTTTCAAGATATTTATTATTTTTTAAAAAAAAGTATAACTGTAAGGAAAACTTGTGTTATAAAAATAAAGTTTTCAGAAAAAAATTTTTTTTTTTTTACTAAAACATTTCCAGAAATTTAACATCTGACGTGTATGCAATTTCAAAAATATGTTGATTATAAAAAGTTTATTAAAACACAAATAAAAAATTCTCATTCAAAATTTTGCAATTTTAAATTGTCCAGAAGTTTAAAATCTGATTAGATTAATAATTTGCAAAATTAATATGTTTTATCACATTATAGGAGGTTGGATATCCCTCTCAATGTATTCCCAATGAAATACTATTTTTAAATAATTTACATGTATTATCAGAAAAATTGTACAGATCACTACAAGATTATTTTTTATTCAGAATATAATCGAGAACATAAAAAAACAATATCATTTTAAAATAAAATGTTTCTTTTAAGTAAAATATTAGACTGATATCAGATTTTATTTTCTACTGAAATGGATTTCTTATAACACTAATTTTTAGGAATATGGCCTCTTAGCCTAAATTAAAATTATGTGAAATAGAAATGTCCTTAAGGTTTTATTTCTTGAAATATCAACCGATGATGTTGTCAAACCCATAACAAAGTTAAAAGCACATAATGTACATTAATTTAAACTACAAATAATGTACACATCTCCTAATAAAGTTATAGAAAAGGAATAAATATAAATAATTACTAATTATAAGGTATGGCTTGTCAGCCTAAATTAAAATTATGTGAAATAGAAGTGGCCTTAAGGTTTTATTTCTTGAAATATTAACCGATGATGTTGTCAAACCCATAACAAAGTTAAAAGCATATAATGTATAATGATTTAAACTAAAAATAATGTACATATCTTCTAATAAAGCTATAGAAAAGGAAGAAATATAAATAATTACTAATTATAAGAAAACAGCTCTTTCTTTTGGGGTTTTGAAGAGGACAACATAACAACATGCGTAGGGTAACAGAAGCGATAGTGAGAAAGAAATGATAGACACAGAACAACAATGATAAAGGGTAAAAAACAATTAGGCTGCATAACATCCGGTCAGGCGAGCATCTCAAATAATCGCATAAATTCGTAAAGGAGGAGATATTGTATGGAGGATACTAGCCAATCTCATACTCGAATACATGCCGAGTAATTTATTTCCAACGTAAATCTGATTTCCTATCGACATCTGCCTTTGACATATGACTAAAGAAAACGTTAAATATTGTCAAGACAATATCATACAGGGATGGGCAATTCTGGAAAAATCGAGTATCGATAAACATCGACACCATATAAAACAGTATCGATCACAATAAGAATCAATTTCCAAATTCTAGTATTGATATAGACTCGATTCTCACACAGTTATAAAAGAGCAACTCCTAAACTTATCGATAAATTGGCAGGACATTTGATCGTAAATTGTGATAACAGGGATTAGACAATACATCAATATTTCTGGCACTCATTTCATAGCAATGTATAATATATTTATATTTTCAATTTTACTATTTTATCAGCAGAGCTGCTGTCAAATTTCGTATAAGGGCCTTTTTCTTTCTAGGTTAACCCCTTCGCGACGAGCGTCTTTTACAGAATTTTTAATCTTTTGCCACCGGTTTTTCAAAACAGAAATTTTCACCTGATTGAATCTCAGAAATGCTGTCATTAAATAAGGCAAATTTTACAGTAAAAAGTAACTGGTGGGAATAATCGAGGATTCTGAGCGCCTTATGTGTCACGTATACGTGTCGCTCGTCCCCAAGGGGTTAAATTGTTAACTTTTTAGTCTAGAGCCTAAATGTTTAGGTTACTAGTTTATTAAGTTGTATTTTTCAAGTTTGTCCTCTCTCTCCACCCCCTACCACCCCAAATACTTTCTTAATTATGGTTTGTACAAAAGATAAAATTGATATTAGAGAATAGAGATTACTTTTTATAATTGCATAAAATCAAGAATTGACTTCCTTTCATTTTGTGTTACAGATCGGATTCTGGTTGAAGTATTTCGAGTTAAGGTTGAAATATGTCACGTTACAGGTCAAAAACTCTTTTGTCAACTTCGGGTCAATTAAATTTATTTTGTCAGTTGCGAGTTGACTTCAAATCGAATTTCCTGTTTCGGGTCAGGTTAAACCCGACCAGTACAGGACTATAATCTCTAAGGAAGGGGTAGGAGACAAACATGATGAGAGATACAACTTAACTAATGAGGACCCTGTATAATGTGGCTCTAAAGCAAAGATAGACTGTTTGAACTGCATAAAAGCCAAATTTTTTTATTATTGTTCATAAATAGTGATCCACTAAGAATTGCAGAAATAATATCAATGCTTATTTGGTAACCAAATGGCTTGGAAAGAATGTGAAAAAAGGTCCTGTTCAAATCGGACCATATTGTCTCATATAATTATATTGGTTCTATATTTAAAAATTGGGCTTCAAACATAAAGCTTATAATTGGGAGGAGAGGGGACTGAAAAGTCATTGCCAGAGCAAAGTTCTTTATCTACAGAATGATATAATCAATACTAGTTGAAAAATTCATTTGCACATATTTTGACTGAAAATGTCAGACACAATGAAATTTCAAAAATAAATATATGAGAATATCAAACATGATATTTTGAAGATAAATATTAGATATATATTATGATATCTATCTATTGATATATGTCACCGAACCCTGATCATTCTCATGTTCATCCTTCACTTAACAAGCTGTAAATACTGAACAAATTACTTTAAATTTTTGTCATTTAACCAATTAATTATCTATTTACATATAAGTCGTTTCCCGTCTGCTTAAATATTTATTCATCTTTAAAATCCCCTCAAAAATTAAACTCCTGCATTCAAATCAGTTTCTGAACCTATATATTAAAAGGGACACTTCTGATTTGATTACCATTAGTACCACTGGAAAGAACACTCCAATTGTTAACAATTAATTGACAGGAAAACTATTGTTTCATTTGGGCTTTTCCAATTAAGGTCAGAAAAGTAAAGTTCAAAACACCTACTTTGCATGAGATTCGCAACAGGGTATCTATTCCTGCTCAACTACAAATTTCCCTGATTTTTCCAGGTTTTCATACCAATTAAAAAAAATTCCAGGTGTCAAGATTTTGTGATGTTTCACATAAAAAACCTTAAAAGTTGCAAATTTGAGAGTGGAACTTTCACTGAAGCACATTGATTCTGAAGCACAAACTATTGATTTTTTTTTTAATTTTTGCAAAATTTACAAATTGTTGAATCTAAAATATTTATTTCATGGTTAATGATTGCTTGACACCTTTATATTTCTTAATGAGATTTTTTTTCACATGCTAAACATTTTGTAGATACACACTTTTAGCATCAGGTTTCATCCATTTTGTTCAATCAGGAGGAAATTCTTTATCACATCAGTCACAGTTAAAATACAGATTGCTTTGGCATATTTTGATACAAAAATAAAACCCTTTTCTTTATAATTAATATATTTGCTCTGGATGAAATAACCCAATTCAAGGATTATAAATATTCAATAAATTAAGCTAACAAATGTTCAGTTTCCAAACAAAGATAAGTAAATATACTAACTCACCTGATCAATCCTATAAAAATGTATAAAGTTTTAATGAAGCTGGTATTAAAACTCTCTGAGTTACAAGGAAGAGCTGAAAAAGAGGTACACAAAAGGAATTGCATGAGAGGTTTAAATACTCTTTACAGGACGTATGAAGAGCAAAGTTGGATTTTCCTGACACTGGAATTTCGAATCCTTAATTTTATAATCAGAAATTTTTTCTCAAAAGTTTCAAATTTCTCTGACTTTTCTGAAAATTTTCCTGACTTTCCCAGGTGACTAGAGACCCTGCAACCATATTCAGGTGCAAAGTAACATTTCAGTGCACTGAAATATCATTTGAACAGATAAAAGTGGAACAAGTTTCAACCTATAGTAACAGGGCTGTAACTAGAGGGCAGTGAGCAGGGCATATTCCCTGAATGCCAAAATAAGATATTTTCATTGTACGATACAAATAACAAAATTTGGGCAAAAGAGTCATGCAATAGCTCAAGCCAAGTATATTCTTTTGTTAATTTAAAGCTCTTTGCTTTGAAGAGGATCAGTTTCAATATTAGTTGACTGCCTAAGGGCAATGAGTGATAATTTCATCTGATGTACAATTGCCCTGTAGTTACCATGCATTTGTAAATCAGATGAAATTGCCACCCATTCATAATTGGTGTTTAAAATGAAAACTAATGAATTTTATGGAAAATTAATACAAGTTAATGAAGTTATTTTCCTGTTTGAGGGCAATTTAGAAATTATTTGGTAAATTGTATTATATTTTACTATGTTATGTTATATTATGCACTTAGCGAGTACGTAGAGATGCAGGAATTTTATTTGCCTACAAAGGAAAGCCTATACTATATTTTCATTGTTCGATACAAATAACAAATTTGGGCAAGTCATGCAATAGGTCAACCCAAGTATATTCTTTCATTAATTTAAAGCTGTTTGCTTTGAAGAGGATTGGTTTCAATATTAGTTGACTGCCTAAGGGCAATGAGTGACAATTTCATCAGATGTTGTACAATTGCCCTGTTGTTATAGGGCATTTGTACATCAGATGAAATCGCCCTGTTGTTACAGGGCATTTGTACATCAGATGAAATCGCCACCCGTTTATAATTGGTGTTTAAAATGAAAACTTATGAATTTTGTGGAAAATTGATACAAGTTAATGAAATTATTTTTCCGTTTGAGGGCAATTTGAAGAGGATTGGTTTCAATATTAGTTGACTGCCTAAGGGCAATGAGTGACAATTTCATCTGATGTATAATTGCCCTGTTGTTACAGGATATTTGTACATCAGATGAAATCGCCCTGTTGTTACAGGGCATTTGTACATCAGATGAAATCGCCACCCATTTATAATTGGTGTTTAAAATAAAAACTTATGAATTTTGTGGAAAATTGATACAAGTTAATGAAATTATTTTTCCGTTTGAGGGCAATTTGAAGAGGATTAATTTCAATATTAGTTGACTGCCTAAGGGCAATGAGTGACAATTTCATCTGATGTACAATTGCCCTGTTGTTACAGGATATTTGTACATCAGATGAAATTGCCACCTGTTTATAATTGGTGTTAAAATGAAAACTCATGAATTTTATGGAAAATGAATACAAGTTAATGAAATTATTTTTCCGTTTGGGGGCAATTTGGAAATTATTTTGTAAATTGTATTATATTTTACTATGTTATGTTAGATTATGCACGTAGTGAGTACGTAGAGGTGCATGAATTTTCTTTGCCTAGAAAGGAAAGCCATGAACCCTTATATGGAGTATATTAGTTCAGCTGACCACAGAGTCTTTATAAAAAGGATAAAGAAAAACAATTTGTGACTTTTGCGGGACTATTCGGAGAGACTTCTACTTTTCTGTTAACCAAATTTAAACTGCCATTTTTTTTCTTTCGTTTTTGTGATAAGCCATTAAAAATGAAATTTTTCATGGTCTTAAAATTAAGCACTCATCTCTTGTTAAAGTTTGACTGGCTTGTAAAATGTACAGATTTTGAAAGGTAAAATAATTGTCTAATTTTTAAAAAAATTGCAATCCTATTCAAAATATTACCCTACTCTATCATGAAGGGTCACTGAAATAGATATCAATAAATACTACAAATAAGTTAAGATGTAAACTAATACTACTTTTTTTACTTATCTTTATAGCCATACTTCCTGATATAAGAAATACAGGGTGTCCATAAATGATTGTCCCATTTTCCTTACCTCATAACTTTTGATTTAAGAATATGACAAAATATATTAGTACATATTCGTAAATTTTTTGCAATCCTATTCAAAATATCAACCTACTCTATCATGAAGGGTCACTGAAATAGATATCAATAAATACTACAAATAAATTAACATGTAAACTAATACTACTTTTTTACTTATCTTTATAGCCATACTTCCTGATATAAGAAATACAGAGTGTCCATAAATGATTGTCCCAGTTTCCTTACCTCATAACTTTTTATTTAAGAATATGACAAAAAATATTATTGCATATTCGTAAATTACAACTCAAAAAGTTTTTTCAATAACACAAACAAAGTTACATATGGGTAAAGTTGCAACCCAAAACGCTATTAATCAAGTAACGATTCTAATCAAATAATAATTAATATTACAAATTTATCAAAAAGCTATTACTGAATTATGTAATATCTGTCTATCTAAATATGTACTGATAATTCATTAACAGCTTTTTGATAAAATTTTAATATTAATTATTATTTAACTATAATCGTTATTTGATTAATAGCATTTTGAGTTGAAACTTTACTAATATGTAACTCTGTTTGTGATATTAAAAGAACTTTTCGTGTTGTAATTTACGAATATGTAATATTATTTTTCGTCATATTCATAAATCAAAAGTTATGAGGTAAGTCAACCGAGACAATCATTTATGGTAATAGAAACTTGTATTGTTTTAATGATCTTATAATAAACAATATAAAACTTAAACCCATTTAATATAAATTTTACAAATTCAATGGATTTTGATTTTAGTCATTACACAGTGAGGTAAATCTGTTATAGTATTCTCATGAAATTAATTCAAAAATCACATAGTTAATAGTCACAGAACTATTATCTGGAAATGTATAGGGTCATTTCTGTCTACATATATAAGTTTATGCATTTTAGTTATGCAATTACCTCTCTAGTATTTGCCAGTTTAATTCTAATCAGTACGGTTGATGTGTAACATCTACACATACTATATACATCACTAAAAGAAAGCCATTCTTCACTCAAAGAGATACATGCAACTGGTTATCAAATTAGCCTACATTAATATGAAATTTATATTTGCAAACGTTTTAGAATTCTTATTCAAAAAGGCGTTTATAAGAACATAGAATGGCTCATTGCCAATTGATCTTCTAAATTTTTATTTTAAGATATAAACCAGTTTATCTTCTCAGCACATATTTCTACCCTCCCTACCTGACAAAATAACAAACAATGCTTCAGTTATCAACTATTTGTATTGTTATAACTTGTATAATATGGATTTTAGAAGTTCTCATGTGTAACTTGAATATGAATATATGTCATTAACTTTGCATATTTTTATTGTTTTTAAATTCCTTCTTATGCAGATGACTCAAGCATAAGGATGCCAAATCTTGTTTGCAATTTACACATAAAACCTGTCAAAACAGATTCTGTATACAACGGAATCTTGCCTTAAACAGAAATAGAGACCTACACAGGTCGACTTGTAGCTGACCCAAATACAGGGGACAAAATCGTTTACATGAACTCTAAATATTCAAACCCAAACTTAACCTGAACTCGAAGTAAAAAAAAAATTAATCCATATTTTAATACAAATATGAAAAAAAATAGTCTACAATTATTATATCTCTATCAATTTTATCATTTTTATATTAAAATGAAAACATATACACTCATTAAGATGAAAATACATAGTTTTTTTTTTTTTTTTTGAAAAACATTCAGAACTTTCTTTTAAAAATTCGGGTCAACCTGAACCTGAACCGAAAGAATGAAAACCTAACCTGACCTGCAATGAAAACAATTAGTGTCAACTCAACCCAAGGGTTAGATTCACGTAAAGAGTTACCCGACAGTTACAGGACTCTAGATGGAAACATTTCATGATTCTGGCTAAAAGAATACAATACACTTGTAATAGATTACATAGCCTGCTTAGACAGAAACCTGTCAAAAAAGATATTTTTTTAGGTCACTTGCGACCCCGTTTAAACAAATTTTACTGTAATTAAAAAATATATTTCTGTTTACAATTACTTTTTAAAATGTCCCACACTTTACTTTGAAGATACAAATTCCACATTTCTAGCTTTACTCATTAAAGAGACATTTGAGTGTACCCAAACTTTTGTTTGCAAATAAAGTCGAACTCTGTTATTGTTAAGAGCAAGGAAATTATGAAAGTCTTTATTAACCATTATTTGTAATACATGTGAATATAACATAAATCCTAGAAACATACACATAAAGTACAGTTACATAATAGAGTTGAGTCTGTATAACAGAATTCATTGTTCCAGTCAAAAAATTCGTTATATAGAAATCTTTGTTATGTAGAGAATAACAAAAAACTCCTATTTAATGTGTAAATTTAAAAAAATTGTTTTTGAAATGTTTAATTAAGATTATTAAATGTTTAACTCTAAATATTAACTTAATATTGTATTATTTAATTATTTAAACAGTTCCAAAACGGATAATAAACATTCATTTGAAAGCATAGTACAAAATCACATTAAAAAAAACTTACATTTGTTTTAAATGAAGAAAGCTGGTTGTTTTGATTTCAAAACTGTTACACCTTCGTAAAAATTTTAGAAAAAATGCAGAATTGTATAAGAAAAGCACTTATTATCATTAAAGTGATAGCAGTACACATAAAGGCTTATAAATAACTTTTAATAAAGACATCAACAAGTTTCGTATGCTCAATCGATGACATTTTCAAGGATCAGTAATGATTTATAAACTAATTACACAAATTTTTTGTGAAAATGATTTTGATAAGATTATTATTTATGTAATCATTAGAAAAAGTGACCATTCCTGTTCAAAATTCAATATAGAAAGACTTGACTTAATTGCAACTATACATTTCTCTAATTGTTTCAATACTAAAATTAACATAATATCATAAAGTTTCCCAGAAAAAAACTCAGCTAACATTCACATAATCACTGCAATTTTTAACTATTTATTTCACACATTCTTTTCGTTTTATAAGTGCAATAAGAGATATGTGAAGGCAGATTAATGCAGCCCAGAATCCGGATTTAAAGAGAAAAAAAAAGGTTTTCTTTTGTGTTCATTCTTTCCATGATTCAGTAGTAAATTTTACAGTAGGTATTTGAAACTTCTGCATGTCTTCCCTTTTTCTTTCATTATTTCAAGACCTCAGAACATAACTTTGCATTTTCTTGCGTGTGTGTGGGTGACTGTAAAGATTGGAATTCTGCCTGTTAAAACTGGTAATTTTCACAGACAGTCCTAGTGTAGAAATATTATCACTGAAAGAGGACAGTATTAGATAAGAAATGGATTATTTTCTTAATTCTAGCCTACTTTTTGCCAAAAGTCACACTGAAATGAACACTGTTTTGCTCGTTTTAGCAGTGAACCTATTTTTGATCATAAAAATAGTGAAAATCTCAGTACAGTTTAAATGATGAACTCTCAACGTGATTGCTCATTTTAACTGTGTCCTCGTGTTAGCTGTACTCAACAAGATCGACTGTATATAGAGTGACAAAACTCATGCCAGGGTGCCTATTCCAGGTCAGCAATGAGTTTCCCTGATATTTCCAAGTCTTTGACGTTTTCCATACTAAAAAGAAATATTCTAGGTATCGAGATTTTGTGATGTTACGCACAAAAAAATCTTAAAAGTTGTGAATTTGAGAGCGGACTTTTTTCACAACTGATTCTGAGGCTCAAATTACTGATTTGTTACATAATTTTTTGCAAAATTTACAAATTGTTGAACATTTTAAATGCTCAACAATTTTTGCAAATACATACTTTTAGCATTAGGTTCTATTCATTTTGTCCAATCAGGATGAAATTCTTTATCACATCAGTCAGTTAAATACAGATTGCTTTGGCATATAGTAATACGAATAATAAATATTCAATAAATTAAGCTAACAAATGTTTAGTTCCCAAACAAAGATAAGTAAGCAGAGTGAAACACCTAATCAATCCTACAACATTCAGTAGAAAGTTTCAGTGAAACTGGAACTGAAAATCTCCAAGTTACAAAGGACTGGTAGACAAAATGATTCGCACAAGAGTTTGAAATACCCTTATGAAGAGCAAAATTTTGTTTTAATAGTACTGCAATTTCAAATCCTTAGTTTTATAAGAAACATTTTCCTATTTTTTTTTCTTGAAAGTTACACTTTTTCAAATTTCCTTGACTTTTCTAGTCCATATAAATTGCCCTAAATTTTCCCGGTGGCTAGACACCCTGATTTGCAAAATAGGTGTTTTAAACCTTGATTTTTTTTTAACCATATGCAGAAGGGGTCCAAAGCGAAACAGAAGTTTTCTTGTTGATTATGGTATGCTCTTTACAGTGATATTAACATTAATCCAATCAGAAGTATCCCTTTTGAAATATAGGCTTTTGAAAATGAGGTTGAATTTGTGAATTTAGTTTTTGCAGGGATTTTAAAGATGAATAAATTAATAAATATTTAGGCAGGAAGAAAACGACTTTAGTAGCCCTATGTCATGTCCATAGGTAATGGATTAGTGAAGTGGCAAACTTTCAAAGTTATGTGCTTAGTAGATCCAACTTGTTAAATTCAGAATCAAATTCATCGTGACAGGCTGTTTGGCCTAGTTTAAAGCCAAGTAGTGATCTTTAATATTGCAATTATTTTTTTCAGCACATAAGGTTGTATTAACCAGGCCCCAGAGGCGATACAAGCAACATGAAGCACGTCTTAGAAAAAGAAAAACGGTTTGAAACCAATTTTTTCTTTCTTTCAACCTGTTTCTTTTCCTAAGACATGTTTTATGCTGCTTGTGTCACCTAAGTCTGCAGCCTGCCTTAGATCACATATTTCAATATGTAAGGTTTCTTGTATTATGAGCATTAAGATGACAAACTTGGTGATTTGTTTTCCTGCATCAGTGAAATGGCGAACTTTACAGAAGCACCCTTTGGTTCCCTAACTATACTATTTCTGACTCTGTCAATTTGCTGATGTCCATCTGAGACCTATATGTATGTTCTTTTATGACTGCATAAAAATTGAAAGGGGTTAAGCAAGGACCATTATCCAAATTTAAGCCACTTGACATGGAATAACCCAATTACAATTAATGAAATTAATTCATTCATTTTATGGAATTAATAGGGAAGGTTCTCTTTCTTTCCTGCACTTGGCATTGTTTATGAAAAGTGGATAAAAAAAAATTAAGCATCAAATTTTACAGGCTTTTGTTATATGCATCAAGGCACTTTTTGGAATATTGCAATTTTTCAGATATGCCACGCAGGTTCTATTCCCACCTATCATTCTGAAACATGCATTACAATGTAAAATATTGAATGATCAATAGACTCATTTAGTTTTTTTTTTTCTTTATAGTTTAAATAAAACATTTATTTCAGAAACTGTATACACGCCTTACTGACTCTGCTATAAAACAGCATATAAAAACATTACTCAAACCAATTGATTAATAATAACATCTGCTAATTAATGCTATACTTAAATTTTCCTAAGGGCCTCAGAGAAATTGTACTAAACTTAAAGAAAAAAGAAGAGATACAGCCAAGAAAATTTACCCAATTATAAGTGGACAATGTTTATTGAAAATTCAATGTGTCACAAACTGTTACAATAATATACAGAATAAAAAATAGGCCATTAAATGAAAACTTAAAAGCAGACTATGAAACAAATCACAGAAGTCTGATGTATGTACATAAATAAAACAAGATCATAAAATAAATGATGGAAACTTCTCAGTGCATTTTTGAAACTTAAACAAAATTTATGCACTTTGTACAAAGCAAACATTCAATTAGTTTAATATATATATACAGTTATGCCATTTCTAAGTAAATTAGATAGGAAAATATGTAACTAAACTATAAAAAGTTCAAAAATTTTCTTCACATGCTAATTTTTGCATGACATTTTCTTTCAAAAATAGCAACTTTACTTGACATTTTTCTATTTACACAATCTTTCAGAATATGAACACTAAGTGCCAGTACTAGATGGCAGCACAGGACAAATCAATTTTAACAATTGAGCTACACAGTAATACAGAGTGCTGACTCTCTGGTATGTTTCTCTGCAAAGTATCCATCTCTACTTTAATGCATTGAATTATACCTTTCATACAATTAATGGTATTTTTTTAAACACTTTTTTGCTAACAGTGGATCATTTTCCGTTACTTCTCATTATTTCTGTAAGTAATACTTACTGAAATTATGGTGTATTAAATTTAGTAGTTTTTAAATTTTGTTTATTTTCTTACATTAATTTTAATGAAGAAGCAAAATAAAATGTGCAGGATTTTTAATAAATAGCATCATTAGATATTTGGAAAAGAAAGTTAATTTTGAAAATATTTACATCCTACCATCCTAAGTGAAAAAAAAATCAGGATTTTGCCATACTTTTTCTTTATATCTATTGGAAAAACACTGCATTCACTGCAATAGGATATAGTAAACTCTAAGGCCGAATCCATCGAACTGAGAAAATTTTCCATTATAGACAATATTCTGGTTTATGAAGAAAAAAAAATATGTTTAAGACATTATGGTAAAAAAAAATTCTATGGCTATCGTAATAGATTTGAAGTATATATATTTTATCATACAAAATCTAGGTGGGCTATGAAAATTAAAATGTGAGTTATAAGAATTTGACAATTCAAGACCCTCACCATGGAGATCTTTCATCATCACATGTAACATTATCTCATAATATTTTGGGTGTGGTATGGAAATTAAAATGAGTTATAATCATTTAAAAAACTTTTTATCCTCAACATGGGAGGTCTCAAACAGCAAACACTTTTCTAGCATTGTGTCACACTGTAAATGTAAAAAAAAATTGGATCTGAGTTATGAGTTTAAAGTAGTCAGTCATCTCTATTTTCAGCCTACTATAAAATTCAAGAGACTTCATATAAAAGACTTTGTTATATATGACAGTTCCTCCTAATAACAGTGCCTATGTTTAAATATACAACGTTTGACTGTTTTTACATTATTGGCAACTTATATTATACTAAATTATAAAAGGGCTTTAATAATAATTAAAAAATAAAACCCTGAGATATTTCCCCTAATAATAATTAAGTTTATCACAGAAAATTTGTTTGAGCTGTGACAATTAAGATAAGAGTTATAAGTTATTAACGTTTTATACCTCTTTCGACTAAAGAACTGAGCGAGCTTCTCAACTAGCCTTTTCTCAGCTTCTCAGCTCAAATGTAACCAAAGGAACATTTCATCTTCGAGCATGACAGATCACTTATTCACTCCCCATGAAAAAGTGTGCACAATGGGCCTATAGAAGTTTTCACTTCAAAAAAGTAATAAAATATGTCTTTCATTTTAAAAATACACATAAAAAATCTACCCCTTTTTCTATCTTATTCAAAAATTTGGTTTTAGTCAGGCCTTAAAAATCTTTCTGTTTCTACATTAAGCAGATTATGGCTTATGTAGCATGAATTAATGTTTTTTATATATATAAATTTGCTAGGACTTTAAAATCTTTCTTGTGTTAGACATATTTCTGTGTTACACACAGTCTGCAAGTCTGCATTACATAGAGTTTACTGTACAGAGAGTCATCACTCCATACCATTATGTATCTCAGTAATTTTAACAAATGAAGTAAAAGTAAACAAGTTTTGTTGCATAGTAGATTCTCACTAATCTGCCATATACCATTATGTATCTCAGTAATTTTAACAAATTAAGTAAAAGTAAACAGTTTTGTTGCATAGTAGATTTTCACTAATCTGGCATATATCTACCCAGTGGTGTGCTAGATTACCTAAATAATGAGGTCATTGAAAAAGGAATTAACAGATTTTCCCAGTGGACTGTTTTTTAATACTGATATTTTAAAGAAATTATTTTTGCAGTAGTTTTCTACAAAATTTATAAGAGAAATCTAAAAAGATAACTGCTTTAAAAAAAATGTATTTATAAAATAGACCATGTGGGAGGCATGCATTTAAGTTACTTTCAGTGGCTGTTTTATTTCACATTACTAGTACTACATTTTTAAAAGTATCATAAAAATATAATGTTATAAAAAAATAATTATGTTTTAGTAAGGAAAGAAACTTTCAAGAGGATGTTTTTTAACATTTACAATCCATAAACTGTATAAACAATAAACATTTTTCTAGAAAAATATTTTACTAAGCAGGGAAACTTTCAAGAGAATTTTTTTAATATTCACAATCCATAAACTGTATTAACTATTAACACTTTTCTAAAATATGACATAATAATTGAGGTAATTATAATAAAATTTCCTAGGAAATAGCCAATACTCAGCATATTATACATACATGACATATATTGAGCAATAACACATTAATAAATAATACATACACAAATATTCAAATAAAGGTCTAAATAATTTAGTTCTTGGGAATTATTATTATGCAATGTCAAATTTCACCTGATAAATAAAACGTTAACTTAAAGAAAAGAAAAAACACTCCACAGTCTGTTTATCAATTGACAAAGTTTCTAGGCCATATGTTGACTGGAATTTATCACTCTCAACAGGGTTACTTATTTTATGGCCACCTCAATGTTAAAAATTTGTCCAAATTTTGTCCATTTTTCATAAAAAAAACTTCAAGTAACGGAGCAGATAATATAAAAAATGTTAAGAAAACTTGAAATCAGTATAGAATTCTTGGTACTTTTATGGTAGCCAGGCGCAAGTAATAAATCTTCAAATACTCTTCCCATTGCCATGCTTTGTATTGCTTTCATTTCATTTTGTTCATTTATTCCATTTTAAATACAGAATAGTAATAATAAAATTAATAATAAATTATGCCATAAATCAAAGCACTTCATTACAACATAAAAGCATTGTTTAATGCATTTAAACGCATAGAAACCAAAACCTGCTATTGATGTGAAAAAAAAGTGTTATTGGCAAAATTTGTACTCGATTAACATAAAAGTACCAAATTCTCTTTTATGGAGCATAAAATTGTAATTAACTAATAATAATTGCAATTAACTAATAATAATTGCAATTAACTAATAATAATTGCAATTAACTAATAATAATTGCAATTAACTAATACTCTATATTAGAGATGTAACAAATATTTGATTGGTCAAATGCTTTGGATATTTAATCATATAAATTTAAGATGACTTTTTTTTTTCACTGTTTTTCTCAAATCTAAATTTGCTATTCTCTGACACATTCATGCTGTTATTTTCATGCTTAAATGCACAAAAATTTCAGGTATTCTTATACACATTAAAAAGTTGAATAGCATTTCTATATTTCCTTTTTTAGGCTAAGAATATTTTAAGAAGGTACAAAGTTGGAGATTCAAGCTTATTTTAGAGATACGACTATTTTCAAATTCTTAATTTTTTTGTTTTAAATAATAACTTTAAAAATATATGCTTAACAGTGGTAATAATATGTTCTCATATTAGCTGAAAATGGTATGAATTATGTGTATATACAGATAAAGTTATGCTATTAGTGAATTATATTTAGCAAGTCATGTTTTATTATTAACACCAAGGCATTTGAAATATTATAAAAAATACATCAAGCTGTTAAAAATTTTAAACATACAAATAATAAAATAACAAATTTTAGTTTGTGTTTATTTCTATTTTAAAATTTGAAAAATAAATTATAATCAATATATACTTTTTTTTAAGACTGGTATTTAGTCTAAAATTAGACAGAATACTCGGTATTCAGACAAATCATTATTTGTTACATCCCTAATCTAAATTACATATAGTACACATATATTACATATTAAATGTTACATATATAATACATATTAAATGTTGTATATTGCATATCAAATATTTAATTGGAATGGAAATAAGATAAATCATTGAAATAACACAGAAGAAAATATGCAGAAATAAGCTGAACTTAATACCCATAGATGGAAACATGAGACAATTTTGATAGGCAGGATCAACAAAATAATGTTACAAATAAATGAATAAAAATAATGTGTCTACCAAACTTCTTTTCTTTTCCACAACACAACTGAAAAACCTGCTAAAGAAAAAAATCTTAAAAACACAAATTTCCTACATATACAGTGGACTCTCGTTAATGCATCCTCGCTTAAGACATCGCTCTGTCGGCATCAGAGCTGACAAAGTTTGCAATTCCTCTTTGGAAAATTAAAGTTAAAGACATCTCTTACAACATACTACGCATCAGATAATACGGACATTGTTTTCACAAACTGACCGAGCAGAATCGAAAGTGCTTATTTTTTCAAAAGCAACTTTAACTTTGGTTATTGAGAGACCAAGAAATTGTCAGTGATAATGATGAAGAGAATGGAAACTTTCTACCATCAAAAATACAAGAGGTTCAATATTTGCTAATAGTTATTTGCCGATATTAACAATTAATATGTGATGTAACAGACCAAATTTTTGAATGTGTCGCAAAACTAAAAAATGATGTGGGAAAAAAATCATTTATTCAAGTAATACAAAGAAAAATGAGTGACCACTTTAATTAAAGTTAAATTATGCAAATATGGCAATTTCTTTGCATATTTTGTCTGTCCTAAATAACTTATTCTTTTGTATTTACAAATTGTTACTAACTTGTTTTTAAATTAAAATTACTAAATTAAAGTTTCTTATTTTAGCTGGTAACCAATTTAATGAGGTAACTGAATTCAATTTATTAAAAAAAGGGAAGAATTATTTTACATCAGGGCTGTCCAATGCAGTGCCCCTGGGTACCATAACACCCTTTAAAGGTTTTCTTGGCACCCTTTCGAATGTTTCATTTTTCTATATTTCTTTAAAACAAAAATCCATCTTCAAAGTTACTTTTGCCTTAAAATAATTAATATTTGCATTTTTTCTTAAATTACATCTTATAGATTAAGAGTTTTGGCTCCTTTACTTGCAAAAGTTCCTGAGATACCCCCTCACCATCCCCACACTCATCCCTCGCCCAAACCTGTAACCTTAAATTTAAGATATGTTTTTTGTTCAATTTTTTAGATATGTCCCTTCCACCATAATGCAACAATGATTACCAGTGTGAGATATATGTATCCTGCAGACGCGTAGGTATCGCCATCACTGCTAAAGTGAGATAATATTCTTACATTTTTCTAATCACACGAATAATGGCACCCTTCATTGTGTGCCACAAGCTAAGGTACGCTCTTGCTTACTAAAAGCTTAGACAGGCCTGTTTTACACCATTCCAATGTTTGCACTGTTTAATGCAGACTTTGGTTAGAGTGGACAAAAAGTTATGTTCTTTGGAAGTCAACACTAATGGGAGTTCACTGTATATAATATGGCAGAAAGAAGTTTTAAAGAGAAAAAAAACTTTACAAACAAATTTTCAATGTGAGATCACTGTAAATATTCTTGGAATGGCACTGAAAAAAATTCATGACTTTATCAATCATTTTACACATTTAATGACCTTTTATCATTTTCATCATCAATAGACACTCTGTAAATTACACACAATATAGTACCACAATTTGGAATTGATCACCCATGCTTGTCAAAGGTTTTTTCTTGTTTATATGAAGTAAAAATTAATATAATAATAATCTATGCCTTCTATTATATTAAAAATGTAACAGAAAGTCATATTAAAAGTACTACATATCGAAAAAATGAAATCTATGCCTTCTATTACATTAAAAGTGTAATCTTAAAATCAATAAGGAGGAAAATTCTGATCTGTTTTTGTTTTTATAATGAATATGAGTCAAGAGTGAAATTAGAAGTAAACCTGTTTTTCGAGAGTAAGGAAATCTACATGTTCAACATTTAATTTTTAGTTTATTATATTTGAAGAATAATTTCTTTTCTTTTTTTTTTAACAAGGCAAAAATGAGCCTTCTTTTGTTTTCTTTAATTTAAATGTTCCTTTTTGGCTGCGACTTTAGAGCACCCACAGAAATTTTGTTTTACATTTAACATTTAGGAATTTTTCTCTTCAATGAATTATATTACCACATTCCAATTCTGGTTTTTAAAAATATAAAACAAAACATCTTAAAATCTGCAACATAATTTTTGGTCCCAGAAATCAACTACATTACACATTGAAGAAAAACAAAAATAATCAACAAGACAGGAAAGAAAAGAAATACAGATATAATATATAATGTGATGCCAATAGGTGGTAGACAAAATCTATTTTAACAGTTAAATTATACATATTATAAAGTAGTCCAAAAGTCACCTACAAATGCGTATGTATGTAAAACAAATCCAAATAGCAATGTAAATATTTTTTCTGTCATGTTATTTGTAATAAATATCATTTCAAAGATTTTTAATTTAATAAAATATTACAGTATGTCATGGAAAGTGTATGTTTATTACTGATGAAAATTTGAAGAATAGCTTCACAGAATGGAGTGGAATAACAAGACACATACAGCGTCTTACTTTAAAATTCTACATATAGAACAATTTTATTTTGTTTATTTAGCAACACATTTCTATTTAAAGATGAGTTTATTTAAAGTATGTTGATGATTTTTGGACCACACTACACAGCAAAAAAAAATTGTTAATTTTACAGTACAATACCATTTCACAGTACAATACCAGTACTCCAGCTGCCATTATTGTACTGTAAAAAACATTTTTTTTTTTTTGCAGTGTATATATACATACTATCTTAAACATCATTCTTAATCTCAGCCTTAGGCATTTGAAGTGCTATTTCTTTATGCACAAGATTTACATGCCTTTTTAAATTCTGATTTTGGGAACATCTGTAAGTGCAGTAATCGCACGTATAGTCTCTCCTCTGTTCATGAACTGCTATAATATGTTTTCTGATACTCGCTTTTTGTGATGAACGAAAACCACACAATTTACATGCAAAAGGCTTTTTATGATAATGGATCGTATCTACATGTCTCACCAGTGCTACTTTTTGAGCAGTCTTGAATGGGCACAAAGTACAAGAAAATCGTTTTATATGCTCATGAACTTCTGATATATGCCGCTTAATGTGCTGTCTGAGTGTAGTTGCATAGGTGCATTTGTCACACTTAAATCTTTTCAGTTTGTCATGCTTAGCAAGTACATGTCTCTTAAAACTCGTAGTATACTTTGTCTTGAATGAACACTTTACGCAACGTAAATATCTCAGCCCACCTGTAAAACAATAAAGATTTTATTTTTAAGGTACTTCATATTACAGTTTTTCAAAAAAAGAAGAAGATACTGTTAAATTTTTATATCACTTTGTTGCATTTATGCATCATAAATAACCCATTCAAAATTGAGCTTTCACATAAAATTACTTTAAAAATATACTAACTAATAAAATTCTACTTTTTTTTTTAACTTGTTATATCATATTTAAAATAAACAGAGTTTACAGGCA
The DNA here is from genome assembly GCA_963931845.1 of Maratus michaelseni. Lineage (NCBI taxonomy): Eukaryota > Metazoa > Arthropoda > Arachnida > Araneae > Salticidae > Maratus > Maratus michaelseni. Next base: position 261,607,239 of record OZ007598.1, read on the forward strand.
TGTTAAAATAATTGTCATTTTGACAGTTTATGTATGCAAAATTCACAAGCCACCCCCACACACACACTATAGCGATTGTTTTAATGATTTATGAGGTACAAATCACACAATTTGTATGATCACCGTATTAATGAGTAATGGCTGCGAAGCACACAGGGACATGTTACTTTTATCCCCATATTTTCAATTTAGGAGCTTGAAACACACATGGCTCTATTACAATGATTGCCATATTTGTTAGGTTATCCCATTTTTGGTTTATTTTATCCAAAAGCTTCCCTACCACCCTCTTCTCTAGATTAGTACGAATCATGACAGGTAGGTATGCTAGTTAAAATATAAAATAAAATATGAATCATTCATGACAATGCATTTTACACAGATAAAAGTAAAATAGTATCTTAATTAACCTGTCTAAATTCCAAGGCAACTGGCCCACTTTGACAAAAATTAGAACTCCAGAGGTGTGAATCCTATTTCACTTATCCTGTTTATATATTTTTTAAAACTGTTTCATTGCTGAAGTGTGACTGCACATTGAAAGAAGCACGTAACTGAAGTCCACGAAAATTCACTATGATTTGAATGTACTTTGTGCCCATAAAAATTTGCTCAACAGAACAACCTTAAGAGACATACAGATTGTATATCCATGAATGCAAATCTCTTTCAAAGTAACTGAGCAAAAGGTATTGTAAAAGCTCGATACAGTTTCTATACAAAAGTTATACAGTTTCAAGTGTACAGAGTGGATATAAAATTTTATGTTTACATATTATGTACAATAAAAATGGAAAAATGAAAAAAGTGATCCATCTTATCCAGTGTTTTCTTGATTATATATACAAAATAAAATAGAATCAGGGCATGCTAAGAACTTTAAGTGACATGGGCACACATTCACCAATATTTTTGAACAGCAATTCTTACCTTATTTAAAAGAGAAATTCGGCATTGATATAAGGCGATGATTACTATTCAAAAACAGTGGTACTCATATCTTAATCTGGCCCGAATTCATTAAATATAATTTTTTTAATATATAAATGGGAAGAACTCTTTTAAATACAATGAAGCTTATTTTAAAAATCTAAATAAACAAATAATATAAATGATCGTTAATAAACCAAATGATTAACAATTTGCTAAATCATACTGAAACTTGAAATAGTTGAGAGAAGAAATGAAATCACAAAATGTCTGAAATTCTCTTAATTGACGATTTTTTTTTTTTGGGGGGGGGGGGGGGGGAGGGAGGGTGCTAATTTTTTACATAGGTCCTCTAGTAAAAAAATGTGACATTCTAATAAGAAACAGCCAAGAAATCTCCTTAAGTTACCATTTAAGGATGTACTTAAATCCTAAGTAACTACTTTCTGATGCATTTACAAAGTCAATTTTTTATTTAGCCACATGAAATTGACAAATGCTCTCATTCAAAAACTGTGAAATTAAGTAAAACACTGTTTTACGATAAAGGCAAAAAATCTTTCAGAAAGTATTGCCAAAATCGATATTTTGAACACATCTTAGTGATTTTTGTCTGAAGAAAAAATTCCATGAGACAGAAGTCACTTCTAATTCAAACTGTATTGCTTTTATAAAAAACTGTGAAATTAAGTAAAATCGCTTTTTTTTTATAAAGGCAAAAAATCTTTCAGAAAGTATTGCCAAAATTGATATTTTAAATTCTCAAAAATTTAGTAATTTTAGCCTAAAAGTATAGGTGGTACAGGTATGAAAAGTAGCAATACAGTCAGGGCTAGGTTTTTCCCAGCAGAAACAGGCGTAAACACATTTCATGACATAAGCTGATACTTTTTAGTAGTATTAAATTCCTTAAGTACATTTTATTCAGGAAAAATAACAAATAAAATATTGTGGATAGATTTAATTAAAAAATAAATAAATTTGTATTAGAAAAATGAGTAATGTAACAGATAAAATTTTTGTTATAATATGGTTATGTAATTTTATTGATAAACAATTATTAGATTATTTAAAATCTCAGTTTAAAAATCAAAATAGAAAACTATATCCAATTATATAGTAGATAACCTTTAAGTTATTGCATTGTATTATTTATTTAAAAATACTCTGAAAAGTGATTTGTTAAAATATCATAGAATTTTTTGTAAATTTCTTTTTTTTTTACTTTTAAATAGAAATTCAACTGTAAACAATAATATTAATAGTTAAACCTGTACAGCATTAGATTACCATTATGAAAATTTCTGTTTTTCAAGTGAAAGAAAATTAGTATTATATAAACAATGTATATTTATATGATCATTTTGAAACTTTTTGCTACTCTGAATAACATTCATAATCTTTAGTTTTAATTTTTAACTTAATTGATTACATATCAAATACATGTATGAATTATGAATCATTGCAGATTAGTTCTTATTAGTATTATTTCTTAGTTTCTGCCGGTTTTAACCACACTGGCAGAAACTTGCCAACCCTGAATACGGTCAACTGAAATGAACTGCAAACATGTTTCCAATACTCTGGGATATACAAATAAAACTCATGGACAGCAGGACTAAAAGCACATAAAAGAAAACTTTTACAATCATTTAATATATTTACACTGAATTTATTCTGAAACATACGGTAAAGGAGAAATTTCATTAGTGGCTACTTTTTTACTAAAGTATTAAGCAATAAATTTTTATTAGTATTAATCTATAATTAAATAGCCCAATTAAATATATTAATACTGTACAAAGCCTCAAATCCAAAATTTGGAATTTTCTAAAATCATTTTGCTAACCAATGTTTGTTTGTTTTTTCTTTTTAATTGCAACGAAACACAGAAAGAAAAAAATCTAAAATTGCATTAAAAAAGTCTTTAAAATTTCAAAAAATCACAGAGGACCAAATTTACTATATTACACTAAAAATTTGAAACCGAATTTCTTTTATAAATGTCAAAAAATCACAGTAAATGAGAAAAGACTAAAAACTTATAAGCTAGTTTACTCCACAAATTGATTTAAGTCTAGTCATCCAATGTAGATGGGGTATTTTGATCATTAGCTTGCAATTTCTTTTTATTTTCTCACTATGATCCACTATCAGTTAAGGTATTGATGAGGTGGAACAAAGTTATCAAATGTATTATTTTAAATATTTCATCTGGTGTAAAACACATTTTTATGTTCTTATCAATTATTTTCATACACTGCTATTAGTATTCGTTGTTATAAATATATTATTTGGTGCACATCTTCTAAGATTTATATATATATATATATATGCATATATGTTGTTTGCTCTGATCACTGCTTACATTTTTGTCAGGGACTGTATCAGTTAATAAAACCAGTAAACCTGTGCAAACATTTCGCACTGCAGTCTAATATTTTTTTTTAGTAATATCTGATATTTTTTAGATGCAGGTTTAAACTTCTAAAGAAATATTTAGGATAAGACTATCTGCAAACATTAGTCAATCCAGAATATCATCTCATTTACTCCATCAAAGTTAAACTAAAAACTGATCCAAGATAGCAAAAGGCATGTGCGAGAAAAAAAAAACAATCGTATTTTAACTGCTTAGACGATGACATCATCCACTTCTCGAAACACTTGAGAGACAAAGAAAAATAAATTGAATAGTACATATAAAATACAATTTAATCTAATGTAACAAAGCACACCTTTTTTACATGTGAATTACTATTGCTGCGATCGATCGATGGTGTCTTTTTCTTCTAAACATTTAAATTTAAATTTTCCTCTTTAATAATAAATATAAAATAAACTCGTGCAAAGGTATCACACTTTATGTTTGTTGTACTATTTACTTTTTTTATAATGACTGTTAACAATGGCATAATGCGGTATTTTATTTTTGTGGCAACACTTAATTTGAAAAACCTTTTGTTTTATGTATGAAAACAAATGCCGATTTAATTTTTAATAAACAGCCATTTTTAATCGAAAAACATGTTTTAAAGATGTGTGAATATACTATGTCAGAAGCTGGTTTAAAAACCTTTCAGATGATGCCTCATTCATTGTTGAGTGTTTCGTAAATTCATAGAAAAAAGGATGTTGACAACAGAAATAATATATATGATAATCATTAACCTTCACCAATAACTGATAAAAAAAATAATAATAAAGTACATATTAAACTGAAATATGGAGAAAAAAAATCCAATTAACAAGAGTAATCTTCATTCTGTTACCTGTATTAACATTTCAGGTAGTAAAAGAGTTCCACATCCACACTTAAGGTTATATTACAATACTTAATGGAAAAGCATATATTCATTACTGAAAAATATTTGAAGGCAAGTTTCATAAAAGAGGAATAAAATCACAGAAGATATATTGAACTGTGTATATAAAAAAAAAGTTTCTTTATGTATAGACATGTTTATTTGAAGGATCAGCCTCTTCAATATTTTTTTAACAACACTGTACGTACCAGAAACAATATTTCAAATCTAACTGGATTGTTCCTTTTCATGTACAAGTCTAATATGTCTCTTTAAGCTTCCCTTTTGAGCACATCTGTAAGTACAAAAGTCACACGTAAAAGGTCTCTTCTCTTCATGAACTGCAATAATATGATTTCTGAGACATGAGTTATGTGATGTACAAAAATCACATCTTGAGCATTTGTAAGGTTTTTTTCTTTTGTGGATAGTGTCCATGTGTCTTTTCAGGTTTTGTTTTTGAGCACTCTTGTATGGGCACAAAGTACATCGAAATTTTAAGATGTTTCCATGAACGTCCTCCATGTGGCGCACAATGTGTTGTTTCAGTGTACATGCATATGAACACTGTTCGCACTTAAATTTTTTAAGCTTGTCGTGCCGACAAAGTATGTGCCTCTTAAAACTCACAGAATACCTCGTCTTGAAAGAACACTGCACACATCTAATAAATCTCACCCCACCTGTAAAACAGTAAAGATTTTACATCTAATTATTTTTTATTTGAGCTTTTTCAATTAAAAAATAAAAAAAATAAATTACTGTTACATCACTTTTATTCATTTATATAAAACTAGGGATTCCAACCTGGCTTCAGAATATAGGTAAAAACGATTCATTCTTTAAATTGAAAGCTCTAATAGATTTTTTTACATTAATATACATTATTTTAGATTGCCCATTAACAATATCAAAGATAATTTTTATATGAAAAATAGTAATTATATATTCAAATAAAGTTTTTAGAATTTATTAAAAGGGATACTTTTGCATTGGCCTCGTGTCAGGAGTTCAAAGTTGAAGAAATCGCCAAAGATAACTATTTTCAGTAGTCATTTTGATTCTGATAATTTCAGTGGTTTAAGAACATCGTTTGATTACACGTCTTAAATTTGTGTTTTAATCATATTTTATTGATGAAGTTTTAATTTCATTATGGAATATAAGCCAAAAACAACTGCTGAACTATCAATTTTATTTATATTAATTTAAGTGCTTTCAGTGGTTTAAGCCCATCGTTTGATTACATGTCTTAAATTTGTGTTTTAATCATATTTTATTTATTTATTGATGAAGTTTTAATTTTGCCAGAAACAAATGCTGAACTATCAATTTTATTAATTTATATTAATTTAAGTGCAAATGGATTTATTTTTCGTAATCATATGATAGATGATAGAGATAGGTTTTATAAAAAAAAAAATCATTCTTCAAAATCATTTTTAAAAATATAAAAAGAGTAAATTGCGATACGTTTTTCAAACAAATTGCATTTGAAAGTACATTCCTCCTCCCCGTCTATTTTGAAGGTGTAAAAATTGAAAATGTGTGATGGTTAGAAGTTCAAAAAACTGCAGTCAGGTGTGGCTTAATTGATTTTTCCATGGGCCGGGCCTGTTTTCACTGAATTTTGTACGGGTCAGGCCAAAATAGCTTCCATTCGGGCCGGCCCCAGAAATTCCGGCCCATGCAGACCTTTAATATACAGCCTACTTATTTTTTTCTTCTTTTCAAATTACGCTCTGCCAAGAGCCATTTTGCTGTAGAAAAGTGCAAAGTTCGAGGGGAAGGGTATTGAAAGAAGGCTTCTGAAAAACATGCACTCATTGACATCTGGTGCAGCCAACCTATAACAGAATTTGGCGAGGATCAACATTGTTAAACAAAGCCGGGAGGGGGGGGAGATGAAGATTCGTACTCAGGCATCTTTTAAAATACTGGATTTTGTCTCGTGGTTACGGGTAGGACAAAGTTTATCTCACGGTATCGGTATTCTCGTTTATATTCTTTGGTTAAAACAAGACAAGGGGTCAGGAAACATGCAGGACAGAGGGTTTGCTAGCTTTACTCCGATCAGGCTCTGGGTAAGGGTTGCCGTAACTGAAACGTTTATCGCTAATTTGGCGAATACTTTGCATTTTTTGCAACATATTTTCAGTTTTGATTCATTTTTTCCACAAAACAGGATGATTTTATGACCCAGGAAGAGCCAAAAGAAAAACCCGGAAATCCGGGGTACCCCCAAAGCACAATCACCTCTGTTAAATATAATCATTAAAAAATATATATTAAAATAATAAATAAAAGTTTGAAAGATAACTTACCTTTATGTATTATAGATGAAATACATTAAGCAAAATCTTAAGATTTCAACAAATACAAAATATATATTAAATAAAATAATATAATAAACAAAATTAAAATATTTACTAGAACTTAATTAACAGCATTCTAACATTTAACTGTAAAAGTTGCAAATTTTGTGCTCTATTTAAATATTGAACATAAAATTTTTGGTCATAATAATATCCTGAAAAATTACTTTTAGCAACTAATGAACTCCTGAGAAAGGGTGTTGCATTCCATCTCAATGATGTACATAAATTTCATTATATTTGACATATCATGCCATCAATAAAATGTACCACAAACATTGATGCAAGAAATCCATCCATGCCAAAACTGAAAACTTTTTAGAGTATTAATGCTTATATAAGGGTTAGAAGATTTCTATGTTTTGCATTATGGCTAAAAATGGATAACTTATGATAACAGAAAGAAATGAGAAGTTCTTGATAGTAAAATTGCTATTATCTATACTAATAAAAGAAAGTTGTTTGTCTGTGTGCGGTGGCTAGCAAAATCTACCGCACGTAGAAGTCTGAAAATTTGGGTGTAAATAGTCCAAGGCAGGTCCTGATGCACCTGAGGCTCGGATTTTTATTTTTTGAGACCCAGGCCCACTGAGGCCCTTTAAGATTTTTGCTCTAAATTGTTAATAACTCGCCCAATTTTTATCTGATCCCCTTCGTTTTTAGGGCCCTTTCTCCATTTAGCTTTTCCCCCATTTCTACATTTCAGTTAAGACCTTAGCCACCTGGGCCCCGATATGGGGCCTGTTGAAGTTTTTGTTTCCTAAATTGTTAATAATTTGCCCCCTTTTAATCTGATTTTCTTAGTTTTTTGGGCCTTTTTTCCATTTAGTTATTCCCCCATTTCTACTTTCCAATTAGGAGACCCTTCATCTTAGGGCCCTGCTTAAAACTTCAGCTGGTCCTTTTTGGGCCCCCTACTATGGTTCACTTAAAAATCATCTGATTCACTAGCTTTTTTTCTAACAACTTCTTAGTACTTCCAGCTACTACATGAACAATAAAAAAAATTCGAAGTAAGTGCAAGCCCCCTGAAGTTTTTGTTCCCTAAATTGTTAATACCTTGCCCCTTTTAATCTGATCTTTGTTTTGGGGGCCTTTTCTCTATTTAGTTATTCCCTTATTTCTATATTCCAGTTAGGACCATGCATCTTAGGGCCCTGCTCAAAACAAACAGGGACCCTTTAGGGCCCCCTACAATAGCTCCCTTAAAAATCATCCAATTCAACTAGCTTTTTTTCTAACAACTTCTTAGGACTTCCAGGTGCTACATGAAAGACGAAAAAAATTCTCGGCTAAGACCGGGCCTGCTGGGCCCCTTTACGTTTTTAAATTTTAATAACTTGCTCCCTTTTTATCCAATCTTTTGTGTTTTGGGGGCTCCTTTCTTCATTTAGTTATTCCTCTATTACTACATTCCAGTTAAGACCCTGGCCCCTTGAAGTTTTTGTTCCCTGAAATGTTAATAACTTGCCCCCCCCCCTTTTAATCTGATCTTCTTCGTTTTTGAGGCCTTTTCTCTATTTAGTTATTCCCCCATTTCTACATTTCAGTTAGGATCCTGGCCACCTGGGGCCCTTGAACTTTTTGTGTGCCATGCATTTCCCACCCCCTTCTAATTGTGTCACCACCTCCATTGAATGCATAACTTTAAAGTTCAGTCTTGGACTTCTCTCCCTGGGCCACCACCTTCATATTTTTATTGTGGCCCTAAGGCCCATTTTCAAGCATTTCTTTAAAACTTTATTCTAATGATTAATTTATACCCTATGCTTCATTTCGACCAACTAAAGATCTAAAGCACTAAGTACTAGGGCCTTTTAAAAAGTTTTCATCTTAGGGTCTTGCTCTCAACTATCAGTTGGCCCCTTTTGGGCCCTCTTATATAGCTCCCTAAAAATGGTTTGATTTACTAGCTTTTTTTCTAACAACTTCTTAGAACTTTCAGCTGTTATCTGCACAACAAAAAAAATTTGTCGGACTTCAGCTGCCACCAATTTTGAATATTTATCTCATTCTTGGGGCCTTTAGTGCAGCTTCTTTAAAAATGATCCAATTCTCTTGCAATTTTCATTAACATAATTCTAAGGTATTCCAGCTACTTTATAAACTACTAAACATTTCCTTAGACGCCCAACTACCACCTTATTTTTAAATATTAATCTTCTTTTTCAGCATCAACTTATGTTTTCTCACTACAGCCGTAAATTAAAAATCAAGTTACTGTTAAAGATATGTGGTTAAGTTTAGAAAATGGCAGGGGATTTAATCCGTAAATTAAATATCGCATTAATGTTAAAGGAAATTCATTAAATCCGGGGGGGGGGGGAGAATCCAACGTCTGGGGGCTCATTCTTTTTTTGGGTTTTGTGGGCTTGATTTCAACAGGGTTTGGGTCATTCGACTTGATATCGAAAAGTTAAGTTTTTTTTTTAACTTATTATCACGGGCCCGGGCAATGCTGGATGGGTCAGCTAGTTTAAGTACATAAAGTGGGATTTACAATTAGTCAAAAATCTCTCCAAGAATGAAATCAGTCCTGAGACTGAAGTCTTGCACTCATGACCACAAACGATTTTTCTCCATAGACCATAATGTAACTGAATTCTTTTGTGTATCCCTGTACACAAACTATAAGTTATCATTTAAAATGCACATTACCAGAAATCAGATAGATTTTCTTTCTTACTAAACTAAATGTGCACTCACATTCAACATGGCATTAGATTTTTTTTTTTATATGGCTGTTCACTTATTTCATTTTCAATTTTACAAATTTTTCATTTTCAATTTTTACTATAGAACATCTTGTCTCTTTTCAGCAGTAATATGAGGAGGAATTTCTATGAGGAGAGCTCAGAATCAAAGATTGGAACTCATCAATTTTGTCTGCATAATTTCCTTTTAAAAGCACTGGGAACTTAACAACAAGAATGGAAAATCATGCATCAGGCATAGATTATGAAACACTTTTCAACACTAACAGAATATTATTTAGAAATTTCATTTTTTCCTAGATTGAAATGAAATATCTAAAAAAGAAGCTTAAAAAAACACAACTCAATAAAAACCCCATACTCAGTAATGTTTGCTACTAGTAGTGTATGTAACCCTGTATGTGATCTATAGAACTTAAACACACACTACCTAATAATACACTCAAAATGAGATCAGTTTAAAAATGCATACCACAGAGGAAAATGCACTTCCAGCAATTATCGATCTTACTTAGTCTGTCCTTCAACAGAATTCGTTTGTGAGTCTCTGTAAATGAACGACAAATGCTATGCACTCTATAATGTATATAAAACATGCAGTGCACTTCAGCAATTTCTTCATGTTTGAAGTATTATAACATCTTTAAAAGGCACTGCAAATGATTTTTCCCCATTCACTGTAATGCAACGGAATTCTTTTGAGTCTCCTTGTAAACAATGCTATGCACTTCATTTTCAATACTGAACATTGAATAACATATAAAAATTTCATTGCAATCCGAGTATATTTACGAGAATTGAAGTATGGACAGACAAACAGACAAACCGAATTCATAAACACCTTTCAACTATGTTGGAAAGTGTAAAAAAACTGAATGCTCAAAAAAGATACAATTACAATCTTTTGTATATTGCATACCTCAGCATGACACAATACCTCATCTTTAAACAGAAATTTTAAAACCATATAGTCACAACACCTCACAAAATATTTCCATACATTTTGAGAAAAATTCATCAAATGATTTTAAATCTCATGAATGCTTTTCTTGACCGATGCTTTCCCAATGTTCTGCATCATCTTTCCAAGTATGATAATTTAGAGATAGCAAATCAGGACACAAAAGGCTATCTTTCACAAATTTCATTAAAATTTGTTGTCATAGTTCAAGCAATTGTGAGTGCAACTTATGAATTATGGGTACTTTCCCTTGAAGAATCAAATTTCTTGAAAACTGGTGAGATCTATCCTAAAAATAAACTGTATGCGTTATTTATGTCTAATGCCAACAAATGAAAAAGTCGCTCTTCATGTGATACAAGTAATTGTTGCTCTACAAAATTATCAAACTTGAGAATTTTCTTTCTTTTAGGTTATTCTGGAGTTACAGGATTTAGTCTTGTTTTCTCACTGTTCCCAATGAGCAATGCCAAATAAATATATATATATATATATATATATGTATGTTATGATCTCTCGGTTAATCTGCAACTGCCAAAAACAGTTGTGTTTGATTAATTTTTTTTCAGCTTCAGCTTGCTTAAAAAAAAAAAAAACAATATTTTTGAGCGTTTGTATCATTATTTATAACCTCGATACTAGTAAAATAGCTTTGCTACCTTTTAAATATGAAAATTTTCATAAATATAATTATATTTATAACAAAACAACACATATATACAGTAGATTGCCTCAAATCTGCCACCCTAAAATCCGCAAATACCTAAAATCCACACATCATTGCAGATGTAAACAATGAAACTTTCAGTTAAGATGTAGGAGAAAAATTCAAGATTTTTTTAAAATTATTACATCATTCCATGCACATTTTGATATGTAATTCTTGTTAATATGACTGAACACATGATTTCTCTTGAAGAAAGCATAACTTTATTTCTGAAAAAAATTCAAGACACTACTGATCTCGGTGGTGATCGCGATCTTTTTACCAAATACATTTATGTATATTAATCAAGCATTTTTGGATATTAAGTTGGGCTAAGCATGAAATAAAACTTTTATTTTAAGATTTTTATGTAAATTATTAGTGTACCTTTATGAGGCAAGTTTCTTTGAATAATTTAAAAAAAATTATCTCATCATTATTATGCCTATTTAGTTATATACATTATTGTTTACTTGACCTTTAAAATTTTAATCATGTTTTAAATTTTCTTAATTTTTATTACTTTACTTAATATTTTACTTTATTGTAAGCATTCATTATAAGTTCAAGTGCATTCTTACGTTCAAATTACTGTTAATCAAAAATTCAAAAATTCACTGTAATCAAAACAGTGACCAGAAATCTGCAAAATTCTAAATTCTGCTAATTTTTTTTCACAATTGTTTGACAAAATTCCCAATTTGTTTATGCAATCATGTGACAAAATTTGCATTTTCCTCACTCAACTGTTTAACGAAATTCGTATTTTTCTCCCATGATGGACTGACAAAGTTTTACTATGATCGATTGACGAAATTTATGATTTTTTTCCATGAACGATTCGCAAAATTCAGGAATTTTTTTTCCATGAGCGAATGACAGAATTAGTGATTTTTTTCACCACAATTTTGTCATAAAAAAGGGGGGGGGGGGGAAGGGGCAAAATGTTTTTTTATTAATTATTATTTAATGGCTGATATACATTTTTTTTTCCAGAATTTAACTTCGTTCAACATTTAGATAATTTATTTAACAAATACAAACTTAAGCAATTTGTCTAATATAAAAAATAAAAGCAATTTACCTAATACAGTTGAACTCGCTTATAACGAGCCCTGATTTAACGAGAACCCGGATTTAACGAGGAAATCAGAAATACTTGGTTGGTACAATGTTAAGTCAATGGGAGCATAACTCGCTTTTAACGAGCAAACCCCGGTTATAGCGAGCAATATTTTTGTGATTCATAAAATTTCTATTAACTTCCACCTCTCCAGCTCAGCTAATCGTTTCTTGAAAAATTCTTTTAACATTCTGCAGTCAACTGAAACTTTCGTAAGCACTTGGTTTTGATGCTTCTCGATAGAAGAGAAAAAATAGGAACCACCTCAAATGCTAATGTAAACATACTGAAAACGATACGTTTAATGAACGATGCATGGGAAAACGTTGCATCAACATGCGTTACCAATTGCTTCCGTAAGGTTGGATTAGACATTTCTCAAGAGGGGCAAATCTCTGAGGAAGAAGAAGTAGATAACTTGAAACATTTGGAGATGAATAGAGAAGAATTTGAAAATGTTGTATCTGTTAACGCCAACGTTATCACTTCCGAGACACCTACTCCCGAGGATATTGTAGCTGAAATCCAAGCTAAAGAAGGTGAAAAAAAATGATGAAAGCGGTGATCATAACGACGAATGTAAATAATTTCAAGCTGAACCACCCCCAACATACTCAACGGCTTTTTAAGTGTGCAGAAAAACTTCAAACTTTTTTCAAAACCAGGGATGCAAATGACTATGTTTTTCGGGCCATGAGTATTCACCAAAGAACAATAACACAAGAAAGAGACAATAAGACAGTTCAAAGCAAATTAACCAACTTCTTTTGCAATGTACAGAAATTTAAAAAAAAAAGTATGTATCAGAAAGTAAATATGCATAAATTTTTATAATTTTTTACGAACCCGTTTTTTACGAGCACCCGGTTATAACAAGCAAATATCACGGTCCCTTCGTGCTCGCTATAAGCGAGTTCGACTGTATCTAAAACCAGAAACAATTTAACACATACATAAACAAGCATAATGCTTTACGAATTTCATTTTCATACCTATTTACAACAATTCACAGTAAATTGCACCTAAGCCTGAATTGTACCAGTACTATTTTTAAAGTACCAAAACCATTATTAAAAAGAAGTACCTAAATAAACATACGAATCCAATAAAATTCAAAATAGAGAAATTGACAGGGTTACCATGACTTTATCTTTATTGCCCAAGATTTACAAAGGCACATTTTTCTAATAATAATATTAAACAAGTGGGTAAGTGTGACTGAAGATTGCACAAATGGTTTCGTTTGGTATTACTTTCAAAACACTTTATCCTTTCTTTAATAAATCCAAATAAGCCGGCTATTATACACTATCATAATAATATCTGTCATGTGGACTAAATGCGATATTAAAAAAAAAAAAAATCAATTTCAAAATTAAACATGTTGTATAGAGACCTTCAAACTGTTAAAATATGCCAATATTTCCATAACCAGGATTTTATCATGATTCAATTTTCATTAACATAATTCTAAGGTATTCCAGCTACTTTATAAACTACTAAACATTTCCTTAGACACCCAACTACCACCTTATTTTTAAATATTAATCTTCTTTTTCGGCATCAACTTATGTTTACTCACTACAGCCGTAAATTAAAAATCAAGTTACTGTTAAAGATATGTGGTTAAGTTAGAAAATGGCAAGGGATTTCATCCGTAAATTAAATATCGCATTAATGTTAAAGGAAATTCATTAAATCCAGGGGGATCAAACTCATATGACGTTATAATCACTTGCTGACTTCCTATCTACTTGCTTTCTCTATTACTCATATTGATACTCTCTTTGTATTATTCTCAAACATTTGAAAAAGTCTGTGAAACTTCCAACAGGATGTCAGATTAATTTTATTTTTAATTCTCTAATGATATCTTATTCAGGATGTAAGGCTTATTTTAGTATGAGACACCTCAAAGTGGGGATTTTAATTCAATTGCAGACTTTTTGAATCAATGAAGAAAAATTAATATAAAAATACATGTGTTAAAAAAAATGTGAAAGACAAAACATTTTCTTACTTGAGGTGTCATCTTCAATCTCATACAAAAGATTCGAAGAAGTAGAATCCTTCTGTAATAAAAAGAATAAATGAGTCTCAATTGTCTCTAATTGGCAGGATATGTTTCAGTACAAAGGTTACAAAGTTTAAAAGTGTTTCTGCTAGGCCATTATCTGCTCTTTTTTTAAGTTGCCAAAATGCACTCAACCATCTTTAAAAATAATTAAGCGCACCTCTAATTGCACTCAACAATCTTTAAACATAATTAAGTGCACCTCTAATTGCACACAGACATCTCCTGTACAAATTTTTCCTGTACCACAGTATTAAGTGTGCTAAAGAGCAGTGTTGTAGTTGTAAAAAAATGTTATAATAAAGAAAATTACTAAAAATGAGACAATATTAAAAATCAAAATAAATTTTTAAATCTTACATTGTCGCTGTCATCACTAAGTGTTCTATTATCTAGGAACTGTTCCAATGTTTCGTAGGGTCTTTTTGGAACCTTTTTGTACGGCAGTTTCTCTTCTTCTTCTTCTTCTTCCTCTTTTTTAACTACAGAAGCTGAAAAAGAAAAAGAAAATTCCATTTAACCATTTGCTGTGCATGATATAGTTATTTCTTCTTTTTTTACATGATACAGTAGACTCCCTCAAATCTGCCAACCTAGAATCCGCACATCATTTCTGATGTAAACAATCAAACTTACAATTAAATTGTAAGTGTAAAATTTCAGTTTTTTTAAATTTTTATATCATTCTGTACACATTTTAATGCGTAATCCTGTTTAATATGATTCAACTCAAGTTTTCTCTCATGAAGGAAGTATAAATTTATTTCTGAAAAAATTCTAGATACTGCTGATATCAGTGGTGATCGCAATATTTTAAAAAAATAATTTTTGTATTAATCAAGCTTTTTTTGGTTATTAAGCAAGGCTAAACATGAAAAAAACTTTGTTATTTTAAGATTTTGATGTGAATTAGCAGTTTATAAGGAGAGTTTCACTGAATAATTCAAGAAAAAATATCTCATCATTATACATATTTAATTATGCATTATTAATTATTTACATGACCTTTACTTTTAACATTTTTCTTAATTTTTTTATTTTACTTAACTATTTTACTTTATTGTAAGCATTCATTATAATTTTGAGTGCATTATTAAATTCAAATTATTGTTTAAAAAATGTAAACAAAACAGTGACCAAAAATCCACAAAATTCTAAAATCTGCATATTTTCCAGTTTTAAGCTATACGAATTTAAGGATACTGTATAACACTTAATAATGGAACATCTTCTAGGGATTTAAAAATAGATTAGCATTACTCATACATGCCAATATTTCTGAATACTTCCCAAAAGAGTCTGACCCAAGCAAAACATGATTTGAACAAGAAAATGTACTTAAGGAAATATGCCTTTGTTTCTGTGTAGATTTTATTGTGTGTGTTTAGATATTATTTCTTAAATAAAATTTCCAGTTTAAAATATGTTTCAATTAAGTAAGACTCCGGAAAAAATACCGAAATATTAGCACTGGCATTTATGCATTATACCCTGTTCACATCGGATATTTAAGATAACTTAGACCGCCATTTTTGAGGTGGTACCCTCCCAAAATTGAATACCAGTCCACATCGCAAAACTCATCTAAGATAACTCACTGAACATCACCGTGTCCGAGATCTGAACAAACATAGAATGTGCGCATGCACATACATTAAAGGCAACCTCAACAGCCAATCGGCCTCCAGAGCCAATCAGAGTGAGTGGTACTGGCTGTATCTAGCAATAGAAAGTTTGAACTCACTAAGTGAGTTCCTGGAACTCCCTCAGTGAGTTCGGCGGTCTAAGATATCTTAACTATCTGATCTGAACGTAGTATTAACTCCCTGTTCAGAGGGATCATTCTAACAACATCACTATGAATGTTAAGAACTTCTTAAGAGCAACATTTTGATAAAAAAACCATACTTTTATAAATACAGCTAAAAACAAGAACAAATATGATTTTAAAAGAATACTCGACAGCTCTGATATTAACACTAAGGGGAGGAGGACACCAGTTCAGAAATGTTATATTGTTGTTTTAAAATTTTCATGATGAAAAATTGGGATAGTAGTGGGAAAATCAAGTTTTATATGATGGAAAAGTGCATTTGCCAGTGGTTCACAACTACATCCTTATATATTTTAACAAAAATAGTTAGTCTTCACATTTCTTTTTAAAAGGGGCAGGACAGATTTTTTAAAAAAGCATTTTCCTTAGCTCTCACACTGAATTATTTGTACTTTCAGCATCCTCTTTAATAAAAAGCTATGCGTTGCTGATGACTGGGATTTTCGATAACCGTTGCCACAGATTAATCAAGGAAAATAAAACTTTTGAAGTTGCTGAAAAAATTAATAGCTCAAAAAGTATTTGTCAGAAAATTGTTAGACAAACTTCGTTAGAAAGGTAAAAAATTGTATTTTCTTGATATAAATTCAAATCTAATGATTATGCCATTTTTCAAATATTAAATTTCAAAAATTACCAAATTTCACAATGGAGTACCATAGCGAAATCTTCACGCGTAAAAAGATAATGATAATGTCCATGTGTCCTGACGTATACTGGCTATAGCACGAGTCAAATTATAGTAGCTTTACTATTCTGTTAAAATATAAAAGTGAATTATGATGCCACGAGTGCATGATTTTTATTTAATTTTAATATAATCATCTTAGAAACAAGGTTTTGGATTTTTTTTCAGATGAGACTAATAAATTGGCCAATATTGTATCTTATTTTGAGTTTAACCCTTCTTTGCATGAGTTTTTCTTTTACAATTGTGTTTTTTTATACATATATTAAATATTAGACAACAGAAATTTTAAGATAGATTTTTAACTTTGTTCAGCAACATAGTTCACGGGAAATTTACTGGATTAATATTTCTATATAAATATAGTGGTGGCGAAGAAGTTGATTTATTTATTAAAAGTTAAATAAAAAGTGATAAAAATTTACATCACTATGCAATTAAGGGTTAAAAGAGGAAAGGTGTGTTAGCGCTTTATATTATTTAGGTTTCCTCAGGAACTTTTGGTCAGAATTGAAAGTTTAATATATCAAAACATCAGAAATTAAATCAACATTAAATCGGCAATAACTATAACGACTGTCATTCAGTTCGTTTGGATAGATTTTCATTTAAAACTATAAAATCATTCAACATTGATTTTAGGTATTTTTAAGGTTATTAGCACGGGCCCGGGCATGTCAGCTAGTATATTTCATATTGAATGTAGAATGATAAATAACTTAATCTGTAAGAAATTACAGTCAAATGTCCATACTTGACACAATTTGAAACTTTTCACTGAGAAATCAACCCCCTTTTAAAAAAATACCAATGTTTTGAAGGGTATATCATGCTTTACCAATTTGAAATAATTGTGTTAAAAAAATATTAAAATGTTATATTGTCATTGGAAATATATTTGCGCACATAATTTCTAGAATTCTAATGCATCAGGAAGTGAACGAAAAATTAATTACAAAATTCCATCTTTACATGTATGAATAGAGTTAAGTTAAATAAAAGAGTGTAATAAACCACAAATTTTATACTTAAAACAGAAATAAAGTTTTACCTGATAGAATTTGAAGCTCTAGATTCTCAGGTATTTTTTCACACAGGACAATTGGCAAGGTTGCTGTGGGTATTAAATGGCGTGATGCTAGAGTAGAACGATCTGGAGTACCTAGATACTGCACATTATCAGAAAGGTATGGGCTTCTTTGGTATTGCCCATTTTCTGAATGATCTGCGTTACTCTGAATCTCATCTTTGATATCCAAATCATTCTGATGCTGTTCTTTATCAGAGCAATCTAAACTATCCTCCTCCATTTCCATGTTTGAGTGATCCGAGCTTTCACTATGGTTTTCCTTTTTCAAATGATCTAGCTTACGGTGATGCTGTTTCTTGTTTGAACGATCTGCACTATTCTGATTACTCTCCTTGCGTGAACGATTTGAGCTACTCCGATGCCGTTTCTTGCTTGAATGATCTAGGTTATTCTGACGCTGTTCTTTACTTGAACGATCACGACTACCCTGATGATGTTCTTTGCTTGAAAGATTTGGGCTACTCTGATGTCGTTTCTTTCTTGAATGATCTAGGTTATTCTGATGCTGTTCTTTACTTGAACGATCTGGACTATACTGATGTTGTTCCTTCCTTGAATTATTTGGGCTATCCTGATGCTTCTCCTTACGTAAACAATCAACGCTACTCTGGTTTTTACTTTTATAATCTGAGCTACTCTGACGTCGCTGTTTGTTGAAATGATCTAGCCTACTCTGATGCTGTTTCTTGCCTGAACGATCTGGACTACTCGATGTTTTCTTCTTTTCTAAACAATCTATGCCAGTCTGATGTTGTTTCTTGCCAGAACAATCTGAGCTACTCTGCAGTTTCTTCTTCTCTAAACGATCTATGTCACCCTGATGTTGTTCCTTCTTTGAACGATCTGTGCTATTCTGCCGTTTCTTCTTCTCTAAACGATCTATGCCATCCTGATATTGCTCCTTCCTTGAAAGATCTGAGCTACACTGTGGCTTCTTCTTTGAAAGATCTGAGCTACTCTGTGACTTCTTTGAAAGATCTGGGATACTCTGTGGTTTCTTCTTTGAAAAATCTGAGCTACTCTGTGACTTCTTTGAAAAATCTGGGATACTCTGCGACTTTTTCTTGTGTAAACTATCTTTACCACTATGATGCTGTTCTTTCCTTGAACGATCTGGGCTACTCTGCAGCTTCTTGGTTGACAGTGAAGATGATTGTCTTGGTAACTAGAATGATAAACACAATATTTAATTTCAGACATGACCAGCACTCTAAATTTGTAAACATGTATTTATTACTTACTCTAAGTCACTTTTTTGGCAACAAAAAACACAGAAATATAGGAAGAGAATGTGAAATTAAAACTCAACTTTAAGTTTTAATTTTATTATGTTGTGAATATTATACAAAACTTATTAATGCTAGCATTAAAAAATTATGTATGTAATACAAGAAGTCAAGTATCCATATCATCATATACAAAAGGTATGTAACAACAAATATTTGGCTTCTATTCGACTTTTTTGGCCAAGTATGGTAGCTATATCAGGGCTTGAAATTTAATTTTTCCTAGGAAAGGATTTTCCCTCTCAACATTTTTAAATGGAGGGGAGTTAAACTGTTAGGGAGGCAAAAAAAAAATCTTTAAGCCCCACTATTATTTTACATGCTATTAAAAGAATTATAGTAATAACAGAATGTCATTGAAAAAATGCAAATCAGTAACTCGGATAATTATGTAAAATGTTTATTTTTATTTTTAAAAAAGGAAGAAAGTCAAGCTTTACGTATACCATAACTATTTTTAAACTTAAAATGTTATGGGCCCTTAACAATTGGATTATTAAATGAACTTCTGAATTAGATTTTCTACGATTTAGGGTGCTGAAGCCGCTTTCACAAGGTACACTTTGGTTCTTTACCTTTTTCAGTCGCGGGAAAAAAAAATTTGTGAAATAGGTACCATCAGTCATAGGAGAAAAACTGTGAATTTCGTTAATTGGTCGAGGGAAAAAATTATGAAATTTGTCAATTGCTCATGACAAAAAAAATTTTTAGATTTGCAAATCAGTCACGGAAAAATATAGCAAAATCCGTCGGTCAGCTGTGGAAAAAAAAATAGAGAAATTTTTTAGTCAGGCAAGAGGTAAAAAACAGTGAATGTTGCCAATCTGTTGCCAGACGAAACAGTGAAATTTGGCAATTAAACACAGAAAAAAATATGAAAATTGTCAGTTGGTCACGGTAAAAAAATCATGAAATTTGTCGATCGGTCATAGAAAAAAATGCAAAATTTGTCAGTTGGTCATGATAAAAAAAATCATGAAATTTGCCGATCGGTCACGGAAAAATATTGCAAAATTTGTCAGTAGATCGCCAGAAAAAATTGCGTATTTTGTCAATCTGTCACAAGAAGAAGCTGTGAAATTCACCAATCGGTTGTGGGGAAATATTGCAAAATTCATCAGTCAGGGTCCCAGGGAAAAGAAAAAAAAAATCAGCTGTACACTGGAAAAAAAATCATGAATTTTGTCAGTCTGTTGAAAACATAAGAAACTGTGAAATTCACCAATCAATCACGAAACAATCGAGAAATTTACCAATTGATCGGTGGTAAAAAAAATTATTAAAACAATCCATGTTTTTTTTTTTTTTTAACTGACAATAAAATGTGCTAGACAAAGGGCTATTTAAATAGATATCTTATAGTAAATTATGGAGGACAGTAAACATTATAAAGATCCAATTAATTTTGGATATAAGGATAAAAGTATTACTGAACAGAAGTAGAGGAAATTATTTTTGTTTTTATAGAAATAATTTGCCATCCTGATTTGCAGAAAGTCAACTTGAAATGTCTAAGTGTAAAAGAAGCGAAAAATGTAAATTCTATATTGTTCATTCTGAACAGTTTTCTAAATTTAAAATAAATTTTAAAAGCACTTTAATGATGATAATGAGTTCTTATTTTAGATAAAATGTATATGAATTGTACATTCAAATGTATATGTATTCGAAGTGTTTATAGATAAAATTGCGCTATTAGTAATTCAGATTTAGCAAAAACAATGTTTTATTATTAGCATCAAAATGCTTGAAATATTTTATAAAAAAAATCAAATTGTTAAAATTTTTAAACATAAAACAAATAAAAAACAATGTGATTAATTCTAGTTTCGTTTAATTTGATAATTAAAAAATATATAAACAAAATGTATATTTTTAAAAGTATAATGATATTCGGTCATCGAATATTCGATATTTGGCCAAATCATTAATCAGTCATTACATCTCTAGTATAAAATGACAAAAAAAAGACTAGTTGGATGTGCTAATTTTAAAACTTTCTTCTATCTCATACATGTTAATACATCAAAATTCGCTATCACATAACCAATAAAATCAATAATTTTTATTTTTTCGTCATTCTGTTGTATGTCAGTTGCTTGCAAATTGTCAGGTTACCTGGATGCAAAACACCCTTCATTGCACAACCAGTCGATATACAACACAACTACAAAAGTACTTCGGGCCTGTACCGGCAAGAAAAGATAGCATCCCTATTCCTTAGTTTTACGATTTTAGCCAATTTTACTGAAAAACATGAAGATAAAATGCATGGAACCGGATTACAGAAGATTCATTCCCAGTTCTCGTCAATATTGAATTTGAATGAGAATTTTGCCAAATTATTCAGCTATAGCCAAATTGGCCTCATTTATGGCAACTTATTTTTGCCGCAAAACTGGGTGATATTTCACCAAGTGTCACCGAGCCTGACAAGAATTTGACAATGGTGAATATGAATAGTGTTTAAACATATAAGAGTTGGAACGATGGTTACAACAATGAAAGAAAATTTGCCAGAAAGCATGTTCACTAAAACTCATAAATTAAGCCGTTTATGCAGGAATCCTGCTGTCTTGTATCAAAATGTCAGACACCTTAAAATTTCCAACTGCTATATCTCAGCCATTTTTTAAGATAGAGGCAAAACAAAAAACTGCTCCAGAATCTTTGGATCAGGGATTTTAAAGAAAAAAATTTAGAATTTCTATTTTTTTTAATCCTTTTGAATTTTAAAGTGGCTATTACAGTGCCCACTTTCAGGGGGAATATCTCCAAATTCAACTGGAACCAGCAAGCCATAGTCAAAAACATATAACATATAACTACATGAAATTTGGTTTAATTCTATCCATAACTTCATACACTTTTTGATGATACAATAATGAAAAGAGAACAAACATCCCTATCACAGCATCTTCTTTTGACAGAATATCCCCAAATTCAACTGAGACCTGCTAGCCATAGCCAGAAACATGAAATTTGTTCAGTTCTATCCAAAACTTCATACACTTTTCGATGATACAAAGAGGACACACAGAACTTTTGTAAAAACAGGTTTTTCAGAATCTCTGACCCCTAAAACGTGCAAATCCATCGAAAACCAGAAGTCGAAAGAAATTTAGATTACAATACTTTCTTCTATTATAGATAGAAAAAAGTAAAGAGGTAATTTTAATAAATTAAACATCATATGAATAAACTTTTATTAGTTAAAATATCATTTTATAGGAACATATTTGTAAAAATAACTTATGCTTCAAAATCATATCTAAATTACTATCAAGCCACCTCCAATTTAAAATATTAAAAAAAAATAATTTATATCTAAAGATGAATTAATATTAAAAGATAATTTTTTTCAATTATATTAATATTATTAATTTTATAATCATATGCTTGTTTATTGCATGTTTTATTCAAATATTATAATTGGGTATATTCTCTACTAGATATTAAGTGGGTATATTTATATGGTGATATAGACAAAGATTTCTATATAAAACAACCAGAAGATTACAAAATACCAGGAAAAGAATCTTATGTGTTGAAACTGAAGAAGGCAATATATGGGTTACACCAAGCAGGGAGGTGCTGGTATAACGACCTACATAACAAATCAGTCAGAAACGGGTTTAAGGAAGTCCCGGGATTAACGTGTGTTTATTCATACAGAAATGAAGCTATAATAATTGTATATGTAGATAATTTACCTATTTTTGCTAAAAATAAAGAAATTTTGAAAAAGATAAATTTGGGAGAATCGATTTACACTACGTGACATTGAAAATGCAACACCAAGGAGTGGTCAGAAAGTGGTGAAACTCGACAAACACAGAGAGACAGCAATGGACAATAAGTGATCTTTATTTCGAAATGATATTCATAATACACAGCGAGAATAGTGTCGGCTCAGTAAGATGTAGGACCATCGTGGACGGCGATACACGAAGCAACACGTCTAGGCACAGAGTCAATGAGAGTACGGATGGTGACCTGAGGAATTGCTCTCTATTCCCTGTCAACCATTTACCACAGTTCGTCTTCTAAATGCGGCAGTGGCAGGGTCTGCAAATGGCATCCAATAACATCCCAAATGTGTTCATTTGGTGAGAGATCAGGAAAGTATGCAGGCCAGGGATGCATCTGTACACCTTGCAGCACATGTTGGCTCAGGGAATCATCTGTACACCTTGCAACACACGTTGACTAATGCGAGCAGTGTGCAGTCGGGCATTATCCTGCTGATACAAGGCATTGGGCACCCCTTGAACATCGGGCACTGCCACCGGCTGCAGCACATCATCCACGTATGCAGTGGCGTAGCTAAGGGGGGGGCGGAGGGGGCAGTCCGTCCTGGATGTCACCCTCTAAGGGGTGACACCAGATCTTTATTTGCAATATATATATAATCTTATCAGATTTTGGAAAAGAATTGTGATGTAAAATGTAATTTGCACACCTCGCAACAGAGTTAATTTTTTTTCTGGGATAATCTGAAATTTTACACAGAATAGGATGTCTAAATTAGATATGCACCAGTGAACAGAATCCTACCTATCCAACGAGTGGGTAGCAAAAACAAACTTTAAAAGGAAGATTTTCTTCTACATATAGGCGCCACATTGACTTCTGCAGACTATGGTATAAGTGATGAGTCGCTCCTGTGGTTTCTTATGTGGGAGGACAAAACGTAAATAAGGAATGCCATATGGTCATTTCTTTGCTATTGTTGCCTTGGAATCTTCTGTCCTTTTTTCGAAAGAGATTGCACCCACAGACAATATAATCTATAGTAGTCTGTGATTGCACCATCGAATTCCAAGAGAGCATATACTATCATACCTCGAAGTGTTCATACATCAAGAGAAAGCGTAGTTGTAAACAAAGACAGGGAAAAAAAGCTATTCTAAAATCACTTTAAGAAATGTCTGGGTCTTTTGATCAATATGTTCTAAAACCTGCAACAATCGTTAACAACCAAACTTCATCTGATAATCACTATTTAGCTAATCGAAAGGATGTTTCTGATAATTGCAGCACCAGCACATCTATTAAAAGTAATCAAAAAGAAGCATGGTATTACATGAAAATGGTGAATCTCTAGTTGCTAAAATTGATAAAGACAATACAAGCAATGACAACAATCTAAATAAAACAATTGACCTCTAGAAGCAAGAAAAAGCAGAGGAGGTTGGAATGATTTAACCTGAAAAAGATAAATCCGTAGCTGCTGAAATTGAGAAAGAAAATGTCACCAAAGACAATAATTTAAATAAATCAATTTATTTGCAAAAGCGAGAAGGGGTTGAAATGATGTTACCTGAAAACAATTAATCTAAAGATGTTGAAATGTACAAATACAATGCTAGAAGAGACTATAATCTTATTAAATCAATTAACCATGAGAAATTTAATGTTTCTGATTTTTCTACAATATCTTTGCCAGCTCCACCAGGTTTCAACCCAGTGCCTGCTACCGATGAAGATGAATTTCCAGAGCATCTTCCATATCATAATTTATTACGATGTCTACAGTATATTGCTCAGAAGTGTCGTCCCAACATTGCTTGGACAGGAGCATCGTTATCTCAATTCACTGAAAAACATAATTTAGCTCATCACAAAGCACTGATATGCACACTAATGTATTTCTTTACGACATAATCTCTCAGAGTCAAATTATCATGCTCAAATCTACCAGTTCAACTAGCAGTCTATGTTTACACCTCATGGACTAGTGGCCCTGTTGACAGAAAATCTTGGAATGGATATACTGCATTCTTAAATGGTATTCCAATAAGTTGGCAAGTCATCGAAGAAACATGCATTGCATTAAGTCCAATGAAGGCTGAGTTCATCGCCACATCAGAAACAGTAAAAGATTTAGAATTTTTGCAAAGATCCTTACAAGAAATTAAGGGGAAACTTACACTCAATGACTCACTAATTCAACGACGCATTCTATTTTGTGATAATATAGCTGCTATTGCATTTACCAAGGATAAAGCAGATAATATCAAAAATCAACATATAAACTTAAAATATAAGTTCATACGAGACCAGTTATCAAAAAAAATTATTCAACATTCAACTTGTCAAATCAAAAGAGAATTATGCCAATCTCCTTACTAAAGCTCTCATTATAGAGACATTTCTTAGATTGAGAGAGACTTTTTTTTGTGGTAAGGAAAAATTGTGAAACTAAAATGAACTGTCTTTTGATGAACTGTTTTTCAAAGGACTTTATTTGAAAAAAAAAATCTTTCTATTTTTCTTTATATGGAAAAGGGGGCGTTTTGTAGGATTTAAAGTTTATTTTTCCCCTCCCTTTCCATCCAAATTATAAAAATGTAAACCTGGATTCCGGTATCTTTTCACTTTTTTTACTCATTTCATTTATTTATTTTAAAATCTTTTCAGCATTTGTTTACGTTTCGCCACCCAGCATAGTTGTGTTTTCGTCACGCCACATCATTCTTGTTCGGTATTCAGCCATTTTGGGTGCGATCGCAATCGACACCTCATTATTTTCTTTAAGTATTCAAAATAATTTTTTTTTTCATGTTTTATTAACCTTAAATTATGTTATTATTACTTTTAGTAAACTTTATTAAGTTTTAATAAATTAATGTAATTTAACCTTTAAAAGTAAAAATGTTAATTCGTGTCGGCAATATGTAAATTGCATGCCCGCTTTTCATTGGCTGTCACAGCGCCACCTATCATTTAAAGGCAGTTCTAATTGTTATCATGCTTTTGGATGCTAACAAGCATCAAGTCATCGGAAAAAAGTATACTGAAGTGTACTTAAGCCTCTCGTCTTCTAGAATTTTGACTCTTGTTTCAAAGCTAGTTAAATGAAAGAGTTTTAATATCGATGTGGGAAATCGCATGTTCAATGGAAGAGAATGAATTATCGTATTGGAGTTAAGTATTAACACTACTTGTATAAGAAGTTTTCTGTTATATTATGGATAAGTATTGCCATAAAGTGAAACACCATATAAAAGCTGGAATCCAGAGCTGGCAAGATTCAGAGATATCACGTGCATTATGGCCAATCTTTCATATTTTCAGTTGAAACAAAGTACGGTCTCGTACTTATTCTGTACATATTTCATTTTATGTTATATGAAACAAGAAATATGCTTCTGTTTTCTTCACCCCACGACTTGACATACTGTACTTTATTTTCGTATTTTTCAAGTAGAACAAGTATTAATGAAATACAATGGTACAGCAATAATTTCAAAACTAATATTTTAGTTTACTGATATAAAGGAAAGGTTTTAATTTTATGGAAATTTAGGTGTGGTTTTCCTTTAAAGAGGTGGTATGTGTCGCCCCCACACGAATCTCCACATTCACTCATGGGGGGGCAAGAAACACAACTTTTCTTAAGTAGGTCAAGTAAGGTCCCACTCCCCAAACGGCACAGAAAAATTTGTGTTAAGAGAATAATTTTATGTCACATTCATTTAATTTGTAGCTCAAGAGTTATTCAGAGATGTTCTTAGAGGGAGACACAAGATATGGCCACGTAATTCTTCTGTCAATTATTACCTTTTGGCCAAATTCTTCATAATCAATTCTTCAATCGGTCACAAAAAAATTTAGTCAAACTATCTCGGAAAGAAAATCAGAAATTTTGTTGAACGACCTCTGAAAAAAAAAAATCGATAAATTCACAAATTTAATCGAACGGTCGTAGGAAACAAAAATCAAGAATTTCGTCAAACAATTGTAGAAAAAAATTGTGAATTTTTAAAAAACGATCGTGGAAACAAATCATGAATTTTTAAAAAAACAATCGTACAAACAAATCTCAAATTTCATCGAACAATTGAGGGAAAATATTGCAAATTTCATCAAAAAATCATGAATTTCATCAAGAGGTCATATAAAAATCGCAAATTTCAACAATAGGTTCTAGAAAAAAATCATAATTTTCATCAATTGGTCCAGATAAAAAAAAATCGAGAATTTTGTCAAACAAGTGCAGAAAAAAAGTTGCAGATTTTATCAGTCTCTCGCAATAGGCAACCGCAAATTTTATAAATCAATCACAGATGATATTGTGAATTCCATCATTCGGTCATGAAAAAAAAAATCAAGCATTTCATTGGACAGGTGCAGAAAATAATCACGAATTTCGTGGAGCACCGAGAATAAAAAGCAAATTTTCGTCAATTGGTCTAGGAAAACAATTACGATTCTCGTTCAATGGTTTCAGGGAAAAAACTGCAAATTTTACAAACAATCACAGAGAAAATCTAATTTTGCCAATAGGTCACATAAAAAAATCATGAAATTCGGGAAGGAGGGGATTCCGAATTTCTGAGGAACTGAAAATCCAGAAAGCCTTCGGTTCCGAGGTATCCGGATAGCGGGTTATGTATTATACTAGCACGCTACGCTGGTCAATTTCTCTTAACGCACCTTTAATCAAGCGAAATATTGACTTTGAATTTGACCTTGTATTTTAAAACCCTATGGATCTTTACTTGGAGTGTCCTTCTGCATTTCTGAAAACGATACGAACGCTATTGCGTTATTACATTTTTTATGTGTCAAACAAAATTTGGGCTGTTAAGGACAAATTAGGCCAATTCTCTGTAGACTTTATTATGGAATAAGTCAGCATTTAAAAAAAATGAATAATTGTGTTAAATTATGGTGTCTATGGGGAAAAATCATTTCCGTTGGATTCAAATTGGGTTTGAATGAAGTTACAATTTACAATCTATACTAATAAAAGAAAGTTTCGCTCTGTGTGTGTGTCTGTTGGCGATGGCTAGGAAAATCCAGCCCACCTAGAAAGCTGCAAATTTAGATTTAGGTAGTTCAAATCCTCTCCTGGTGCACCATTACGTCAGAATTTTAATATTTTGATAATTAAAGTAGTTATCAATTAAAAACTGATCAAAGATCACAAATAAAAAAGTCATTATTCTGAATCTAGCTGGTGCATGTGCAGAAACCAATTTCCGTATCTTTCGGAACAGAAGAAAGAAAGCAGAAGACATTCCATTTTTTTTTAAAGTATTTCTAAATTCGCCATGGACAAACGGCTAAAAATACAGAAAAACCGTTTGCATATTCTGAAAGAACGTACTTTTACGTCTCGAACGATCTGGTTGGTTTGAAAAATTTTTACAGTTAACCCTTTCAAAAAAAATAATCAAAAAGCATTGAATTCGTGTTTTTTATTTTCTCCCGTTTTCCGAGCTTTGCATCTACTGGAATACAAAAGATACGGAAAAACGAAGGTCACCAAATTAAAGAACTGTCTTTGTCCTTTTTAAAGCCACCTTTGGTTTTAAAAAAAGCAAACATTAACCCTTCAAAAAAGTATATTTTCTGTATGCCGTTTTGCAATTTTTGCGATTTTGGCAATTTTTAAAAATTTGCATCGGCGATTCAGAGACAGGTACGGAAAACTAAAAATACCAGACAATATCTACATTTATTCCTTTTTCGACATCTGTATTTGTTTTTGAAAAATACGAATATTAACCCTTCAAAAAAATTCATGTGCGAATTCCGATTTTCTGCTATATATTAAATCTGGCATCGACTTTCTAAAATAACCAAACAAAAAGCAAACACACCTAAAGACATCTACGTTCTATCGGGTTTAGGCAGAAACCTTTAGTTTAAAAAATAAATCACGTTAACCCTTTCGAAAACGTTTTTAACTGTAAGTCACTTTCGCTTTTTAAACTATTTCTCCTATCTTTAAAAATCCGAATTGGCGTTTATAAACAAGATACGAAAAACTAAAAATACCGTGCCTAATCTATATCCCTTTGTTTTTTAAAATCTGGTATCCGTTTTGAAAAAAATTAATTTTAACCCTCCAAAAAAAAATCCTTTCCAAAACTCACTCACGTGAATTTCCTTTTTTTGGTCCAGATTTAAAAATCGGCATCGACTCGGGAAATGCAAGTACGGACAAACAGTAGACTCCAGTTTATTGACACGTTCATTTTCTTAAAAATGCATGGTTCGGTTTTAAAAAATATCTACATTAACCCTTTAGAAACCGATCGATTACATAACCCACTTCCGCGATTTTCGCTATTTTGGCAATGTTTACCCGTAGTTAAATTTCAATTCTACAAGGGAATTTGGTTGGGTCAAGTGTTCTGAAAAGGCCTCTTCCAGAACAGACTGAGCCCCCTGGCGGTGGAAAGTGGAACTATAGGAGTATATCTGGTTTTATGGACCCAATTACGACGGGGTTTGGTTTAAGTTTCGTATAGAACAGATTATTAATATTTTTGGCCCGTGCAACGCCGGGCGGGTTAGCTAGTACTTCAAATATAATGAAATTGAAATGCCTTACTCAGGTGGACAAAAATATGGTACTCGTCGAGAATTAAATAAAAATCATGCACTCACGACATCATAATTCACTTTTATATTTGAACAGAATAAGGCTAATTTGTGACTCGTGCTATAGTCAGTATATATACGTCAGGACACAATGCTGTTATCATTACCTTTTTATGCATGGAGATTTCGCTATGGTACTCCATTGTAAAATTTGGTAATTTTTTTAATTCAATATTTGAAAAACGGCATAATCATTAGATTTGAAATTTATATCAAGAAAAATACAATTTTTACCTTTCTAGCGCAATGTCTAACAATTTTCTGACAAATACTTTTTGAGCTATTAATTTTTTCAGTAACTTCAAATGTTTCATTTTCCGAGATTAATCTGTGGCAACGATTAGCGAAAATCCCAGTCGTCAGCAAAACATACCTTTTTATTAAAGAGGATAATGTAAATTTGTATACATATCCATATAGGTACTGTTCCAGTATAGGAACCTTGGCATGATAGAGAAAATGGCCTCGGCGAGATAAAGATACTGGCAACCTATTCCCTGTTTATTACACAGAAATAATTATTTCAATATTTATAAAATTTATTTTTAATAAAGAAGCCATTTATCTATTATTATATGCAAACAGAAATAAACTGTATATAAAAAACAATATATACACAAATAAAATGTTTATAGACATAGAAATACATATATAAACAAGCATAAAAGTTCATTAGGTTTGTTTTCATAGCTGTTTATATCATTTGGCGAGGAATCTCAAATCGCACCAACATTTCACAGTAAGGTTCCTATACTAGAAAAGTACCTAAATTTATATATCTATATTTAATTCATTTATATATTTCTAACAATTAAGCAGGATTTTCTTAAAATTAAATTGTCTAAACAGGGACCCGAATATAACACTAATTTAAAATTACAAAAACTTTTCCAGTGAGAGAAGTCTGAACAAATCCCTGAATTTAATATAAACTTACATCATATGGGGCAATGCATCAAATACACACACAAGAATAATTTATATAATATATAAAAAACACAATCTATACTAATAAAAGAAAAATGTGTGTGTGATGGCTAGGGAAATCTACCGTATGTAGAGGTCTGAAAATTTGCATGAGGATAGTCCAAGGCAGGTCTGAATGCACCTGAGTCTCAGATTTTTCATTTTTCAATTAGCCAAGATATTAATTAAAAACCACAACAAACACTCATTGAAAAGACATTCTTTTTCTCAAAATGATGTGCGGCTGTCATTCCAGAAATCACTAGCAGAGAAGATCTAAAAATTAAAAACAGCCCCTCTTTTTTTTTTCCTCTCATTTTTCAAAGCCCATTCTCCCCTCCCCCATCTGCTTCAGAATCCAACATATGGAATAACATAAAAATATAAGTAAGAAAATGTTTTAAAGACATGCTTTTATCAAAATGTACTAAAAGGAAAAAATTGTTTACAATTTTAAATCCAGCATCCTGGCAAGTAAAAATTATCAATGACCTCTCGAGGATTGAATCCTCCAATTCATTTACCCTTTATGCAGAACTGACAGATGGTGTACTTACCAACCATGCCACGTTTATTTGAAGAACATCAGCTTATTTCTGAAGCATCAATCAATGGCATTTACGTGATCACATGTCACAACATTTACACACCTTTAAGGGACAAATGTTTTTGTCTTCTGAGGGGTGGCAGAGGCAAATTTCAAATACTTTTTTACAAAATATTATATTGTCACTGTAAATATGACACATTAACAAAAATTAGATGAATTGTAGCACAGGAAGTATGTTAAAATTGGATTGCAAGATTATAGCTCAATGGACAGACAAGCCAAGTGAAATAAAAGCTTGCAGAAAAGACACACTATTAGAAAGTATTTTAACCTTTCTAAGGTTGTGATCCATTTAAAAAAATATGAATGCTAGCCAATTGAAAAAACTTCTTTTTGAAATGTTGTTTTTCACGTTTCCCTCCCTCCCTCCCTACCCTCTACTTTCCAAGCTCACATCGGCTTAACTATTCAAAATACAACAAAAAAAACATACTACTTAATATGGGTACTTCCTTCTCTATGATGGTGGGATCAGTTTTTTATATGTATATGGTTTTTGTTATTATCTGCAATGTTTAACAATCTGCATCCACTCCAAAAATAGAAATTTAAAACAAAAAACAAGTTGGAAATTTTACGTCAAACATGACAAATGAGGTGCGTTCGTATTATAGCTAGTTTTAATGAATATTCAGATCTTGATGATCTTTAATTCTGTGAAATGAATTATATCGTCTGCAGATTCATTTCTGTAATAAAATAAGTATCTCGGTCGCTTGACGATTAAACCTCGAAAGCTCCTATAACAAGAAAGCACCGATTATTATTTTTTTTAATTCAAATTTCTTAATAAATATTTTTATTAATATCTGCTAAAGTTTTGATTCGATTTTCATAAAATTTGAAATGTCTCAACAAAATTTTACAAAGATAATATATCTTAAATTTCAAACTATTCGGTTGGGTAGTTTTTGCGTTGTTATATGCGGCGGACGGAAGAACAGACCAGACGACGACAATAGGTGCTACGTATTTATATAATTACGAATGCACCTAAAAATTACCACACCATATATTTTTTTCTTTTGAACAGTGGTATCTGTTTTAAAAAAATATTATTAATCTTTTTAATAAAATTCTTTTCCAAGTCACTTTTGCGACTTGAATTTCAGAAATTTTTCAGCATTCTGCATGTGGTTCAGAAATTAAAATAAAATTTAAAAAAAAACATATACACTTAATAAGCCTACATTTAAGCTTTATAACGACGACTTTGGTTTGTGGAAATATTAATATTAACCCTTTAACAAAATTCCTTTCTTAAAGTCACTAAATGCTTATGTTAACGGCATTGTTTCTATTGCCCATAGGGTTAACATTGTGCACTCTCTGATTGAAAATGTAAACTTATTTTTCCACTAATGCTCTCAAATTTTAATACAATAAAGTAACCCTTTAACTGTTGTTCGAGTGAAATTTTGATTTAGAAATAAAGATATCTATGGGTAAAATAATCAGTTTGAAATAAAAAAAAATTACACATATGATTAACATTAAAACAGTCATATGTACTGAGGTTTGGATTCTTTGTTAAGGGGTGATTTTCTCAGCAGTTATGTTCTACTAATATTTCTACCAGTTATTTTATTGTTTAATCCTTTATGTGCCTTTTTAGCAATGTATCCATTGTTCATGTGAGTAAGAAGAGGTGCATCTTTGTCTAACTATTTTAGCTTTTTTTCCCTCCACTGCTTTATCACGTATTGAATATGGATAAACTTGACTGCAAGGCCGTAACATTAGGTTGCTTTGAAAATATTTTTATTTAAAAATATAAAATCAAAACACAATGGAGCACGTATATAGCACTGCTAAAGGCTGAGGGGTCCCCAACTGTTTTTAAATTAGGATGTATATTCATTTAAAAATATAGAATCATGCATATTCGAAGGTGTATGCTAGTGATAGGTGATTCTCGAAAATTCAACAATCGATAAAAATCACTATCGTAGAAAATAACAATTGATTCTCAAATTCTACTATCAAGATATTCTAGAACTGCTTCTTGAACTGATAAGCTAAAAATAGTAACTGAAAAACTTAGGGATCAATATAGCAGAAATTGTAATGACAGGGGTAGATTGATAATTCCGCTATTGATCACAATGATTTGTTCTTGACGATTTGGTACGAAAGTGATCAGTTAAAATATTTAACAATTCAAAATTATAGACTTTAATGAACTATTTTATTAAATCAATACAAATATATACTAAAAATAAAAGAAAAAATAAATGTTAATTATTAAACAACAAAATATTAAAATAAAACTCAATTTAAAATTTTAAACTGCAGGCATGAAATTGTAAATGCCGCTTAAACATTGTAGTAAACATTCCAATTTTTTTAATAAACACATAACATCGGGATATGAACCTGATGGAGATAGGATTTTAAATAAGATAGGATATAATTTTAAACCGCACTGTCTTTTATTATGCCATTTTGCGATGCCTCAACAGATTGGATGTGACATCCAGTGTTAGGGTCAACGAAATTTGTGATTTATTGTTAAATTTTCATTGCCAGCATCGTGCACAAAATTCTTTTATATATATAATTCCATAGCTCTCAAACCATTTTATTGTAGCATCTTCATCATCGGGTAGCTTGCCAGATGGTAAAATCCATCTCAGTATCAGTAAAAAATTTAAGTTATAACGTAACAAAAAATATTTTAGATTAAAAAAAATAGCATATTAAGATGTTTTACACAGTTATGATTAATTTAAAAAATAATAGTAAAAAGATTTCCACTCAATAAATAGCGAATCGCACAATGTTTCCCACTGTCAGGGTTGAAACAAATGATACATTTCTGGGCATAGTGTTGGTATAATGGAAAAATACCTAAAAAGAAATAAATACATCCTAACAAACTAAAATTATAACATCTCTAAACCTTATTTCAAAAAGGTAAGTTCATATGATAAAGCAATTGGTAAATCTTTACATAATTTAATTGAAATAACATACACTCTGGATAAAGCTTTTTAAACCTTGTTTTCTTCATGGCACACTTGAACAAACAATTAAACTTCAGTGCAATTCATTACATTATAATGAATTTTTTATATACTTTTATTAACAAAATGAACATTATGACCGAATAATAATAAAATATTATAATCTATACATTTAAAACGCTAAGCGATTTCTTTCGACAGTCCATTAGAACAAACTACTGCATCAAATTCTTTAATTAAATGAAAGATATTTGGACACAAATTTGTTATCATAAATTTGTTTGTTCAAAAATTTGATTAATTAGCCGCAATTTTAAATTAAACTTTTACTTCTGCGTATGACGTCATAAAGTCAGCAATTGGATAACGCCGACTGTTGCCAGCCACAGAGTAACGAGAAACTCTGTGGTTGTGAGGATAAAAGAGAAATAATTAAAAGCACATGGCTTTTAGGCTGAATTTTTTAATTTACAAGTTAAATTTCAGTAAAAATATTTATCCTTGTATTTCATAAGCGAATAAAAATTCATATTTATTGTGACGTAATGGGAATATTGTCAATTGGGTTTATTTTATCATTATGTATTATAACTTTGTTGATGACATTTTTTTATTACAATTAAATATAAAATATATTTTTATTTTTATACATGGTGTTTAAGTATAAAAGTAATGTATACAAAGTACGTGTGAAAAGTTTGTGCCAGTGAAAATGCATTTTAACATTGATAAAACTAAAAAGAAAAATTTATATGATAAGACGTAATTTTAACTGATTTTTCAATTTTTAATTTTAAAGATTAGAACTGGAGCCTTTATTGGTTGCTTCATCTTGATTACATGTTACCAATTACTTTTTTTAAATTATAGATTAGATTTCATATTTTAATAAAAAAATTCACAAAAGTAAAGGATTTCAGGAAAATTAAAATAATTAATAAATGGTGTTATGGTAAAAAACTTGAAATAATGATTGTATTTTTAGCTAGAATAAACAATGTAAGGCTAATATTTTATAGGAATTATTCTGGTAGGTTTGTTATAAGTTCATTTAACAGTTCCTTATTAGCGGAAAAGTCATTTCTTTCTGTGTGAATTTCTCTTTCGATGTCAAAAAATGGTAGTCTACTTTTGGACGCCAGCCAAAACACAATGGCAATTTTTAGAAATTATAACGGTTGTGACAACAAACGGCGCTATCGCTTTAGCTTTCATCGCACTTACATCACTTCTAAATACTTCAAATTTTCAATTTTTTACTACAGTTTGCAATTTTATTTCTTACATCATTAATTAGAAAAAAAAAATTAGCTTTCGATTGAAATTTAGTGGAAAACTGTCGCTTAATTTAATGGCTTTTTAAATAATTTTCAAGCATGAAATATTTTTCTATCTCAACAATGACCATCAGTTTGCTTTAATAATGTAAAATAGCCTTGGGAAAGTTGCCACAATTGAAAACAGATTTCTGTAACCATCATGAAAAGTGAAAAAAAATAATAATAAAACTTGATAAATCATAAGATCAGATTATCCATAAGATGGAGCATTTTGGCGCTAAACTAAAATCTGTCAAAAAAAAAATCAATTTATGATTAATATAAAATTGATATGTTGAATTTGTTGATGTATATGTTGCATCAGAATATGCTAGGAACTGTATTTTATTATTTTTTTAAAGATCCATTGGATATTTAACTGTATAAAAGGGAAAAGATCCCCAACTGTGATGGAAAAGGAATAATCATCTCGATTATGTAAAGGGACCAAAGAAACCATACAAATAAATTGCAATTGAAAACATTAAAAATCTCCCCCATCTGCAGATTGATTTATTATTGTAAAAAAAAAATCTTCATCTTTATAAAAGTTTATTAGCTTAAAACAATGGATGCGTTTTAGAAGATATGGATTTGAAACAAACAATGATTAAAGAAGACATTTTAAAACTTTTAATTTAAACATTTTAAAACTTTTTTTTAACATCAAAATTTCAACGGTGCCTTTGGGCAGATGCAATGTACATGCGCATAGGAGCTGATTAGGTTGCATTATCACAGAGGGGGGAGGCGGGAATGTGTGCTTTATTTACTATGTTCTTTTGTTTACTGAATATCAGATGAAAGTAGGATATACTATTTGTATGATACTTCATAGGTCCATGAAATGATCTTCCTTGCCATGAGGAATATGTCGGTAATGTCAAACTGATTTGCATTGCACAGTTGCTTATGGATTGTTTGGAGTTTGCATCGGAAATAGTACTGTATTTCACTGGGGAATAAATGTTTTAAAATAAAATATTTGAAAGACTGTTCCATACGCACCCCTTCTTATGTAATAAAGAAGCTTATTTTACTGATATTGTTACACTAATTTTTTTCCATCAAGTTTTGACAAGTTCCATCTAGTTTGTTATAAAGATAGACAGTAATGAAATATTTTAAGAACTTAGCTTTTAATGAAATAAATAAGTTTGAGATTCTTAACTTGAGTTTGACTTATAAATTTTGTTTTATAAAACTGAATTTTGAATGAACAAACAGGCACTATGCATTTCTTAACAAAATGCAAAATCTTCAGACTTTCATGTTATTTTTTTTCTTTACCAATTTTTTTTTAAACCTTGAATGGCAGCTCATATGAGTTATAGCACAACATACAGCAACAATATAACTTATTATGCACATTTACAGGAGTAGTTTCAAAAGCATAATATGCAAGCAGTTTTGGATTCGAGGCTACTTCATCACTTTCGTATTCATGGCTGTAGTTTTAAACATTTGGCCATAAATAATTCTTTCATTTTAAAAAGCACCAAGGCTATTCAGTGAACTCAAGTTACTGGGTTACTGCAGTCTTCTAAAGGCCAGAATTTCTTGTTGGCATTAAACAATTGCAATGTAAATATTTGAATGGTGTAAAAGTAATCTCTTCGGTTGAATGAATTTAATTAAGTTTTTGAAAAATGAAATAGTTACAACTTTATGCTAAAAAAAAAAATTATTTAATTTAATAATTTTAGTACAAAAGCAAGTTAATGACAATACTGTTAATTCAATTATTCAGGACAGGAAGAGTTCGTCGGAATCTTGTGCCGGTTGGCGCTATTGGCAAAAAAATCCAAAGTTCCAAGAAAATTTCATGTCTTCTACAATAAAATTTTAAATGCAACATAATTTGTTTTTATTGAAAATGAAAAATTTGCACATAAAAGTAAGCCTGTCTCAACAAAACCAAAAAAGATTCTTTTTAATAAAGATGTAAATAACTGATTATCTAAATTAGATAGTTTATCTTTCAATAAATGTTCTAAGTAGATATTATCTCGCATTGGTTTCTACATTTAAAATTTCATGCTTAAACGTAAAGCTTGAAATTTTTTATTTAGGTTGGGGGGGGGGGGGAGGAAGCTTAAAAAGCCACTGCCAGAAATGAAAAATTTGAACATAAATGTAAGCTTGTCTCAATAAAACTAAAAAAGGTTCTTTTTAAAAAAGATGTAAATAACTGATTATCTAAATTAGACGGTTTGTCTTTCACAGGGCTGGTCATTTTGCCGTGGCAAACACTGGTAAAAACCAGCAAAAATGGTAAAAATGGCAAAAATCCAATTTTGTATAACTAAATGCAGTGATGCAGTTTATATGAAAAAGAATCATAACAACAAATGAAACTAAATGTTTTCTTGTTAAAAATAAACAAAAGTATAAACCAAAAATATATTCTTACTTTGTTTTCTTGCACTACTCGTGTCTACCCCAGCCCCTTGACCAACAAAAAAAAAAGATTTTCATGCACCTGCCTTTCCATTCATCATCCACAAACCTGTCTCCCACCTGCTCTCCATGAGCTAAGCAAGTGTGGATCCTCCCTCCCTACACAGGTGGCCAATTACCAATCAGGAATCAGCACAACAGCAGGTGCACAAAATTCCTGTTTTCAGTTCTCACCTTATCAGTTTTACAGTTAATCTGAGAAGTAACTTTAGCCATTTTGTTTTTGATAGCTTAGATTCTAAGCTTGGCTGCAGAAAATAAAGAAATAACAATTGCAAGAAATAATGAATAAAGGAGGAAGAAGACAAGATCCAATTTGCGAGTCCTTTTATAAGTTATCTGTAGATGGAAAAACTGTTGCTAAGTGTAAAAAATGTGGAAACATTCAGAGCAATAAAGCAGCCAGAATGAGGGCACATGTTTCAAGCTGTGTAAAAATTGTTACAAATAAATGTGTGAATGTGGAAGCAGCCTCTTCATCTGAAAAACAAGCAGATTTAAACCAGAATAACAGTGATTGATGAAGAGGTGGACAAGTCGCAGCCTCTTTTAAAAAAGGCAAGATATTTAGAAGGTAGTATAAAAAAATTTGTGTCAAAAACTTCAGATCTGATTGTTGCAAAATTCTTTTATGCTTGTAACATATCATTTAATGTTGTGGAAAGTGATGCATTTAAAAACTTAATCCACATCTTGAGACCAAGCTACAAACTGCCTTCAAGCAAAGAGTTGGCAGGTAATCTTTTAGATTCTGTTCACAGTCAAATGGAAGAATCAGTACATAAAAGATTGAAAGGCAGAGAAGGTACACTTGTTATCGACAGATGGAGTAACATCCACAATGAACCCATAACTGCTTCATGTGTTCA
This sequence comes from Maratus michaelseni, assembly GCA_963931845.1. Taxonomy (NCBI): domain Eukaryota; kingdom Metazoa; phylum Arthropoda; class Arachnida; order Araneae; family Salticidae; genus Maratus; species Maratus michaelseni. The sequence continues at coordinate 261,645,916 of OZ007598.1, forward strand.
AGTTGATGGAAAATCATATATTGTAGACGTAGAGGATACAGGTGCCTCCAAAATGACTGCAGAATTCTTGTAAAAAAAATGCAGTGATATTATTCAAACTGTTGGAAAAAAGTATGACTGCCAAATAAAAAGCATAGTAACTGACAATGCTAAAAATATGGAAAAAATGAGACAGGAGCTGGAATTAAAGTATGAAAGTGAAAATTCATGTCTGATATCATATGGTTGTGCAGCTCATTAAACCTCCTTGGGGAAGATATTACACCTTCTACTATCATTAAGCATGTAGTGGAGGTTCATAAATATTTTCAAAACCACCATGCTCCTTCAGCATGACTGAAAGAATGTAGTGAATATGTTTTACCTCAGTTACCAGGAAGTACTAGGTGGAATAGTCAGTTGACTGGCCTAGAAACTTTTGAACGAAATCATAATTCATATATAAAAGTATCAAATGACCATTTACAAGAAATGGACCAAAATATCATTGCTCGCATACATGATTTTAATCTTTTGCAACAAGTGAAAGATCTCATTAAGCAATTAAAACCAGTCTCAACAGCTTTAGATATCTTGCAAGCTGATTCAACAACAATAGCAGATGCTTACCATTTATGATGCAATTTGCTGAAAGATGATAATTTGAAACCTCATTTTGTAAAAGTTAAAAAAAGGTTTGAAAAATCAATTTTGCCCTGGCATCTTCTTGCCTATTTGTTACACCCAAAATATAAGGGTGAGCACCTTAGTTACGAACAAAAAGAACAGGCCAGAGAATGGCTACAAAAAATAAATCCATCTTTCCTATCATATGCCGTGAACTTTGAACTAAAAGAAAAACCTTTCCAAAGTACATTGTTTTCAGAACAAGTAATTATGACAATTGATGCCAATAAGTGGTGGAGAACTGTCGCAAAGTCATGTGAAATTTCCGAAGAATTTTCTGGGTTAATAGCACACCTGCAAGCATGCCCAGCCAGTAGTGCTGCAATCGAGAGAATATTTTCCAACTTCTCTTTTGTCCACTCAAAAATTCGAAATAGGTTGACAATAAGTAATGTTTCCAAACTTGTTTTTTGCTATGGAATGCTGAAAAAAGAATTATTTTGTAATGATGATGATGATGATGATGGTGATGAAAGTGCCGCTAAATGTTGAATGTGTAATTTTTTATGTTATTGTTATTAAAATATTTAATTTTTTATAATAAGTTTAAGATTTCACTTATTTGAACACAATATATTAATGCATGTACTTACTACTATTGCTTATATTTTGCATCTCTGAATTATTGCATTATGCTGATTGGTAGGTTGATACATTTTATTTTAAAACTAGAAGTGTTTATAATTTCTGTAGATTTTGCAATATTGTCAATTTATTGCAGCATAAGAATCAGACTAACAATGGCTTTTTTTCAATTAAAGAATTTTTTTATGATGAAATTAATAATTTCTCAGTAATTAAGATGAGTATACTAAGTTATTATCATAATGCATTGTACTACTATTCTGTGATTGTTAATTTAAGATAAGTAAAAGAAATGAAACATGCATTTATATGTAAAAAATCAGTTTTTGCCATTTTTGCCAGGATGGTTTTTTCCACCTGCGGCAAAAACTTGCCAACCCTGATCTTTCAATAAATGTGTTTAGTAGATATTATCTCACATTGGTTTCTACATTTGAAAATCCATGCTCAAACATAAAGCTTGGATTTTTTTTATTTAAGGGGGGAGGGGTACTAAAAAAGCCACTGCCAGAGCAAAAGTTCTTTCTACAGAATGACGCAGTCAATACTAACCATTGAAAAATTCATTTACATTTGTTTTTACTGAAACTATCATACACCATATTTTAAAAATGAATATCAAATGGGATATGAAAATACAAATATATCAAATTTCATATTTTGAAAATAAATTACTGGATAAATATTGTGCTGTCCTCAAAAAAAAAAAAAAAAAAAAAAAAAAAAAACATTTGTTGAAATTTTCTCTATATAAAGTCTAATAAAGAATTTTTTTCAATTCCTACTATTAGCTCACACTCTCTATATATTTATATATCTTGTTCAAATTTTCAATCGTTAATAAAATATTTTCTATTCATCCACTAAAGCTCAAATACATTTTTTAAAACTTGTACTGGATCACACTTGATGTTAATACAGTTTTTTCACATATTAATTCATTAATTAAATTTAATTAATTAATTATAGTCTCCCATTGTTTTCATAAATGAAATGAAAGATTTTTCTCAAATTAGTGATGCCACAAAAATAAAATACTGCAACAACAACTATAAAAAAATGTTCATTAATGATAACATGGGATATTAATGCTGCATGGGTTTATTTTATATATTTATGATTAAAAAGTAGGAATTGACTTTAAAAAAAAATTATATTACTTGTTTTAATTAAACATAGCTAAATTTTTACAGCTTGTTCTGACTAAGATTTTAATGTTGAGCATTTTTCATTTTATCACTTTATTACAAAATTTCAATTAATTAAGCTAGAATTTAAAAAAAAAAACTCCACATTTTCAAATGACCTATGTTACCTGGAAAAAAAAAAAAAAAAAAAAAAACCTTGCATAATCAGCTTGAAATAAAGCATTTTATTACATATTAATGGTTTACATAAAAAATATATAAATTTGTGTAGATCATTCTAAAATTATAACAAGTAAATCTGTAAAAATGAAGCTCATGTTTTGCCAGAATTCTGCAATTGTTAGTTTAAATTATTTTAAAACTAAATAAGCAATCCTTAGGTATTTTTAATATTCTAAATGGTGCATAAAAACAGAAAAAAAAATTGACTTTAGTGAAATATTTGATGTAGTACAAAAGTGGGTTTTTTTTTAGGAAACATTTCACTATGGGTGTTTTTTAGAGGACAGATCGAACCCTGCTGTTTCAAAAAAAGTACCCTACTCTGTTGCCAAAAAAAGTATAACCCAGCATTACCATTTAGTACTGAAAATTTATACTTACTTCTACATCAATTGACATTTGTTCTTCTAAAACTGGCATAGTCATCGCAAGACTTTCTGTTGCAAAACTCTCTTCAGCTGACTTCTTTCTCAAACAAGATTTAAGAGGATATTTTGTTTGTTTTGGCTTTATAGATATAGGGGGATTTTAAACAATTAATAAACAATCGAAAACACTTAACAAAAATAAGTTGTGAGAATCTCAGGAAAGATATATAATATCGCATATAAATAGCACTTAAAATCTTAAAATAGAGAAGTGGTCCATATAAAAATGCAAAAAATTATTTGTTTTATATAAATAAAATATTTTTTGTTTTTTAATATTTCTGTAGGCACAAATAAAAAGATAAAAATCTTGTTCACAACTGCCATCCTAATTTAAATATATATATATACAAAAAATAAAAATATTTATAAAAAATGTACAAAAAATATATTTACAGAAAAATATAGTTTAATAAAAGCAACCCCAAAGGCTGAAGATTGCAACAACTACATTGAAACATTTAATCGAATGTTTCCTTTCTCTTCCATTACCTGGTCACTGGCAATTTCTTGTTCACTCAATAAATAATGCTCCAAAGTGGCTTTTGAAGAAATAATGCATGAAATTTGTTTAGGTATTTTTTAGAACAGATGTTACAGATGCACCGGGGTTGGCATGATTTTTGTTTTATGTCATTTTGGCGAGAAAACAGTTTTCGGATACCTATTATGCCTAGATTGTGAAAACAGCATGTTAGTTTTATTTTATTATTAAAAAAAACCCACAATTTTATTATAAAACATGCATAATGAATAATTTATTATAAAACACACAATGATTAATTTATTATAAAACATGCAATCTGCTCTACCGGATTGCCATACGAAGTAAAATCTCGCCAAAATCGCCAAGTTGTCCAGGCATAAAATCGCCAGTTTGGCACCAAAAAGATACCCTGGCGTGTCTGCGGCATATGTAGTACCTATATTTCATATATGATATTTTCAAAATGGTCAACTTATTGATGATTATAAATATTTTCAGACCTAATATAAATTAGAAACTAAAACATATTGCAACATAACATAAAAACTCAATAAAACAATATTCTGAATGTCTTTCTTTTTTTTTCCCCCAAATGTAACAAAATTGAAGATCAACTAGTTGAAAACCGACACAATTCGCTTTTTACACTCACAAAAGACAAACTATAGAATTTAGTATCAAGTTCCAAGAAAATTTTGTTTTCTACAATAAAATTTTAAATACAACATATGTTTTTATTGAGAATGAAAAATTTTAACATAAAAGTAAGCTTATCTCCACAAAACCAAAAAAGATTCTTTTTTAATGAAATTGTAAATGACTGATTATCTAAATTAGACAGTTTACCTTTCAATAAATGTTCTAAGTATACATATTATCTCACATTGGTTTCTACATTTAAAATTCCATGCTTAATTGTAAAGCTTGGATTTTTTTTTATTTAGGATGGGGGGGGGGGGAGATGCTACAAAAGCCACTGCCAAAAATGAAAAATTCAAACATAAATGTAAGCTTGTCTCAACAAAACCAAAAAAAATTCCGTACTTCTCTATTATCCATTTGACAACTTTTCCTAACAAAAAACTATCGCCAAACTGCAAGATTAAATGCCAAAAATGCCGTCCCATTTACTTGATGTCAGAAGCATTATATGTGTTTGTTATGTCATCAAATGGTTTTTAATTCGACATTTGTGTGTATTTTTCATTATGTTTTACTGACTTATTAGTTATTTCATTAACTAAAATAACAATTGTGTCCTTAAATTCTTATATTTTATTTATTTTGATATTCCAATGGCAACATTCTCCCGTTTATTTGGTGTTACAGCTTGGCGATAGCTTTTTGTTATGAAAAGTGGTCGACGGGATAATAGAGAAGTACGAAGAAATTTTTTTAATGAAGCTGTAAATAACTGATTATATCTAAATTAGACCATTTATTTTTCAATAAATATTCTAAGTAGATATTATCTCACATTGGTTCTACATTTAAAAATTCATGCTTAAACGTAAAGCTTGGAATTTTCTATTTAGAGGAAGGGGGGGATGCTAAAAAAGCCACTGCCAGAGCAAAAGTTCTCTTTACAGAATGACACAGTCAATAACCATTGAAAAATTCATTTACATTTGTTCTGAAACTATCATACACAATATTTTTAAAATGAATAGTATCAAATAGGATATAAAAATATCAAATTTCATATTTTGAAAATAAATTACAGGATAAATATTATAGTATATCAAACCCTGTTGTTTCAAAAAAAGTACCCTACTTTGTTGCCAAAAAAAGTATAACCCAGCATTACCATTTAGTACTGAAAATTTATACTTACTTCTACATCAATTGACATTTGTTCTTCTAAAACTGGCATAGTCATCGCAAGACTTTCTGTTGCAAAACTCTCTTGAACTGGCCTCTTTTTCAAACAAGATTTAAGAGGATATTTTGTTTGTTGGGGCTTTATAGATACTGTCGAATCATGTAAATTAGGAGCACGGAGATCCATATCACCGAATACTTCTGTGCCAGAAACAGCTTGTTTGTTTTCTGGTACAGAAGCTGCACCATCACTTTGGTAACTCCTAGATTGCTTCCAAGGTGTGCCTTTTCTACCTGTTGGGGGAGAATATGTGATTGTCAAAGCAGCTGGTTGGTGTGTAATTGTATCCACAGGTGAACATTTAAATTCATCATACGGTAGATTTCTAGATAGAGTACCATACTGCGATTCAGATTCATTTTCAGATTGAATTCTAGATAAAGCACCAGACTGTGATCCAGATTCATTTCTAGACACAACATCAGACTGTAATCCAGATTCATATCTAGATAAAGCACCAGACTGTGATCCAGAGTCATTTCTAGATACAACACTAGACTGTAATCCAGATTCATATCTAGATACATCAGACTGTGATCCATATTCATTTCCAGATACAACACCAGACTGTGATTCTGATTCGTCATCATACTGAATTTCAGCTACAGTACCTGACTTCGGTTCACATTCATCAGAATGAGATACAGCAAACGACTGCGGTTCAGATTGATCAGTAGAATTAGATTCTGGTTCATGGTCCATTTGAAATTCAGATTCATCAGCAGCGATCATTACATCTCCCAGTATTTTTACATTTAATATTTCAGCAGTTTTTATAAGAGCTGCTAGATGTTCCTCATTCACGCTTATTTCGCCGTTGTACATAAAATCTATTACTGTCTTCAGTATGTTATATCTGAAGTCTTGAAAAAACATAATAGGATGCTTACAAGGATTTTCAGACCACAATGAGTGAAATAAAGGACTGCACGCTGAAAGAACTACTTTGTGCGCTTTTAAAAATTTTCCTTCGCAAACCAATGTGACATCGGCCAAATGTCCGGTCGATAAATAGTTCTTAAATTCATTTAAGATCGACGCATGGTTATTCCAACTCAAACAAATTTCTCGCGCCATGGTGATCTATTAAACGAAGATAAAATAAACACTTTAAGAGAATCGATGTTTCTTCCAACACAACAATCTAAGCTATAGAATTTCAGAACGAAATATCAGCACGAGTCATTTCACATCAACTCAAAACAATCACGCTACGGCTACGGCTACGTCTTCTTGTAATCTACGATTAAGATTATAATTTATCGATTTTTCAAATTGCGATTAAAAAATAAATTCGATAAATAATTTATTCCTAGTTAACAATCAAAATTTTCCTAGTTAAAAATTATAATGCCTCTTTCGTGAAATTGTTGGAATTTTTGAACTGCGCATTAATATATCTCTGCTTCCGAACGTGCTTGAGGCCGGATGCAGCCGAAGCAATCCGCGACCAACGTTATACACGGCCAGTGCATGACGTTAAAAACGTCACATGGAGTGGATCATTTTTACACGGTGATTGGTGCAAAGCGGCGCGCCCACCGATTTGCACCAATCACCGTGTAAAAATGATCCACTCCATGTGACGTTTTAAACGTCATGCACCGGCCGTGTATAACGTAGGTCACACGAGCAATCAGGGCAGTTGCGAGGCTAACGAAAAAGACAGGTTACCGCGGTGCATTCCACTTATCTTTTTTACCTAGTGGCCCTATTTTTTACAGACCACTAGTGTGACGTATACTCTTTTCGTACACCTGCATTGGTGGATTCGAGTATCACGTGACTCCCACGGTCTGTAAAAAAAGATATGCGTAAAGCACCGCGGTAGCTTTTCTTTTTCGCTAGCCTCGGGGCAGTTACATTAAACGTCATGTTGGAGGTCACACACTACAAATAGGCAGTTCTGATTGGTTTAAATATCCTGGCCTCCAATTAAAGCGCAATGGTTGATCAGCTGATTGCAACTTTTGGGTTCGAAGCTACGATTTCCGAAATGTTTCTCAAAGCACCAGTGAGCTCCACACAGGAGATCGTTCTCCGCAGTCCGTCGTCTACTCGCATAATTTCCGTCTCCACCGCCGATCGACGATTGGGATTTTTGCGCTTTCTGATTATTTGTAAAAGCAAACGCTTCTTAAGTCATTTCCGGTATTTTAGAGGATTATGAAGATATAGGGCAGTTGCAATTGACGTCCGGTTGGAGGTCACACACTACAAATAGGCAGTTCTGATTGGTGGAAGTACCCTGACCTCCAAGTGAAGTACAATGGTTGATCAGCTGATTGCAACTTCCCTATAAGAAGATATAATATAATAAATTTATATATATTATTAGATTATATGGAAATATTAGATTATGTAGAGATTAGACTATATAGAAATTAATTAGATTATAGTATAATATTTATTATATTAGGGGAGGGTGGGGCATGTTGAAACACTTGAGTTAGCAGCCATTTTAAAAAAAGCAGAGGATTATGGGAATACTTAACTTGTGTCGCTTAAGCACACATAGGATCCATGTTGTTTCAAGTTTTCTTGGCAAGTTGATTTTTTAAATTTGATGCAAGGTAAGTAAATTTTCCATATTCTTTAAAATCTTTATTTACTTTTGAAGTATTATATTGAGTTTACCTCAAGTTATGTTGTCAAATTGCTTGAAAATCAGGCTTTCAATTGATAGCATCCATTAACAAGTAGCTATTGTTATGATAGGCCTAAAATAACTGATAAATAATACTGTAGTATGGGGCATGTTGAAACACTTTGGAAGGGTCATGGTTGGAACACAGTTTCAACATGTCCCATATATATCGTTTCTTGCTCAGAATATTGTATATAAATATACATTTTTCGATTTCTTTATTAAAATAGTAATATTATTTATTGAATAATGATAAAATTTGAACTTTTTTATTGAATTTTTATTGAAACTAAAAAAGCAAGAGGAACTACGCAAAGTTGATAACGTTGTGCCTACCAACTCTGGATTTGTAAATTCCCCATTTACTTCTAATGCCTTGATCATCTCTACCTCTGCTATCACCAACCCCTTTTATTCTATTACCACTGACTCTAGTACTTCAACTTCGGCTTCAGCTGAGGATTTTGTTGTAATAGCACCATTGACCCTACCACTGTAATTTCCATAAATTTTGAGGTAGGATACACCAAACCTAGACAAGTGTTAAATCCTGAAGAAGAAGAACAACTTTTTCAATATATTATGCATGCTTCTCAAATATACTATGGTTTATGTCCACGAGAAGTAAGGAAGCTAGCCCACAACTACGCAGTTGCTAATAACAAAGTTAATCAAAAATCATGCGTTACTAAAATGGAAGCTAGCAAAGACTGGTTCAATGGTTTCATGAATATACCATTGAACCACCACATTTTTATGGAAGTTGATTTTCCGCCATCAGATGTTACTAACTGCCCTAATCCAGAGACAGTAAAAAATCCTACTATTCTTTCTTTAGCTGTAATACATAGCTCTCCATCAAATATAGCAACTATTAGCTCTAGCTCTCCTGCAGTCACATTGGAAGAAAGTCAACCTTTCCCAAAAGCAGGACCAAGAAAAAGTTCCAATAAGGGTAAGAAAAAGAGCTCAACAAAGATCTTAACAGACACACTAGTTAAAAAACAAATAATTGAGGAAGCATTAAAGCGAAGACAACAGAAAGAAATGAAGGTTATTTGCTCCATTGCTGCAGCGCAAAGAAAGCTTAACCTTCTAAACCCAGTTCAATTAAATAAAAATAAAAAACCGAAGAGCAAGAAGATATCCTTAAAAAGTGACACAGATGAAGAAATTGAGTATGATGCTACTAGAAAAGATGATGATGATTCTATTGAGTTTGATTTACCCATTTGTGAGGATAGAAAACCACAAATTAATAATTTTGCTGTCGTGAAGCTTTCCACTAAAAAAATTACATTTGTTGGGATGGTACATCCCAGATAGCACAAACCCTTTTCAAAACCTTGTTATAGCCTTATTTCAACCTTAAAACCCCTTGAAACAATGTTATTCTAAGCTTACGTGCTGTGTGGGATGCAGTTAAAGATGGATGAAATAGAAATTAATTTTCTTAAAAAGTGTAATAGTGAAAAGGGTCTTGTTTTCCCTGATAAGGAAGATCGTGGATGGTACACTCCTATGAAAAAATTTGCCTCATCCTTCCACCCCCCCACCCCCCATCACAGTTGGTGGTACTTACAGATGTACCAGAAAACTGGTATTTCCATATGATTTGTCAATTTATGAAGGCCTACAAAAAATACAAAGCACAGGAACTATCAGGCTACAATATTTTGTATTATCCTTAACTTCATATTATTAAAATTAATATTTTATAACTAATTTTGTAACTTGTTTCATTGTGTTTCAACTTGCCCCACAGTATGTTCCAACATGCCCCATGGAGGGGTATGTTGGAACAGTTTGTCGATAGTTATATTTTCATTCATTATTTTTTTCAGTGTGAATATTTTTTTAAATAATTTATTTTAAATTGTAGCAAACTTTTGAAGCTATAATATAACCCTAAGTGTTTGAACTAATACCTATGATTTACTAAGTTAAGGATCCAAAAGTAAAAAACGTTCCAACTTGCTCCACTCTCCCCTACAGTTATAAATTAATTTGATTATATAAAAATTAATAGATATTATATAAGAAACCAAGTTCAACCGGAAATGATTTAAGAAGCGTTCGGTTTAACATCTAATCAGAAAGCATGATAATCGCAATCGTCTATCCGCGGTGGACAGGGAAATTATGCCGTCTGCTCACTACAAAGCACGTAACTCAACATCACGAAAATCTAGTCCTTTGCTGCTCTGTGGCATGCAGGTTTGAGTTGCAAACGAGTCGTTGCATAATTAAGGACTACAATGCCGGCAATGTTTCCCCAAAGCACGTGACTCTGACGTCAGTAGGAATAGGTCGAAGCTAACGAAAAAGACAGGCTACACCGCGGTGCATTCCACTTATCTTTTTTTACAGACCGCTAGAGTGACGTCGAGCTCTTTTTGTACACCTTCATTGGTGCATTCGAGCATCACGTGACTCCGGCGGTCTGTAAAAATAGATTTGGGTAAAGCACCGCGGTATCCTTTCTTTTTCGTTAGCCTCGGAATAGGTCCATAGCGCTATCACCATGGCCCAGATGCGAAAAAGTCATGTGATCAGAATCGTGGAACAATATTCCCGCGTTTTTGGTTTGGAATGGATATTTTGACGTGCGTAAGTGCATGCTCTCGCTCTTCTAAAATGACTGCTTTTATCTTTTAAAAATATATTACAAGACGGATAGCTCTTAAGAAGGTATTTATACTTTGATAATTAGTAATGTAGTGAATATTTTTTGTTTTATTATTAGCTGTACTGATTTTAATTTAATTCGTATGATATGATTCTAATTCTGTAAAGCTTGCTCTTCAAATTTTGAATGAAAAGAACATTGCCGTATTAATATGTATTTCTAAGGATCACCCATCTATTTTTCTTAGTTAGGATAATACTTGTGATTTTATGTCAATAATTACTACTTGGTGTAAAATTGTAAATTGTAAAAGTGTTTTTGCTGGTAAACTTTTTAATGATAAAGATCGAGAAGCAATCACACCAAACAGTGAAGAGCAAATAATATTTTTGAAAAAATTTTCTCATTGGTTAAAAATTTGGTAACAATCTGTACCTATTGCTGAACCATTATCAGCACAAACATTTCAATCATTAATAACTACTACAGATGCATTTATTCACATGATTCTATACTTATTTAATAAGTACGAGCAGGGAAGACCGAGCTATGCTCGGTCAAAATTAGCTTTGAGTTCAAATATCCTGACGCATGACCAAAATGACCCACTAATCAAATTTTCTCAAACATGTGACTTATCCCAACAGTCTGCTCGTGCCCAAAAACCATAGAAGGCAAAATTTAGTCTAAATAGTCTGAGCCGTTTTTAAGATAAAATAGCTTGACCCATAATGACTCATGACCAAAATGACCCACAAATTGATTTTTCTCGAAAATGAGACCTAGCCTAACAGTCTTCTCGTGCTCAAAAACCATAGGAGGCAAAATTTAGTCTAAATAGTCTGAGCCGTTTTAAAGATAAAATAGTTTGACACATAATGACCCATGACCAAAATGACCCATTAATTGAATCTTCTCGAAAATGAGACCTAGCCCAACAGTCTTCTCGTGCTCAAAAACCATCAGAGGAAAACAATTTATTCTAAATAGTCTGAGCCGTTTTTAAGTTAAAATAGCTTGCCCCATAATGACCCATGACCAAAATGACCCACTAATCGAATTTTCTTGAACACGTGACCTAGCCTAACAGTCTTCTCGTGCCCGAAAACCATAGGATGCAAAATTTAGTGTAAATAATCTGAGCCTTTTTTAGATAAAATTAGCTTGACCCAAAAACGACCCACTAATCGAATTTTCTCGGACAAGGGACCTATCCCAATGATTTTGTCGTGCCCGAAACTCGTAGGACACACAATTTAATCAAAATCGTTAGAGCCATTTTTTTAGATAAAATTAATTTGACCCGCGATGACCCAAAAATGACCCACTAATCGAAAGTTCTCGAACATGTGACCCAGCCCAATAGTCTTCTCGTGCTCGAAAATGGTCAGATACAAAATTTAGTCAAAATCGTTTGAACCGTTTTTTAGATACAATTAGCTTGACCCTGACCCTTGATGACCCTTGATGACCTACTAAACGAATTTTCTCGAACACGTGACCTAGCCCAATGGTTTTCTGGTGCCCCAAAATGGTAGGGTACAAAATTTCGTCAAAATCGTTAGAGCCATTTTTAAGATAAAATTTGCATATATATATATATATATATATATATATATATATATATATATATATATAACCACACACAAGATTTGCTCGTATTAGAATATACGAGTAGGGAAGACCGAGCTATGCTCGGTCAAAATTAGCTTTGAGTTCAAATATCCTGACGCATGACCAAAATGACCCACTAATCAAATTTTCTCAAACATGTGACCTAGCCCAACAGTCTTCTCGTGCCCAAAAACCATAGGAGGCAAAATTTAGTCTAAATAGTCTGAGCCATTTTTAAGATAAAATAGCTTGATCCATAATGACACCTGACTAAAATGACCCACTAATTGAATTTTCTCGAAAATGAGACCTAGCCCAACAGTCTTCTCGTGCTCAAAAAACATAGGAGGCAAATTCTAGTCTAAATAGTCTGAGCCGTTTTTAAGATAAAATAGCTTGACCCATAATGACCCATGACCAAAATGACCCACTAATTGAATTTTCTCGAAAATGAGACCTAGCCCAACAGTCTTCTCGTGCTCAAAAAACATAGGAGGCAAATTCTAGTCTAAATAGTCTGAGCCGTTTTTAAGATAAAATAGCTTGACCCATAATGACCCATGACCAAAATGACCCTCTAATTCAATTTTCTCGAAAATGAGACCTAGCCCAACAGTCTTCTCGTGCTCAAAAAACATAGGAGGCAAAATTTAGTCTAAATAGTCTGAGCCGTTTTTAAGATAAAATAGCTTGACCCATAATGACCCGTAATCAAAATGACCCACTAATTGAATTTTCTCGAACATGTGACCTAGCCCAACAGTCTTCTCGTGCCCGAAAACCATAGGGTGCAACATTTAGTGTAAATAGTCTGAGCCGTTTTCAAGATAAAATAGCTTGACCCATAATGACCCATGACCAAAATGACTCACTAATCGAGTTTTCTCGAACACATGACCTAGCACAACAGTCTTCTCATAGGATGCAAAATGTATTGTAATTTGTCTGAGCCGTTTTTTAGATAAAATTAGCTTGACCCAAAAATGACCCACTAATCGAATTTTCTCGGACATGTGACCTAGCCCAATGATTTTGTCGTGCGCGAAACTCGTAGGATACAAAATTTAATCAAAATCGTTTGAGCCGTTTTTAGATAAAATTAACTTGACCCGGGTTGACCCAAAAATGACCCACCAATCGAAAGTTCTCGAACATATGACCAGCCCAATAGTCTTCTCGTGCCCGAAAACGGTAAGATGCAAAATTTAGTCAAAATCGTTTGAACCGTTTTTTAGATAGAATTAGCTTGACTCTGACCCTTGATGACCCACTAATCAAATTTTCTCGAACACGTGACCTAGCCCAATGGTTTTCTGGTGCCCCAAAACGGTAGGATACAAAATTTCGTCAAAATCATTAGAGCCGTTTTTAAGATAAAATTTGCTTATATATATATAACCACACACAAGATTTGCTCGTATTAGAATATATGATATATGATAAATTTCATTATATCTTGCTCGGGAAATTTCAGACTGATGTCCTTGAATCCCGTTTTGGAATGTATCGCCAAATGTCCGGCTCAAATTATTACATTAGTTACTTACATCTGTTAGAAAGTAAAAAAAAAAAAAGCTTAGATTTAAAAGTAATATTTTAATATCTACAACTAACATAAATATTCCTTTTTATTCCCTTTTACCTGATGAAGACAAACCTTCGATTTTTTCTGCAGATGATATTGATTGCTATTTAAATCTGTTAGCTGATGATTTCAATTTAGAACATACTGATCAAGGAGTATTACCCATACTAGCGTATATATCTGGTTATACATCTATGAAAGAACTGAAAATTACTAAATGTAACATTTGCCAACATTGGTTGCAAACTAATACAACTGTTGATATACCTGAAGATTTATTCATGTTTATAATAGAATTAGATAGAGGTAAACTAATTATGCCATCAGAATTAGTTGTACTAGCATCATCAATTGCACATTATTTATTCTCAAATATACTTGAAAATCTTTAAAATAAATATCTTAGTTCAGGACCGCAGCTAGGAATATTGTACAAATTATCACGTATCTAGTTAAATAGAATTGGTATTGATTTATTAGATACCTGCAACTGTCAGATGATTTTACAGACTAGATTAGAAAATATTATTTTGATTTCTTACAAAATCATGTTAAATAATTATATTAAACATAAAAATGATTTGATTAATGTAAATAATAGTGCTAAGAAACTTAAGAAATTTTAATTACTGGAAGTGTCTATTTTATTTAGTGATAAAATATGTAAATATTTATTATTTGATATGAGTAAGATGGTTAAGATGTGGATTAGGCCTGTCACTTTTGTTTATTAAAAACAGATGGGGAACCACTATAAAAAAAAACGAGTCGGTCGCTTACCTCTCGTGTGGCATGGAAACAGCGACAAATTTGATTGTAAATTTAAAGAATAAATAGGGTAAATGTGCTAGTATTGGACACCCATCCAATAAAGGACAACCTACAAAATTTTTGGTTTTTACAAAAAAATAACCAATAAAAATTCTGTTTTTTTTTTCATAACTCTATCTTGTATATTTTATAATATGGTTTAAAATGACTATTTGTTTCATTAATATGGTTTAAGTAAGTTCTAGTTCTAAAAACAATTAATTATGACACTTTTTGTAGGGTGTCCATTACTGGACTTTAGGGTGTTTTGATTTATTTTTTGTTATTAACAGTTAAATTTTTATTCACAGGCAAATGTGAATTATGAGATTAAGTAAATTAGAGGTAAATTAATACAAAATATTATAATGTTAATAATGTTATAAAATTATAATGTTAATAATAATGTCTTACATTATTATGAGTGAAAATGTTTTAACAGCAGACAAAAAAGTTAGATGCATATTTTGACATTTATGATAGCATATTTTGACATTTATAGTATTTTTATTTATTTTTTTAAATGATTAAAAAATAGTAATAACCAGTACAAATTAAGAAAATAACTTTTCTCTCGTCATTTGAATGCTGATTTCTTCGTCTATTCTGATCATGTGATTTTTAGTTTCGTTTTCGCTTCAAGGCCATAGTAAGAGAGCTATGGAATAGGTCGAGGCTAACAAAAAAAAAAGGCTACCGCGTTGCTTTACGCGTATCTTTTTTTACAGACCACGGGAGTCACGTGATGCTCGAATGCACCAATGCAGGTATACGAAAAGAGCATTATGTCACTCTAGCGGTCTGTAAAAAAAGATAAGTGGAATGCACCGAGGTAGCCTGTCTTTTTCCTTAGCCTCGTAATAGGTCGAGGCTAACGAAAAAGAAAGGCTACCGCGGTGCTTTATGCAATTCTTTTTTTACAGGCCGCGGGAGTCACGTGATGCTCGAATGCACCAATGCAGGTGTACGAAAAGAGCATCATGTTACTCTAGCGGTCAGTAAAAAAAAAGATAAGTGGAATGCCCCGCGGTAGCCTGCCTTTTTCGTTAACCTCGGAATAGGTGCAACGAGTTACATTTTTTTTTTCAACTTTTTTATGTCAGCATCGCTAATTTAGTACGAGGTGTTTTTCTTGCCGATTTTCTCGCAAACCTCGATAGTTTTTATCTTATATCTTTTTTAGGGTTTCGTTCATCTCACGAAACACTATTACTCCCACTCCGTTGTCTGTCTGTCACAGAGCCATTCTCAAAAACTATGTAACTTACAGAGTTGAAACTTTGTGTATATAGCTGAATACCAGCTATAAACAGCTCAAAATAATAAAATTTGAAAAATTCGTATTATTTTAATAAATAGAGACAAAAAAACAAAATTCTAAGAGCCTTTTCCTATTAAATTTAAACATTTTTGTTATAGCAGGTGCCAAAAATTAAAAATCCACGATGAAATTCTTTCTACAATAATTAATTTTCTATCAGACGATTTCCACATGAAAAATGAAAATGAAATAAAAAGTTTCACCAATGGGCTTTATTGGGAATCTGGGTTCGAGATTGTAAAATACCACCAACACGTGATGTTGGTGGTATTTTACCCTCAGAATTTCCGATTGAATGTATGCATGCGATACATAGACAAACAAATATAAACACAGCAGGGAGGTCACATGATGGTGGTTTATGACGCCACGCCAATAAAGCCCATTGAAAAAAAGATTAATCTCTATCTCTATAAAACAGTAAGTGTCTGTCTGCCTGCCCGCGGATTTCTCCGTAATTATACCACCTAGGACTCAGAAATTTTTGTCATGTGTAGATGTTATCACCGGACAGTATACCTCACGGTCGGATTTTTAAATTTTAATTTAGATTTTTTTTTTAATTAAAACGTGTATATGGGAGGCTATTTCAAGCTCCTCCCATGAAATAGCCTCGGCAACACCATCCGTGGCAACGAAGCAGCCAGCCAATGAGAGCAGGGGCAGCATCCAGGATCTAGCCACAGATTAAAGATATTCCATTACTCTATGGATCTAGCTACCAGCGACGATTTATTTACTTTCTGTTCAGTGAAGTGTAAGATGAAATTGGCCTAAACCCAGTGACAGAACTATCTTCGTGTGTCTGCAACGCTAATAATATTTCAAAAATAGTTTGAAATATGCAATATATATCATATTAAGTTCCCGGTAGTTAGTTTTGTCACTGAGGTTTAGACCTATTTCATCTTACACTTCACTGAACAGAAAGTATATCTTCATGTATCTGCAACGCTTATAATATTTAAAAAAACTATTCTTGACTGTATTTTTAGTTAGTTTGTTTCATTTTTTAACATTTTTAGTATGAAAATATTCAGTAAATAATTTGTGCAACGCTTATAATATTTTAAAAAACTGTTTTTGACTGTATTTTTAGTTAGTTAGTTTCATGTTTTTAGCATTTTTAGTATGAAAATATTCAGTAAATAATTTGAGTTCTTGGGCGGTTAGGAATCCATTGTGATTTTTTTTTTACCTCATACTTACAAATTAAATATTTTTGATGGAAACAAACAATTTACATTAAATTTTTGAGTAATTTATTGTTTACAATTTTTTTCCTGTAATTGTTTTGGACTACATTTTTAGTTCCCGAGATTGATGAATTCATAACATGCGATAAATTGTTAAGATGTATGTTCTCATTAAGATTTGTTATTGAACTCCATTTAAGAACCATTTTTAACTCCATTTAAGAAGTTTCATTTAAGAACTTTTTTAGTCGCCCAAGAAAAATATTCTTAATGAAACAGATTTTCTGAGCTGTTTCTATATATTCATGATTTTTTTGTTGGGGCGTTTTTGAGTGATGTTTATGATTTAAGAACTTTTTTAGTCGTCCAAGAATCTAATGTTTTTCTTGAACTTTACTTTGAATAAAATGAAAACATTCAGTAAATAATTATTAAATCTTAATCACCTGAGAACGGATTTTTTTTTTCCAAATTTGTTTCTTTTGTCACTTTATAGAATGCATACTTTGCGACGATCGGCCGGTAGCATCCAACCACCACCACCATCCATAAATATCATATAATGCAATTCTAATACCGTGCAAGCGCCCCCCCCCCCCCCTGGTTATTTTACGATTTTCCGTCGCATTTAGGGGGGCGGATTAACGAGATTTGACGGTAATTATTAAATTGTTTTGATGAACTGATTATAAATTCCCAGTCCGTGAAATGTTTATGATGTGCATTTTGTGACATGAGTTTCATAAGAATCACTCACATATAGGACAAAATTAGCACTCACCAATCTGCAAGTAATACTAAAAATTTGTCGATTGACTGACTGTTTTGCCACCACTGGCCATCTTAATAGTCACACTCGCCAATTGTGATGATTGATTGAAAAAAGATTTTTTACCCCTGCTGTCGTTTGATTATTTTCAAAACCATTTGGTACATTTCACAATTACCCCCCCCCCCCCAAATCATTTGACAAATTGTGATTTTTTTAAAGCTATCTGCCGATATTTGCATCCCCCCCCCCCCGAGACCATTTGATGATTTTTGAGATTTTTTTTCAACTATTGATTGATCAATTTTGTGATTTTCCGTTTTCTCACATCATGAGTTTCATCAGAAAGTAAAACAATAAATAAATATGAATGATTTGCGGAGCTGTTTCAAAATAATTATAAAGAATAAGTCTTTAAAAATGTAAAATCAATGTTATTTCTGGCCGAGTTTTTTTTTTAAATAATTATAAACCATTTTAATTTGTAAGCATGTTGTAAAAAAATCACCATTTGTGACAAATTTTGTGTTTTATAAGAATCGCCCAAGAACGGACATGCAAATTTATGTTGTCATCGCACTCTTTATAATTATTTTTGTTGAGGGTTTCTGGGCGATGTGATTGAATTTTTGATAGAAACAGCTCCGCAAATCATTCATATTTACTTAATGTTTTAACTTGCTGATAAAACTCATAATATGTGAGAAAACAGGGATTTTTTTTTTAACTTCATATTTACAAATTAAATTGTGGAAGACAGAATAGGTTTGTTTGTGTAGAGGTTTGTGTGTGTGCTGTTTTTAATAAAGACAGTTGCATTTTTCCCGCGACCCTTTCACGAAAGTTTTTTCTGTGAACCTTTCACAAAATCTGCATTTTTTCCACAATCCTTTGACGAATTTCGTATTTTTTCTGCGATCCTTCGATGAAATTCAAGTTTTTCCTGCAATCATTTGACGAAATTTGCTTTTTTGTGATCCTTTAACGAAATTCGTGTTTTTCCACATACTTATGTCGAGATTCATGTTTTTTCAGTGATCCTACGACGTAATTCGTGTTTTTTTTTTCAGCGATCCTTTGACGAAATTCACATTTTTCCTGTGATCCTTTGGCAAAATTTGCGTTTTCTCCGCAATCCTTTGATGAAATTCGCATTTTCCGTGATCCTTTGATGAAATTTGCTTTTTTAATGATCGTTTGACAATATTCGTGTTTTCTCTGCTGCCTTTTGACGAGATTCATGTTTTTTTAGCGATTTTTTTACGGAATTCATGTTTTTTCAGCGATTATTTGATAAAATTCGTGTTTTTCTTGCGAACCTTTGACGAAATTTGCGTTTGCCAGCGATTCTTTGATAAAATATGCTTTTTTCTATTATGATAGGGAAAAGCGGATTAGGATAGGTAGATAGGGAAACCCCATTATCAGATCGGGACATTAGATGTAATTAAGAAATATTTGTATATTTGTAATAATTAGCGAAAATGGCGAGATAAAGGGGGTGGGGTGGGAACGACTTTTTATTAAATATCACATTTATTCTACATCAACTTGCTCTCACCACCAGGGGGTGCTTTGCTATCTCTGTTTCTATGGGCTGGATCACAACGGGGTATGGCTCTTTCCACCCGACATCAATAGAGCTTACTGATTTTAGTTTGGATTTTCACCACAGGTGGGCGCTTTCGTATCTTTGGTTCTATGGGCTGGATCATGACGGGGTATGCCTCATTCGACTCGACATCGATAACCTTAATGAATTCAGTTATGTTCGTATAGAACATATTGTGCTCCCTGGCGGTGGAAGGTGTAACTAAAGGATTTTGCAGCTAACTCGGGTTCTATGGGTCACATCACGACACGGTTTGGCTCATTCGACACAACATCAATAGAGCTTACCTATTTTAGTTCTGAATTTCACCACCAAGGGGTGCTTTCCTATCTCGTTTTCTATGGGCTGGATCACAATGGGGTATCGCTCTTTCCACTTGACATCGATAGAGCTGACTGATTTTAGTTCGGATTTTCACCACAAGGGGTGCTTTCCTATATCTGGTTCTATAGGCTGGATCACGACGGGGTATGGCTCATTCGACTCTACATAGATAGAGCTTTTCGATTTTCACCACCAGGGGTGCTTTTCTATCTCTGGTTCTATGGGCTGGATCATGAAGGGGTATGGCTCTTTCGACTCGACTTACAGTAATATATGGGAGTGTGTATGGCACGCCCAGTGTTTGCTGTCTAAGGTAGTGGGGCCCCCAACATTAGATTTGTTTAATAATAAAAAAATGTTCAACACTGATTTCAGGTACATTTAAGGTTGTGTTGGCACGGGCAACGCCGGGCGGGTAAGCTAGTATGAAATAAAATTGATTGATGTCACAGTAGTAATAAAACGAAAAGATTTCTCAATAATACAAGGAGTATGATTATGTGTATGTCACAAAGCAGATTAATATCACGTCACTAAAGAATTAAAAAGAAAATCTGACGTCATATCGGAAGTTTAAAGGATTTTTCAAATGTTTCAGAATAATACAAATCGAGTATCAATATGGGTAATAGAGAATAGCAAATATATGAGTTTGAGGAACGTATGATAAAGACCTGACATGATAAAAACCCGATTATGGAAATATTCGCATATTTTAACATTTTGAAGGTGTACAACATGTTTAATTTTGAAATTAATTTATTTTAAATATCGCATTTAGTCCGCAGGGCAGATATTATTATGACAGAATATAATAGCAGGCTTTGCCCGCTATTGGGCTGGTTTAGATATTAAAAAAAAAAACGAGAAAAATAGACCAGTAAATTTTTACTTTATAAAAAACATGACTTTTTTCTTTTGGTTTCTAAATGAAATTTATTTGGATTTATTAAAGAAAGGATAAAGTGTTTTGAAAGGAATATTAAACGAAACCTTTTGAGCGATCTCCAATCAGAGTTACACACTTTTCTTTTTGCCATACTAACGTGGGAAACGAAAATTTAATAACATCAGCATTACAATTTATAAGAAACATTATAAAAGACTAGATTTAACCCGTCAAAACTTAAAAAATTACTATAACAATATCAGTAAAATAAGCTTCTTTATTATTTAACAGGAGGAGAGTATGAAAAAGCGTTTCAAAAATTTTATTGTAAAATTTATTTCGTATGTATTAAGTTTATTTCGTAAAGTATTCGATGCAAACTCCAAACAAACAATGCATAAAAAACTGTGTAATGCAAATCAGTTCGAAATTACAGCCATATTCAGTACTGCAAGAAAGAAAATTTCACGGAGCTATGAAGTACCATACATATAGTATATTCCTACACTCATATCATATTCAGTAAATAAAACGCACAACCCCCCCCCCCCCCTGTGATAATGCAATCGAGTGAGTTCCTATTTGGATGTACTCTGTGCGACATCTGGCCAAATGCACCGTCGAAATTGGACGTTTAAGAAAATTAAAATGTCCTCTTTAATCATTGTTCATTTCAAATCCATATCTTCTAAAATATATCCATTGTTTTACGCTAATCATTTTTTATGTAAAGGTGGAGAAATTTTTAGCATAATAATAATATACAATCTTCAGATGAAGCAGATTTTTAATGTTTTCAAGTGTAATTCATTTATATAGTAACGAACAACATCGTTAATGTTTGAAAAATGTTAAACATATTTTCAAACAAATTAAATAATCATGCCCTTCAATTTCATAAGATTTATAAGAACTTTGGTACTTCTCCGTTATCCAGTCAACCACTTTCCATTAAAAAAAAAACTATTACCAAACTATAGGATTAAACGCCAAAAATGCATGATCGTGGTATCACATTCAGGTGTGCTTGTTACTTCATCAAGTGATTTTTAATTCGACGTTTATTGTATTTTTGAATGATGTTTTACTTATCACCTTTGGAACAAGTAAGAAAACAAACAACAGAAATCCTAGAAAAGGGAACTCCAAGTATCTGTAATGAAGAACAAGCAAGTTCACAGTCAGTGAAAGAGTTGTTGCAGCAAATAGTTAGGCACAGAAAGAAAGGAGAGAGAGGATAAGTACTGCACAAGCACACCAAGTCTAAAAATCTCATACGAAGAACTTGAAAACAGCGCACTAAGCTCAGGCGAAATGGACATCTCCGAGGAAGAAAGTAACAAAGATGTTGACAGAAAAGAAAATGAAGAAACAACTCGAGAGTTGCAAATGAAACTGACAGAGAGTGAGAAAAGATGCCTTGAACTACAAGGAGTTATACAAAATCTAGAGAACATAACTCAAAACCTTGAAAAACTAAAAAAAAAAGATCAACAACCGTCACAACAGGATCTGAGCAAAAAGAGTTATAGTCAAAACCTTAAAGACCTACAGTTAAACTGTCAGGGACAGGAAACAGAGATCCAGACAAAACAGGAAATAATTAACACATCCTAGAAAAAAATAGATGAGCTGGAAGCACAAAAGTCAGAAAAATAGAAGTTCAGAAGAATTCCCTCCAGGCGAAGTATGAAATATTTATTAGCTCAACAAGACGATATAAATTTGTGATAATTGATATAAATTGATATAAGTTTAAAATCTAATAATTATGCCGTTTTTCAAATATTGAATTTCAAAAATTACCAAACTTCACAATAAAGTGCCATAGCGATGTTACAGTTAACGATAATACAGTTTTTTTCAAATATTAATTAATTAAATTTTATTATTTAATTTTAGTTTTATACTTCATTTCTGTTCAAAAGTATAGACTCACTCCACATTTATAGTCTCCTTCGCCCGCGAGCCGCCTGATCTTCGTCCGTGAACAGCCCCATTATCTTTTTACGTGTGAAGGTGAGACTATAAATATGGAGTGAGTCTATACTTTTGAACAGAAATGAAATATAAAATTAAAATTAATTAATGAATTAATATTTGAAAAAACTGTATTAACATCAATTGTCATCCAGTACAAGTCTAAAAAAATTTATTTGAACTTGATAGGATGAATAGAAAATATTTTATTAACGATTGAAAATTTGAACAAGATATATAAATATATAGAGAGTGTGAGCTAATAGTAGGAATTGAATAAAAGAACAAGGCCAAATAAAGGAAAGTCTGCAATATGATGAAATAACGTCGTTACGTTTAGAAGATCTAAGTATACAAAATATTCAATTGACTGAAAAACTTAAGATTCCTAGAGCAGAAATCAATACAGAAAGAAAAACAACTAGAGAAGAAATCAATACAGAAAGAAAAACAACTAGAGCAAAAAGCAGAAGAGCTAAATAAGGTATTTGAAACGTACAACATTATAAAAGTAATAACGAGTAAAGAAATATCAGAAGGACTTCAGCAAGGCAAACACTCGTTCGCATCAATAACAAAAATCAATCTTACTCAACAACAACCAGCACAAAAACAGTCAAAGCAACAGAGCTCAGCGGTCCTAGTGAAGAAAAAACTAACAACAAATCTGTCACTACAAGCAATTTGCGACATTCTCCACCGCCACACAAAGGACAAAATATCAATATCAAAAATCTCCTGTACACAGAGCAGAAATAAAAGGATGCTAATCTTACAAACAGAAGATGACGAACATAGTACAGGGAAATTAGCGGATCATATCCGATCAATACCGAACATAGATGATATAGCAGAAATAGACCTGCGAGTCGAAAAGAGGATGAAGATAATAATTCTGGGCATTCCGGGAGGACTAAAAGAAGAAAATCAAAAATCGAAGAACTTACAAACGATATCTCAGAAATTGAAATTCTAAAAATCATCAAAAGCCCGAAATCTCAAATCCAACATGTAGTGCTAAATATGACATCCAATCAAACACTAAAGAAGAGGAAAATAAGTATTGATTTCAACATCTGCAGAATTGACTCATATAACCCATAAATCAGGTGTGACAAATGCCAAATGTACGGCCACACGGGTAAAGATTGTCGATGAAAACCAATCTGGGCGTATTGCACAGACAATCACTCGTCACCGCCATGTCCTATTAAGAATAGAAAAGAAAAACACAGATGCATAAACTGCGAAAAAGAGTATGATGAATTAAAAGGGAAAATGCACCGCCATATTGCAAACTTGAACACTTGTTAAGTCTTTCAACGTCATCTACAAAGACGACGCAACTCTAAGACTACATATGCTATCTTGCATGCTATCTATCTATTAACCTAATTATTTTCAAATAGAAACATTCAATGACTAGGCAAACTTACAAATCTCACATGATAATTCCTCAACAGAATTATTAAATTCAGTAAATTCAGTCTCCAGCAGCAAGCTAGAAGACATCAAAATCACACAAATAAATCTTCAAAAAGTCCACTCAGCATCTTCCTCTCTCTTTCAAAAACTGCTAAAAGAAAAATACAAAATAGCCTGTCTGCAAGACTGTCCACTCTCTAATAACAGACCACCACTGAGTTCTAACAATACGAAGAGCTAACTCAGTAATCCACTTTCTGCCGCAACCGCATCACACTTTCAGTGCGCGCAAGTAATGAATCCTGCACTTTTCTTAATATTACAGGCAATTTTTTTTAACTTTTTCGCATTCTTTTTGTCACTTTTAGTTATTTCTACAGCTTTTTCATATTTTTATGAGCAATACTTAACATTTTTTCTTTTTTTTTTTATTGAGCTTATATAAGATTTCCTTTTTAACAAATATCAAATTAAATATTGTTTATGAATTTAAATAAAACCTGTAGTTTTTACAATAAAAAATGTATATCAGTGAAAATTGTAGCGACTTCGTCATATTTTTAAACGATAATCTAATTTGAAAATATCTACCCCATACTATTCTATGGGAGAAAATTTGTATTTTGCCAAAGATTTTCGGAGGAAAGTCTTTGGCATTGTATTCATGGGCGGACCGTTGGACATAATGTATCATAATAGGAAGTTAGCTCTGCGTTCTATTGTGGAGCTCAGTGCAGACCACACGGTCTTCCAGAGTCCCTTTACCATGCTCAGGGCCGTGCTTAGGATTTTGGCGGCCTTTTTTCTGAAAATTGTTAAAGGGATATAAAATGGGAAATACTGTGTACATTGTACAAAACATATCACAAGAGTGAATTGGTATGCACTTTTAACACAAAAGGTTGTAGAAAATACATCATAAAAATTGATACTCAAAAATAAATCAAATTTCCCATGCACACAAGTATTCATAATAACGATATTGGTTTACTTTCATGTCTCATGAAATATTCAGAATAAATTTCAGTTCCTAGAATTCCAGTCCCCTAAATTCAATTCCCACGTTTTAATATACTAATTCGTGTGTAATAAATAATATAATGCATCTATCTTAAAATTTATTTTAATCCATTAGGCATAGCACGATGATATGAGATTTTTTTCCACACACAATGACAGATAATCTATAAACTAAACATCGTTTCCGCATCAGTACCTCTCTAGCAGTCGAAATAGAAATAAAGTTATTGCACAACAAAGTTTGTAAAACACTTTTTTATTAACAAAACTGGTGGAATATACTAAATCGGCTATTTATTTTTCATAAAGCAATTTTTCTTGCTTTTGACATCAAAGTTATGTATATTAGTTCTGCAAAATTTATTGAATTTGCCAAATCGTTTTCAATCGAAATAAGAGTAAGAGCAACTATGCTAAGTAAGAGTAGTTCATCAAGCATAGTTGATCTTAGATGAAACTTTATAAATTTTAACTTTGAAAAGAGCGTTCTGTGCTGAAGCAACAGTTACAGGAATAAAATTCTCAAAAGTGAGTAAAATTCTCAATATAATGACAATATTCGGTATAACTTCCTGAAATCTATGGCTGGACAAATATTTTGAGGTTTCCAATGGAGGATTTACATCACTTGGAACTGTGGGACATAAACCTTTAAATTATGTGAGTAATTCTAAAAAAAATACGTCATCCCTCAAAATTTGCAGGTCATTGCATTTTTTTAATAAATCAGCAACAGGCATATTAAGGATTTGAGTTAGGTCGAAAAGAAAGCCAAATGTTGAATTAAATGTTTTCATTTGATAAAAACTCTCCTTTGTCGACATTGTGATTTGATCCAAGAGAACATTAAAAAACTCTATTTTATTTTCCGGATCATGAATATGTTCGTTATCAGCTTCATTAGAAAATTACCACTATTTTTTTTTTCTGCGAATTGATGGTACGGGTGGAAAAGTCATTTCTCTAGGATTCACCTTCTAGCTCTTAAGCTAGTTCTTTTGCTGAAATTTGAACATTAGAAAGACCATTTTCGTTATAGTATTTTAAAACTTGAAGCATATTCTTTATTACTTGCGAAGCACTGTCGATTTTTATGTCAGAATGTTGCATTATTTTACTAATAAGGTGAATTGCGTTAAAATATCGTTCCAGATACACATTGTCGTAAGGAATTGAAAGTTTTTTATTTCTTTTGCCAATGAAGTTGCTTTCTATATTACTTTTCATGTCATTTAACGTTTCAGAAACTTCTACCGACTAACGCATCATAAACATTCCCAATTTGGTTGTGAATAGCCTTAATGCGTTCAACTCGACATTCCCACCCCATATCAGACAGGGGTTTAACCTTAAACTTTTATACATGTTTTTTAAATATGCGGCAGCTTTGAGTAGAAGCAGAAAAAAGAATAACGTATATCTTTTTAGTAATTCCGAAGAACGATGTTACAATAACTGATGATCTGGCCATATCTCTTAATACTAAATTCCAGCTGTGACAACCACATGGAACGGTCAATGCTTTTGAATTTATTCCTAATATTCTAGCTTAAAAACCCTTCTGACAATCACGCATCTTTCCTCCTTTTCCATTTAACCCTGTTCACGGCAATCTTCAAATGACAGACCTAACAGATAATTTTATTAAAAAGACCCGTTAAATTTAGACCTCAGCTATCATCTACTGCCCCCCAAAAAAATCTTTCAACTACTTTTGTATTGTTTTCAGAGAAGTTAACTGATCGATGAGCTATTATCATTTGATCTTGGAGATCAATATTCGGGGTACAATCCAAAATTACTGAAAAATATTTTGATTTTCTAACTAAAGAAAAATAGCTTCCAAAGTATTTCTACTTATCAGCTGAATAGATGCATTCTGAATCCTGTTTCCAAGGTAATCTTCGATTTTTAATTAACCCTTGGACATACGACAGAATTGTTCAAGCTGCACTGGGTCAAATTTCGAAATGTAGTATTCAACAGGACGCAGGAAGTTACCATTTTTCGAATTATAAAGTTGTTTGTTTGAACTACGGAAAGACAATTTTCTCTGAGTTAGAAACTAAATTATCGATAACAGGCAACATTTTTCAAATTGTTGACAAAAAAAAAATTACAGATTATCGAGTCAAAAAATTTTAGATTTGCGAAATTGATGTATTTGACACATTCTTTATCAGGAGCAACAAGAAAGATTTCTATTCGGAAATTCCAAGTTCTTGAGAGTAGCAGCTCTCTATGGTCTTCGTATATAAGGTTCAGCATAACTTAATAAAAATTGAATTCGGCAGGTTATGATTGGTTGATTTTTTTAACTCAAATTATCTACGCGAAAGGTATAGGCCTAATGGTAGATATTCCTTTCTAAAGAGAAGGGGGTGGGTCTGGGTTCTGGCTCATATTCACGTTACATCGGGAAAAAAACACGAATAACTTCGGATATCCAGCTCGACTGCTTGAGATCAACAGATTACAGATTTAAATACTAAAAAAATTGAGAAACTCATAAAATTAGAAGACTCCTTCTTTAATGGACAGTACCGTAAACTATCGGATTAGCAAAAGTTAGAAAAATTACTAAAGATTAAAGGATATTTAAAAATTTTAAGTATGAAAAATACCGTCTCAAGGAATATGCATTTTTCTAAAATTTATTAATTAGCGACTTCTTAAATATACAGCTTTGCAAAATTGGCAGAATTTACATATTTTTATGTTCAGAGGACATTGAATTTTTCGATAGAAATCGTACAAATTATTGACTTAGAAGTAAATAGACAGATAATTGTCCAAATAAATAAATTATTTGGTAAAGAGAATTTTGGAAAAGCTTGGACAACTATTGTTTTTGAAATATATTTATTATTAAAGAATAGGAATATAAATAATACATGAAAAGAAAGGCCGACTTCGGTGATCCGGCGAATTTTAAGAAAGCCCAAATCAAGTAAAATCTAAAACTTGGCAAGTGTTTACAACAACACTCGAAAATCGCCAATAGTGTCAGAGATTTGTCACAATCGAATATCTGGCGCATGGATTTGAGCCGAGTAGGTCTCCGAGGTAGCCGAGTACTCCTTATGCATTACTCTGTGAATAAAATAAAGTTTAAACTTACTAGAAATGTTGAATCAATTTTCGCCTATTTAAATGGATGATAAAATATTATTTTTGTAATTTCTTTTAATGCTGTAGTGGATTAAGTACTACAAAACTGCAAGCTTCAATTTCAGCAACAATTTGAATCCACTCACAGTAGCAAGGAACAAGGATATTCTCTCTTTTTAGCGCAGATACTCTCTAAGAACTCAAGAACTATTCTGAAAGAAAATTCACAGGCTTCTCTAGATCTAGAACATTTCTCCTCGTCCTTCAACACCCTCGAGACTAGTTGTGTTGCCCAGCTACCTAGCAATCTCACTGATTACTTTTCAAACATATCTTCAATGGTCATTTCGAATGAATGCCCCACATTTCCTATAGATAATGTGTATGTGGCGGCACGAAGCGATGTAAAGACATACTTCTGAACTTGGTGAAGGCAGAAAGTAACCATTCTTGCAGAGCTAGTAACTCATAATGTATTATTTCTTATACATAATATGATGTATTATAACTAAATGAAAATTACGAGCCATTTAGCGAAGCTACGAGCACTTTAGCTTGAACCTTATTTGCCTATGTTGAGTTGAGTAGACACGTCACAAGTCAGTTTGTTGACAAGCATGCACTTCACCTATAATGACCTTGGCTTCTATGAGTCCTCTTTCCCACGCTTAACAAAATATCCAAGAACAGAAACAGCCACAGTGTTGTTCACTTGTGCATTCTTGTACCAGAAAGATACGAATCAATGTCATGTGTTAGATCTCAGAAATATATACAAATGTTTGGAAAACAGTTGAAAATCGAAATGGCTAGTCTGCGTGTCCTGCCTAGCCAAAGGAAAATTATCCATGCAATTAATTGATCTCCTGTACGGGGAGTTTTACTATTAGTTCTCTTAAAAACAACCCGACCCCCATGAACCGTTTGAAGTGACTTTCACAAAGTCAAAATAAGCCTTGCAATTCGCCTTCATAGGTGAATAGAGAGGTATATAGAGAAATCTTTCTTAAGCAACTCTCTGTTACACCTTAAACTGAACATGTAAATTATTCAAGAATTTTTTTTATTATTATTTCTTTTTACTATTTAAAATAATGAAATTACATCTATGTATTTATTTGTTAAGTTGATGGATTATGTATTTTGTTTTTATTTAGTAATATATAATTTAGAAAAGCAACACCAAATTTTTGGCGGCCCCCAAATTTTGGCACGTTTAACAAAATATCAAAGAAGAGTTGTTTTTGCGGCCCTGGGCAAATGTCCGGTTCGTCCCCCGTAAGCACGGACCTGACCATGCTATTCCTCAACGGCAAAAAACTATTTCATAGTTATTTTGGATACGGAAATCCAACATATAACGATTAAAACATCTTCACATTCAGTGTTTATAAATATCCTAACGCAAAAAGGTGACATTACCATAGGCTATCAATATTCACCACCATCACAAGATATTTATGAATATCTTCAAACTGGCAGCAAATCAAAGGAATGTCACCAAAATTTCTAATGTTAGGAGACTTCAATGCACACAGGTCGTTATGGGGCTATTCTTCAGAAGATAATAGAGGTCACCACCTAATACAACAAATAGGTTTACATCGTCTCATTGTAATCAACAATCCTTCCTGTAGTCCAACCTGTGAAAATAAAAATATTAAAGGATGGCCTGATGTATCAATGGCACCAATTTCGCTTTTCCCATTGGTAACTGAATGGACAGTCATGGAAGATATGGATTTTGGAGACCATCGGCTCATAACAATAACGTTAAGCATACAAATTCCACCTCTCCTCAGAAGGAGATATAGGACAAAGAACGTCTCTTTTAAAAAAATCAATAAAGAACTAAGTAAAAAAAAATCGCAGAAGGTAGAATTGACTTTGAAAAGACAAACGATAGCAAACAATTTGACAAAGTAGATGAGAAATTCCTATCAACACTAACAAATATCTGCAACAAAAACTTCAAAAAAGGAAATCAAGCTTCTGCCTCTCTTAAAACTGGTGGAATGAAAAACTGCGCAAACAACGCAACTTAACAGGGGTTCTAAGAAGGTAGTCAAAGCTAGAGTCCTTTTCAGAAGCCACTTATGAAAAATTTAAACAAGGACGTGCAAAATACAGCAAACAAATACAAAAGGCAAAAACTGATACTTGGAATCGTTTCTGCAAAAACATGACCAATCCTTTCTGCAAATTACAGAAAGCGACATTTCAAAAACACTGTAGCCAAGAGTCTCACTCACTCACCTCATCAGAAGCAATCACACATACGAAAAAACAATTATTTGAAAATCTAACAAAAACATTTTTGGAATTTCTTTATCATCAGCAACAGAAATAACACACCCAGATAAAACAGCACCCCATTTACGCAGTCTGAATTGAGAGATGCAGTATACTCATTTAACGTTAACAAAGCTCCTGGAAGAGATGACAAGATCACAACATAATAAGAAACTTCGACAAATCTCAAAGCCATTTACTATACTTACGATAAATAATAAGCTGTTAAACCTAAATTGCTTACTCATTGCCTGGAAAATAGGAGAATTAGTTTACTTCCTAAAATCTGGTAAACCTCCAACGGAAACGGAATCTCCTACCAACCAATTGCATTACTTCCGATCTTTGGTAAAATATATGAAAAATTACTACTACGTTAATAAACCTACGTTAATAAACCATCTTAACAAGAATGGAAAAACTTTCCTGGTCAACATGAGCAGATCTACAGAAACCGCAATACCGGACTTATTCTCGCAACGGGAAATATTAAAACAAAAAGAGTCTTGAATCTCCATACTCTCTGTAGATTTTAAGAACGCCTACGACAGTCTGCCATGGCGGAAAGTATAGAAGCAATAGAAAATATAAGAGTCGATTTACCATATGTCAACACAACAAGTTCATTCCTATTAAGAGGTGCATAACTAAACTGGCTAGTTCAAGGAATCCGTTGGTTTAACAGAGGCTGCTCACAGGGATCTTGTCTGAGCCCCTTCTTATGGAAGGTCTTCAAGCAGAATTTGCTAGACCTTCTTAGGGAAAAGGGAACTAGGGCTATTGCATATGCTGACGATTTGCTCCTAGTTATAGAAGCAGGAACTAGGGCAAAACTGGAAGATCAAGGAAAGACAACACTTCAGCTAATCAGCAAATGGGCAGAAAAAATATAAGCTAAAAATATCATACAATAAATGCAAATCTCTTAATCTTAGAAGGCCAAAATATCTAAAGCGCCCACCAATATTTAAAATTGATTATCACTCACTAAAAGCAGAAAACTCAATTTTATATTTAGGCATACTGTTGGATAGCACACTCTCTTTCTTACCGCATCTTAGATCGAAAAGAAAAGAGATTCACCGAATAATTCAAAATCTACTTAAATTTGCGTCAACGTCAAGTGGAATTTCAAAGAGTATTTTAAAAATATGGTACAGTGCGATATTGGAAAAGAAGGTAACATATGCGACAGCAACCTGGTTTACCAAGCTAGCCAAGTCGCATGGTTATCGCTTAACTTCAGCTATTCAAGCACAGTGTTTGCACTGTAAAAAAAATGACCAATGTTTCTTATTTTATGAAAACATACTATAACCACGAACGAAAATATAATATAATCTTCTGAGTTATCCGACAATCCGAATAGCGTGTTCCATTGTCTTTTGAATCCCCAGAAACCAATATATGTCCAAAATTTAAAGAATTATTAATAAAAACAAAGTATTTTTCGCTGCCCGTATTTTTCAGAAACGTTTCCGAAGAGATTTTATAGTGTATTAATTAGTGTCCTCAGCCTGGAATACCTTTTTTTCGAATGTCATCCATTCTCAAGTAAACGTTTTCAGCCGCATAAGTCAATTTATACATGAAAGAGTAAAGAAATAGTAGAAAATTAGTTTTAATGTTATTGTTAACGCTGTTAATTTTTCATGTTTGTCTGTTAAACATATTTTTTGAGCATGAAAATGTTTACTTTAGAATGGATAGCATTCGAAAAACAGGTATTCCAGGCTGAAGACGCTAATTAATACATTATAAAAACCCTTCGGAAACGTTTCTGAAAAATACGGGCAGCGAAAAATACTTTGTTTTTATTAATAATTCTTTAAATTTTGGACATGTATTGGTTTCTGGGGATTCAAAAGACATTGGAACACGCTATTCGGAATTTCGGATAACTCAGAAGATTATATTATATTTTCGTTCGTGATTATAGTATATTTTCATAAAATAAGAAACATTGGTCATTTTTTACAGTGTGTTAATGATCTCAGGAGCATATCGTAAAACATCAACGGCAGCCCTCAACGTACTTACTTTAATCCCTCCCCTTCGTTTGCGACTGGAACAAGTATCAGAATTCGGAAGAATTATATGCCTAGGAATATCATCTCCCTCATATTTTGCAGACGTGTTCCAGTCAAAATCGCATATAAATCAAACAGATACCTCAAGTGATCACCTAAAAATGATGGAAACAAATCCCAATTCCGATTCAGAAATTGAAGTCTATACGGACGGTTCAAAAACGCCTTTTGTGCATATAGCGAAACCATAGAAATATACAAATATCAACAACGAATACAAGAAGAGAATTCTGTATTTCAAGCAGACCTTCTAGCCATCCTTGACTCCCTAATCTGGTCATCCCACTCATCTTATAACTCCTTTACAATCTTCTCTGACAGTCAAGCTAGCATTCAAGCACCGGAAGATATTTCAATTAAAAATGAAATAGTAAAACAAATAATACAATATCTTCAACAAACAACCAAACAAATTAACATCAAATGGGTAAAAGCACACGCAGGTCTCTTAGGTAATGAGAGGGCGGATCAATTGGCCAAGGAAGCAACCGTCACATCAACAGAAATTCCACAAAAATTTATCCCATTTCCACCTTCCTATTTTAAAAGGAAACTGAAACAGCATTTTCTAAACTCATGGCAACAGGAATGGAACTTATCGCTAACTGGCCGTTTTAACTTCGCATTAAAACCGTCAGTATCAAAAGACTTTCTTTTGAATCACTGATACCTATATATATATTCTCAACGAATCATGGCCCATTTCCAACATACTTAGTAAAATTCAACAAAACATCATCCTCACGATGACCCGGCGGAGAAAGAAGAGATTATCTCCCCTACATACTTAACTGCAAGCTGACAGCAACTTTGCATCTAAGAAAAGCGAATCAGTATCGCTCCACAACTGGTTCACTCTGATAATGAAAAATCCTGTGTTACAACAGAGAATAATCAACTGCGTGTCTTTGATTGAAAATAATCAGACATTGTTCCAACTACCACCTTTGGACGCTACGTCAGATGATGATAATGACGATGACAATTATACTGATAAGGACTAATCTTGTAAAAACAAAATAAAATGACCGTCAATTTGAAATGAACCTAAAAACTTTGGACTTATAACAATTTAAAATTACAGAACATTAAAGTAATCCTACACAACATAAAACTTTTTAAATTCAGGACTAAACGCTAGAATTGATTTGTAAATATTTTTATTATTATTTTTATTTTCCCAGGTAATTATAGACATGTACATATTTGTTCTATTATTCTCTCTTTTAAGACCCTCAAAATAAGATTAATTTACTAATTCTAAAAACTAAAGAATATATAGATTAAAAAGACTCGTAAAGCTGAATATTCAACTTATTAACCCAAAAGGAAAATCTTTCATCTGTGAAATATGCTATAAAAGTTTTTCACAAAATATTATTTTAAATAGGCACCTTCTTTTGCATACTGGAGAAAAGCCTTTTATTTGTGAGATATGTAATAAGAAATTTTCTCAGAAATAAGCTTTGAATTATCACCATTGTATGCATACTGGGGAGAAACCCTACATTTGCGAAGTTTGCAATAAAGGATTTTCTCAGAAATCTAGTATAAATCAACATTTGCTAGTTCATACAGGGGAGAAACGTTACATTTGTAAGGTATGCAATAAAGAATTTTCACAGAAATCTAATTTAAAAAACCACTTTCGTATTCATACTGATGAGAAACCTTACAATTATAAGGTATGCAATAAAAGATTATCTGATAAATCTCAGTTAAGTAGACATTTACTTGTTCATACTGAGAAGGTTTTGATTTGTGAGAAATACAATAAAGAATTTTCTCTAGAATCTGATTTAAAAAAAAAAACATTTTCTTATTCACAAGCAGAAAAACCTATCATTTGTAAAGTATGTAATAAAGGATTTACTCTAAAATCTCATTTAAATGAGCACCTTGTTATTCACATAGGAGAGAAGTTTTTCATCTGCCTAGAATGTGATAAAAGATTTTCTCAAAAATCTCATTTAAATACACATGTGCTTATTCATATGGGGGAGAAGCAATTTATATGTGAGATATGCAATAAGGCATTTTTTTCTCAAATCTGCGTTAAATAGACACCTTGCTATTCATAATATAGGATTTTTGATAAAAATATTTCAGAGGAACACAACATTAGTCATCCTAGGAAGAAATCTTTCATTTGTAAGGAATGCAATAAAGATTTTTATCAGAAATGTCATTTGAATCAACACTTGCTTATCCATACTGGGAACAAGTCTTTCACTTGTGAAGTGTGAAATAAAGGATATTATCAAAAATCTGACTTGAAAACGCATCTTCTTGTCCACACAGGGGAGAAACCTTTCATTTATGAGGAATGCAATAAAGGATTTTCCCAAAAAATGATTTTAAAGAAGCATCTTCTTTTGAATACCGGAGAGAAGACTTTTATTTTCGAGGTATGTGATAAAGCATTCTCCCAAAAATCTAATTTAAATACGCACTTTCATAGAATAAATATCAATTAATTTGTGTGTGTGTGAGGTTTGCAATAGCAATTTTTCAGAAATCTTCTTACTGTTTAGAAAACCTTTTTGGAACATTGAAGAAAAAACTTTATATGAGATCTTAGATTAATTTACACCATTTTACTCATTCAAAGATAAACCTTGATATATTGCAGATACAATCTAAAATTTCTTCATACTGAAATCTCTCATTCGTGAAAACTAAGGGCTGAAGACACTCCAAAGTACATCATTATAATTATACTGGAATGAATGCTAAATATCAGTTTAAAAAACTGTGCATCGGCATCTGTGCTTCATGACTCTCATTCTTTGGTACAGATTACTTTTCATGACATGAAAAGTTTTTGATTCAGCATTTTTTTTCATTAATTAAACATGGAATTTTATTTTCACAGTCTTACTTCTGCTACTGAGAAGTTCATTAAAAAGTTTCTATTATTTGCTCTGTGCTAAATTTTCTCATGACTACTTAAAAAGAGATGCAATACAAAACAGATATGTCACTCAATAAGTTTCACTTACACAAATGTGTTCAATTTTACCAATTTTTTTTTTTTAAATAACGGAAAATAAGTACACAGTTACAAGGTTGGGGTCTAAATGTCAAATCTTAGGTAAGAATGCGATGTTAAAAAATAGTTTATATTTGTTTAAAATAGGTTTAAAATAGGGCTCCGAAGCGCCGTGTGTATGAGCTCCGGTGATTTCTGGCCAATATTTAAATATTTACTATAACAGAGTAGTAGCGGAGCTGATCTCTGGTGGGCTACGGCGCAAATTAAGCCCTGGTTGTAACATGGAAAAATTATTCTGACTGTGGGTCCAGAGTACCAAGAGTTCAACAATGTTTGGAAGTCATTAGGCTCAGAAAAATGCACAACAAAAATTTAATTGAAAAACTATGCACGGTTGAGGAGCGTTTCAAATCTACTGCTGCTGTGGACTATGGTGCATTTGCAGCTCGTGCTCCTGTTTCTGTACAAAAAGCTCTGAGGAATAGGAAAACTATCTCTGAAACTGTTAGTGGAGCCTAGTAAGCAAAAGAATTGCTTTAAATGCAGATCAAGTACACATTTATGTAAAGACTGTCCAAAGAAAATATTCAATAATAAATAACTGCCATCAAAGAATAACAAAGATGCATTTAGTGCTAGTGGAAGTTTTGTCCAGCCAGATATTTGGATTTGTGATTTTGATGCTTCTCAGCACATGACTGCAAATAAACAGTATTTTGCAAATTATAAACATTTCCCTGTGCCCATTTCACTTGCTGACAAGAATAAGATCTATGCATATGGATCTGGTAAAATAAATATTGAAGTTTGTATCCATGGTAAGTGGAATGATGCTCATATGGTAAACATATAATATGTTCCTGATGTGCGAAGGCACCTATTTTCTGTTCAACAAGCTGCCAATCATGGTGTTGATGTAAAAATGACTGACAAATATGTTGAAATTTTATCGTAGTAACGAACTTGTTGCTGTTGGATCATGGACAGATGGTACATATGTTATGTTCATGAGAGTCGTTATTCCAGCATATCCAGCTGAAATAAGTATTGCTACAGAATCTGAAACGCTGCAGTTGTGGCATGAACGCCTTGGTCACCAAAACAAACGACATGTTCGGAAATTATTAAATGACATGAACATTCATGTGAGACATGCAGTAACAAATGAGTTCTGTGATATCTTGTGGTATATGTCAACAGAGATGGCTATAAAATCTAGTTACCTTCTCAAAATAAAATCATAAAATCTCGTGATGTCTATTTTAAACCTGAACGTATATGTACCACTCCTGTTTCAGTGGACGTAGAGGAAGACTCATCTGAGAAGTGTGAAGAAATTCAAAAGGAATACACCAATCAATCAGAAGAAAAACAAGAACTGAGAAAATCTGACAGACAATGAAGCCTGCCTACATGATGAAGTCTGGAGGACGTCTTCATGCCACAGCCAGAAGGTTGTAATGATTATAGTGCTAAAGTCTGTCTATTACACAAAAGTTTATATGGACTTAAACAAGCCCCTCGTTGTTGGAATCAGTGTTTTGTAAACTTTATGAAGGAACATAAGCTGAAGGTACTACTGATCCCTGTGCATAGAGATAAAAATAAATTTTTTGTTGTTATCTATGTGGATGAAGGTCTTGTTGTTGATTCTGATAAGTTGAAGTGGAGGAATTTATGAGTCAGCTTGCTCAATCCTTTAAGATTACAATAGGTTGTTTGAATCAGTTTATGGTTATGAATGTAACAAAATTTGATGACAGTTCAATTTTTGTAAACCAATGTGCCTATGCAAAGAAAATACTCGCAAGATTCAATATGGACTGTGCTAATCCAGTATCAACTCCAAGTGATAAAAGCTATATCTCTGATGACGAAAGTAATAAACTGGTAGGAAAAGCAATTCCTTATCGTCAGGCTGTTGGCAGCCTCATGTACTTTGGCATTGCCACAAGACCTGATTTATCATATGCCTATTAGTATTGTCTCTAAAAACCTCGAAAATCCTAGATAATCAGATTGGTGTGCTATTAAGCGAATTTTCAAATATCTGAAAGGTCTACTTTGGTTTGTCATATATCGTATAAAGCAAAGTGTCATGACAATGTGCTGATTATGCAGGGGATATGAAAACAAGATGCTCAAGGACTGGAATGATTTCTAAATTTTCAGGAGGTACCATTTTATGGATGAGACAGAAGCAAAGGAGCGTGGTGTTATCTACAACAGAGGCAGAGTATGTTACTACAAGTGAGAGTGCCAAAGAGTTAATTTGGCTGAAGCGTTTGTTAAGGCACCTAACAACTTTAGAAACTCCTTTCGTATTGGTGGATAATGCCAGTGCTGTTAAGCTGACCCGGAATCCAGAATTCCACAAAAGATCTAAACGTGTTGATGTGCGGTACCATTTTGTACGTGAAAAATTCATTAACGGTGAACTGCATATTAAACATGTTCCCGGAAAGATGCAGCTGGCTGACATTATGACGAAACCTCTGACCTGTGTCATGTTCAAAGAACTTTGTGTTTTGTTAGAACTAGTTCCATTTAATTCAGTTAATATTTAAGTTAATGATATGTAAGTTGTGGTTTGTGGAGGAAGGGTTGTGGTGAGTTACAACTTAACCCTTATAGCAAAAAAGCGACAGCTCAACTCTACCTTTTTTTACTGTGTTGTCAATGTCATTCTGTTTTGCAGCTCGCTGTAAGCAACGTGATTAAAGTTAAAACTGCTTGCAGCCCTTTTGAATTTATTTTTGCATGTAATCATTAGCTTTTTGTTTCAGCCCCAAGAATTTGTTGGTAATTATTACATTTTTTCCCTGAAGTAGCATTAAAAGTAGCATCAATTTTCAGTACACAACTCGCTACATTACATTTTCCAAAATGTAGAATACTATACTACAAATTACGAGAAAGAGTAGAGACTACTGCAATTTCGCTACTTCTGATCACCTGTAACAGATTTTAAGTTCTCATGTATGTAAATTTAAAAGTAGGCAATTTTGAAAATTCACTTTCATTTTTTATATTACATTTGTGATATAGTTGTGTTTTTCCATCTCAACTGGCCTAGAGACTCCTGCTTGGTTTGATGCAAGTTTCAATTTTGATGTAATTGATACAGGGTATACATGTAGGTCGACAGACATCTGCAACCTGACAGAGTCAGAGGTAGTATAGTTGAGTAACCAGAGGTTCTTCTCTGTAAAGTTCACTATTTCACAGTGGCAAAAATGATCAAATCACCAAGTATGTGATCTTATTGCTCATGATACAAGAAACCTTACTCATTGAAAATATGGGGTCTAGTAAAACTTTTTGGGCTAAAAAACACAATTGCAGTATTAAAGATGAGAAACCAATACATCCATCATTACTTGGCCTTAACGTAGGCCATACAGTTGCCGCGGCTACAAGGTATTCCCCCGCGGTACGATAAGACGATGTGAAACGGGACGATTTCCCTCTTTGCAAATAGGAACTATGGTGGCTTATTTCCGTGATGGCGGCACAGTACTTGAGTCGAGGAGCGGCGGTACAACCTAAGTCTTTAGGATTAATCGAGATGATACCGCCTTTGGCGTAGCACAGGTCCCAAGCTGTGTACCAACCAACCATATGAAATGCACGGAATACTAACAGAAAAAGAAATATGATTTCCTTCTTAAAAATTCCAAAGAAGAGATCAGCTGCTCAGCGACATGTGCTTTATCCAGAAGCTAAATATTAGAAAGTTGTTTCTGTCAGCAATAGGGGGAACACCAGCATTTTTACGAAGAAGAATGTTGGGAACCCAAAGGGCACAACCCAGATAACAATTTTTCATTTTTAAAACATTTTTATAACCCTAACATGTAAATGACTAGATGCTTTTTAAAGGCTTTGTCTGAAAGGTTTGCCAACATAGTAAAAAGCATTATAAAAGGTTGCTAGTTGACACAATCTGAGGTAGTTTGTAAGTGTTTTAGGACAAGCATACCAAAATGTAGAAACGTAAGGCTAGTTACAGGATTTCATATTAAGCATTGTAACAAGAATTACAATCAAAGGTAGATAATAATGCTTTTATCATAAGCATCTACCGGGTGTCCTAAAAAGGACTGACTGATTTTAAAATTCAATAACTTACAAACGGTGACAGATATTTAAAAAATTCTTGCAGGAGAGTGATATACGATGTCAGGAGTTTTTTTACTGCGATTCCCAGTTTTAGTTTGAATTATCATCAATAGATGGCGCTGCGAGCAATAGACGCTCAATCGAGACCAAAACTGAAATCAGGAGGTTACATGTATGGAGTGGGTCTCATTAACCAATACAATCTTTTTTTTAGGACCCGATTCTGAATTCGGGCGTTATATTTTCGATGAAATGTGTTGTTGCCATGGAAATAATTAATTCTTCGATATAACCACAGCATTTAGAATTGGGCATGAATTTAATAAACAATATGCCAGTGAGCAGACGATTTTATATTTATGAAGCTTTATTTTCCTGGATTAACTTACTTTTTATTATCTGATTTAAAGAATATTTTGTGCACTGCATCTTAAAACTAGGAGAAGAGGTTCAGTATTTTTTTTTATTTTTGTTGTTGTTAAAAATTTTAAAATTTTTGTTAAACTCTAAGAAATTTTAGATCTTATAAGGAAGTTTGTCAGTAGACTTTTATGCATGTTGAATCCAGTTTAAATCTTGGAAATGTTTCATACTTTGGAAGAAAGAATATTTATAATACTGGAGTACTACCGCTTGGATCAAAGCATAATAGCGACTAGAAATAGTTTCCAAAAAGAAATTTAACGTAAGGAATGCTCCGCATCCGAATACAATCAAACAATTGTATTAGAAATTTGTAAAGAGCAGTAGTGTTGCCGACGGTTTGGTAAACAACGTTGGACGACATAAATCGGCCATGACTGAATCTAACGTGGATGTTATTAAAAATGTTATTAATCACGATTCGAAAATATCGGAAATGCATAGCTCGAATAAAAAACTCTTTTCTGCAATTCACGCTCATACTAGGTAGCGCTTACGAATTCTTTTGTGTAGCCCTTTATATGATCTATAACATTATGCACATCACGTAGTATGCAAAAATGTTTTTAAAACCGCTTACCATAACTGAAAGTGCACTTCCAGCAATTATCGCTTATAGACAATGTGCCTAATACAGTACTGCAACCGAAATCTTTCGCGTGTCCCTGTAAATGAACGATAAATGTTATGTGCATCATATTATACAACAAGTATCATTGAGTAAACCTCAGTAATGTATATCATTTTCCTTATATTAGAAATGCTGTAACATAATTAAAATACGCTTCAAACAGTTTTTCCCCGTAGGCTGTTATGTAACCGAATTTTTTTGCGTAGCTTTGTAAATGAATGATAAATGCTTTACACTCCATATTATACAGAAAGCATGTTTTAGTGTCCTTCATAAATGTAAAGCAATTTCATCATGTTTGTAACGGTTTAACATCGTTGATATTTTTTAATTATATTATAAAAATAAATAAACAGTAAACGATTTTTTCCCATGTACCATCATGTAATGATGTTATTTTGGGTGACCTTGTAAACGAATTAAAAGTTCTACACATAAAATATTCGATAGTAAACATTTTGTAGTACACTTCAGTACTATATATTACTTTCAAAAAGTTTGAAATAGTGTAACATCATTGAAATACACTGCAAGTGATTTATCCCATAGACCATAATAAAACGGCATTCTTTTAAGTGCCCCTGTAAACGAACCATAATTTCTACAAACTTCATTTTCAATACAGAGCATGCCATGGTAAACCTCAATATTAAAATTTCTACATATACAATCTTCAATCGTAAGCATCTTGTAGTGCACATTAGATACATACATGACAATTCAAATATATTTACACAAGTGAGAGCACGAGGAGACGGCCAGGTAAACAGAGTGCATAAACACTTTTCAAATGTGTTGGAAAGTTTTAGAAAGAATAAATTTCATTGATAAAGAAGACACTCATTTTTTAAAAAAATATATCCTTCTTGGAATATAACAAGTTATAAGAAATTCGATATTTTGAAAATTGTCGTTGCACATTTCGATTTGGAAAAAATTGTTTCCGTGGAAACAATACTATTTCTATTGTTGCTCTGACTCCTACAATATTGAAATCATATCGTGTCAGTTCAGAATCGGGCCCAAAAAAATATTGTATTGGTGAACGAGACCCACTCCATACATGTAACCTCCTGATTTCAATTTTGGCTTCGATTGAGCGCCTATTGCTCTCAGCGCCATCTATTGATGATAATTCAAACTAAAACCGGGAATCGCAGTAAAAAAACTCCTGACATCGTATATCACTCTCCTGCAAGAATTTTTTAAATATCTTTCACCGTTTGTAAGTTATTGATTTTTAAAATCAGTCAGTCCTTTTTAGGACACCCGGTATAAAGGAAATGAAAAATGTTTTGATTAATCTGTTAGTTTTAAATCTTAATTGACAAAGGCATGAGATTTTCATTAAAATAACTTGACTTATAATTTTTCTTTTGTTTCTGTGGGAAATAAAATTTTAGCCTAATATTTATATACTAAAAAAAAAATGCTTTTTATTAGCTCTTATCATATTTAAGAAGTCATATTTTAATTAATATATTGTTTTTTTTTTCCCTTTAATGTATTTGCTTTTTTTTTTTTTAATACATAGCTTTTTTTCTAAGTAATTGCTAAAATTTTAATACATTTTATTTTTTAAGTTCTACTGATTGAATTTTGCCTTTGTTTTTGTGGGAAACTAAATTTTAGCCTAATATTTATATACTAAAAAAAAAAAAAAAAAAAAAAAAAAAAAAGGAAAATAATGCTATTTATTAGCCTACATTATATTTAAGAAGTCATATTACATCTAGCAAGT
Source organism: Maratus michaelseni (assembly GCA_963931845.1). Classification (NCBI taxonomy): domain Eukaryota; kingdom Metazoa; phylum Arthropoda; class Arachnida; order Araneae; family Salticidae; genus Maratus; species Maratus michaelseni. The sequence continues at coordinate 261,688,560 of OZ007598.1, forward strand.
TACATATTTTAATTAATGTATTGTTTTTTTATTTTAAAGTAATTGCTAAAATTTTAATATATTTTATTTTTTTAAGTTTTAGTGAGCATTTCTTTTGTTTGTGTGGGAAACTTAATTTTAGCTTAATATTTATAAGCTGAAAAAAAAATAATGATTTTTATTAGACCATATTATATTTAAGAAGTCATATTACATTTAGCCAGTTACATATTTTAATAAATAAATAAATATATATATATATATATATTTCCTTTAAAGTACATTGCTAAAATTTGAATATTTTTTTTTTAATTTTACTAAGTGGGCTTTTCTTTTGTTTCTGTGGGAAATTAAATTTTAGTCTAATATTTATATACTTGAAAAAAATAAAAATAAAAATAAATAGAATTATGATTTTATTAGCATTAGCCTACATTATAATTAAAAATTCTTATTACATTTAATAAGTTACATATTTTAATAATTATATCGTTCTCTTTTAGTAATTGCTAAAATTTGAATGTATTTTATTTTTTATATTTTAATTAATATATTGCTTTTTTCCTTTAAAGTAATTGCTAAAATTTGAATATATTTCATTTTTTAAGTTTTATTGAATGTTGAACATTGTACTCAGAGGTGCCATGTCAGAACTTTCTTCGAGAGTGGGGAGGGGTTATTTTTTAAATCTTGTTGTGAGCCTAGAAATAATTGATAAGTTTTTCTTCATATTTTTAAAATTAACCAAAGTACTCATTGATGATGTGTCTCACTTTGAGAATATTGCAATAGGACGGATAATTTGTGCGCCTAAACTGTTTATTTAATGCAAATGTTTCTATTTTATTCAAATCAGACAAGTTATTTCAGAGTTTATGTAATTTCTGATTCTAAAAATAGACTTATTATTCTGACCTGTGATGACTGACATATTCTGAAACATCAAATTTCTTGGAGTTGGGGGTGATAGCACCCTTGTTTGTACCGATTCTGTCCAAATATATATCTTACTATATATGTGTGTATAATATATATATATATATATATTAAATTTGTAATCAATCCACTATATTACTAGATCATATTTTCATATTAAAATGTTCCTAAATTATGTTAAGAAGTTTTCTTTAGGAAAATTTCTTTTATTTGTATTAAAATCATTCTTATGCACATAGGTGTAGACATTTGAAAATTATTGGTGGTGAACTTGAACATAACTCTTTTTCACACACATGTGTGTGTGTAAAAGACATTGCTTACAGATTCAATGTTGCTTTTTTAACTACCTTTTAAAGAAATTAAGCAGAATTTTATATTTATAAATAAATCACGTTAAGACAATGTAAAAATTCAAATGTTCAAACCATTTTATAAAAGGATATATTCGCTGTCATTCACAAATCTTTTATAATAAAATGATGAAAATTGACTTTGAATAACATTTTTTTCAGAATATTAATTCTTTTCCTATTTTTACTTTTTATATAGGTTTTTGGCTACAAAATTTCAAATGAAAAATAAATAATTAGGTATAGTGGAAGATGAATTTTTTTTTCTAATGTCATTTATCCTTGTAACAAAAGAAAAAGAGGAAATTCTAAAATAAATAAATAAATTATATTAGAGGAGAGGGAGAGTCTATTTTTTAAATTATTGGTTGGATTTGAGCATATACAACTCTACGCATAAGCTTATACATAGTAAATTTTATTATATTTTCAGTTACTTACCTTTTGAATACAGTTCACTGGTACAGGATCAGCTAATTATACATTGTATGGGGAAAAAAAATTTGTGTTTACTAACAATGCTAACACACCAAATATGTAGAATTCCAATATACTGTATATTATACACTGTTGCAATATGCGTTCTAGTTGAAAGCTAAGAATACTTTAATAAAAATTTAAAAAAATCTATGTAGCTATGCTTTTTTTTTTTTTTCGTTTCATCTACAACAGAAATACTTTCCTATGTGTGACAGAGCAAACACAATCTAATGTTGTTACTTTTATTTTCTAATTTAACTCATTTAAATTACTGTTTTTCCTTTATAATAATTTTTAATAACTTTCTCTGAAAATGAATTCCTTAATGATGCAAAAAGAAACTTTTTATATATTCAATGATAATCTTTTCAAAACATTTTTATGCTAAATAGCTTAATTAAATAAGTTTTACATATTACAATGTGACAAATATGATATTAAAAATATAATTTTTAATCTACACCCAAAGATTACTTTAACTAATAACATCTTTTAATATTGTAATCTTTGCATTTTCTCATCCGCATCTTCCCTAATTCTTTTCTAGTTAAAAGCTAAGAATACTTTAATTTAAAAAAAATAAAATTCTCCATTTCTATGTGGCCTTGTTTTTTTTAATTTTGTCTACAAGAGAAATACTTTCCTATATGCGACAGAGCAAACACAATCTAATGTTGTTACTTTTATTTTCTAGTTTTACTCATTTAAATTACTGTTTTTCCTTTATAATAATTTTTAATAACTTACTCTGTAGCAAACAAAAGTATTTCTCAATTTCCAGGAAATATTTTCTAAAACAAATGAAACATTATTCAGTTTAAATAATTCTATTTATTTACATACAAAAAATAATATAATTATCAACAGCTCGAGTAAAGTCTATTTTCTTCTTGATTCTTTCTTTTCTCTCTAGCAAATAAAAAGATAAATAAATATAGACACACACATCAAATATGTATAATAAAAGGAAATAAAGTATACAATAAGCAGTAGCGCAGCCAGGATACCCATCTGGGATTGTTACTCATTTAAAAAAATAAAAAATAAATTAAAAAAAATGTGTGACAAAAAGTAATGAAAAGCACAAATAGCTGTAATAAACTTAGCATTTATGTGCTTAAAGGATTCATAAAAGAGCATCTTCTTTAGACTTCAGAGAAAAAAGAAAGAGCAACAGCAGTAACACATGACTATTTTAGTGCTATTGCTCCTAGCCTATTCTTTAATTGATTTTGTGTTTAAATAGAGGACCCTATTACAAAGCATTGAAACAGTTGAGAATGACATTTTATGCTGTTTATACTTTTCTTTACTTTGGTTTTTACACAACATTACTTTACCTTAAGACAAGTGATTTTCTATACATCTTATCAGTTTTTTAAATACTCTAGAAGGGGTTTTAACTCCAAAATTGCTCCCATTTCTATGCTAGTGCAATAGGTGTACAGAATTCAATAGTCAAAATATGGTATGCACTTTATATAGGTCACTCTTAAGAGGCTACTTACTAAGGCAAAAACACCTGCTTGCTAATGTTAATCCTATGCGGGAAATAATTTTACGATATCTCGTTTGCATTTCAATTTTTTTTTTTTTTTTTTTTTTTTTTTTTTTTTGCATTGGATAGCTGAGGTTAATCTCTATGCAGGCCCTTTTTTACTTTTTTGATTTTTCAGTATTTTTTTTTTTTTAATTTAGGATACTTTCACTTTTGAAACTGTTTGCAAAAGTGAAAGTATCTTAATAAAAATACTTAAAAAAACTTGCAATCAAAATCGAAAAAGTACAAAGGAGCATGCATAGAGATTGACCTCAGCTATCCAATGCAAAAAAAATATATATTATTTAAAATATTGAAATGCAAACGAGATATTGTAAATTATTTCCCCCATAGGATTAACATTAGCGAGTGGGTGTTTTCGCCAGAGTGAAGTAGCGTCTTAAAAATCTGCACAGCTTGAGGCAAAGTGCTTTATAGATTTCTGATGTAGATTCTTTGTTTATATTTTTAAATATTATTAAACTAGGCATTTATAGAATCCACTAATCAAATATAGTAATCTTGTTTTCGTCACTCAGTCTTAACGGAAAATTTCGTTATTTTATATTGTGTTTGATGTGGGGATTTTGCAGTTACAGATTTTTTTTTTAAGTTGGATAAAACAACAACAAAAATGTGCCAAATGGTTAAGCCTGTATTATTTAATGCAATCTAAAAGCACCTAGACAAAAAAAGCTTATATATAAATGGTCTAAAAGGATAATTCTAATGATTCTTTTTTAAATGCATGTGTGTACCTGTTAGGCTTAGCTTGCTAATTTTTTTATTTGTTATAAAAAATGGTAATTCTTCATTATCATGTCAACCACTGTTCATAACAGAAAACTATCGCCAAACTGTAACGCCAAATAAACAAATGAAAGAATGCTGCCATTAGAATCTTGAAATCCTAATAATATTATAAATCTGATTGTGTGCAAATGTTAGGCTGCAGCCAGCGTCAAAATGAAGCATTTAATTATCCTGTATCTTTGCATATAAGTTGATTATAACCCTCAAATGAATATAGGCTGGTTTTTGTTTATTTTATTTCAATATTTTTCTTAAAAATTTAAAATTTCATTATTTTCATACAGAATAAATGGACATTTTTTCGTATATTTTAAAATGGTTGGTTGGTTTGGCCCAAAATGCCCGGTTTTGCAGTTTTTTTTAAAATGGTTAAATTTATTTTATCGTTGCCAATGTAAAATAAAACCCCTGAGTAATAATTTTTAATCAATAATTTGTTTTCAAGTGAAATTTTTCCACGTGAAAAATGAAAATGAAATAAATTATTTAAGAATTAAATAGAATATGAAATGATGTCATATTAGAAATAAAACGTGCGTTTTCAAATATTTGATAATAATACAAAGTGCATAAATACGAGTAAGTATGGAAAGCAAGCGAATATGATGTCATATATAGAAAAATAAAACAAATTTGTTTTGATGTTGAAATAAAATTATCTTGGGTTATCAAATTATTTGAGATTATCTTTTTTTTTTTTTTTTTTTTCACGTGAAAGGAATTATTTAAAATATACGTAATATATGTATTTTAAATGTATGTGTTGTAAATTAAAGTTCTGTGTTTTAAATGAAATGAGTGAAAGATTTATATTTTTAATGAATTCAATATGAATGATGGGACAGGTTTTCGATTTATCGTTTGCACACGGCTAACATAAAGATACCATATTTTTAATTTAAATTTTAAAAAGTAAAGAAAAAAAATATTGGATGGCAAATGTCAATGATATGCATCGCAAAATTATCCGTATCGAAAATCAGAAAATCTTAATAAAAATAACTATATTTTTTAAAAGAAAGTTGCTTTTCTCATAAAAGCTAAAGATTTAATATGATTGTGTCGAAGTAACAGCATTTTTCCTCTATCATTTTCCCACAATCGAAACACATTTGTAAATCGTCGTTTCGAACCAGAATTTAATTTTACATTTCTTTTAGTTTTAAAATAGGAAAAACTTTGTTGTCTTTTTTAAATATAGCTTTTTTTAAAGTTGTTTCGTAATAGATTTTTGTAAAGTCTTGTAGGATAAGAAAAATTGCATAGATTTTAAAGCAATGTTTAAGTAAAATTACAATATTTTTTAAACTTAAAAAACAACAATGTTATCGAAAAGAAAATCGATTTTACCAACAAATTCGCATAATGCAAAAGCAAAGAAGAAATCAAAAAGTAATGAATCTTTTCTTCCAGCCGAATTGTGTAAACTTTAACAAGCCGATCGTGCCAATTCATAACATTATAAACGTGAAAGCGCGTTCTATATAGTAGAATTTTTTTTACATATAGGTAGAACATTTCCAAGAATAGGAAGGTTAGGGGTAAAATTAAATACATTGTTGTAACCAGATTTATTTTTTGCGTGGTAAACACTTAATGGTATTTCAGATGATCATTTCCCCGCTCACCTTTGATGACAACTATGATTGTAAAACATATTAAAAAATATTAGCCGATAATTTTCTAATTTTCTTATTGCTTCATGATGTAAATAGACTTCCTGGTTCATACTTTAAACCTGAATCGGTCATGCCACTGTCGTTCAATTTTTATTCCTAATCCTAACCCTAATCGTATCCTATCCTAATCCTGATAATAACTTTAAAGAATATTCTTTGACACGAATATGTAAATTAAATCAATATCCATAAATGGAATGAATGGAAAATAGAATAAATAGAAATGGTAAAATAAAATAACAAGAAAGTATATTTATTCGACACCTAACCCTAGAGAAAGCATAAAAAATTTCAAGCGCATGAAATAAATCAAAATAATCCTATATATACTAACAAAAATATGTAAATTTAGATCATCAGATTTGTGTCGTCGGTATTTATTTGCTTATAGTGTTCTTGACGCGATAGAGAAAATATAGAGGTTAAATTGGGCAGAATTTAAAGTACTTTCTAGCAACCTTTATTTACATTTTAGAATCGCATCAGTTTGTTATATCTTTGTGAAATATCTATCAATGTATAAAATCCACAAGCAGTTTGTTCACTATTTACACCACTTAGCGTGAAGCACTTAATTTAATATATACATAAACAAGATAATGTAGTAAGAAATATATAACATATGTCTATGCAAATAAACAATATAATAATGCCCATTTAGCAATGCACACATATACAAATTGTACACCAAATACCACCTAAAATGCACTGTTGTATAGAAGAATTCTGCCAGTGTTGTTTTTCGTTTTACGAAGAGGAATTCCTCGATTTTCACGATTTTACTTGGTCCTCCTTTTTTCATTAGTTGCAGTTTCATTTCCGCGATTGTATATATTATTTGGCATGAAATTTCACTTTTTTAAGACTGGGTTATGTTAAGGCCCCTATAGCAAAGAAATACCGTATGGTCTCCTATAAAATGTGATAAAGCTTTGGTTAATTATATATGTTGTTAATTATCAAGTGAAATATTTTACTAAATTAATGCATTTATTCTTTTTTTAATGTTACGTGAACGAAGTCACGGGTAACAGCTAGTAAATAAATAAATGCAGAGAAATTCTGAAAAACGCCACTCTTCAATGCGCCAACTTAGTAAGCTTGAGCAATAAAATTTGCAATATATTAATGAAAAAAAAAAAAAACTTGGGATATTTATTCTTTACATTATTTTTTCTAATTATCCCTATCAGCCGGTGAATAAATGTTTTTGACATCAGTTGCAACTGATCTATTGTATGTAACTATGCATTGCAACATTTTTTCAATGCTTTTTCTCTTTTAATATCATGGCATGGCACTGCCGTTTAAGGACACAATTGTTATTTTGATTAATGAAATAACTAATAAATCAGTAAAACATAATGAAAGATACAGGTAAATGTGAAATTATAGCCACTTGATAACATAGCAAACACATGCAACGCCAAAAATATACCCTGGTGTGTCTGTGACATCTGTACATACCAATCATATAATGATACCAAAACATTACCCACACACACACACACACTCTAAAAATAATAACAATAATATCACCATAATAAATATCTCTATAATGAAAGCAAGTCAATATTTCGGAGAGAGCAACAATATAAATATTTAAAATTTTCTTCCAAAAGCTGATGAAAGTAACAAACTCGGAGGCATACTCCAGACTCACACCCACCAGTGTTGAATTCAGGGGGTGGCACGGGATGGGGAGTATTGAAATGTACCCCCCCCCCCCTGCCCCCAGAACTTTACAATGTACCCCCAGAGCCACAGAAATCCCTCCCGGAGAAAAAATATACCCAGAAAAACGTATATATTTTAATTTATTATGTAAATATATAATTTATAAAGAAAAATTAAATGAGTTCAGAAACGGTTATAACCATATCAATTAATTACAAATTCGATATCTATGCTTGAAAACGAATGCACAATACAGTTTATTTTTTCTTTTATGTTTTATATATTAATAAAATAAACTTAATACAAATGCTAATGTTTATAACATATATTATGGTTGGAGTATAACAGTAAGTGGTAGTGTATTTAACATTTGATGTTTCCTAGAAGAATCGCATGCCTGATTTATGCCACACTTTGTTTTTAAACTTACATACATTAAATTATCTGAAATGATCTTTCAATTTGAATAAAATAATAAAAATTCCATTTTAAAATAAAAAATAATCAAATAAATAAATAATCAACTGAAATTATTAAGAAATAACTTTTAATAACATTAAATTTGTTATTATATAATGTGTTAAAATCATTTTTCTTACCTTAAAAAATTATCAACAAGCTGTATAAGCTTGTAACAAATCTTTTCGAGGAACTCTGTTGTAGTTCCTTCTTTTAGCAGCTTTTCTGTTCAAGAACTATTTTCGTCACATGCTGGCAACCATGGCTTTATTATCGTCACCAGATTTTGTCATTAGAATTTGTAACTACAAAAGGCAAAATAAAATAATGACAACCAAGAAATAAACTTTAAACCCTTCATGACAAGCTTCCCTGCACCATTATTTCCAAATAATATTCACCTTATTTAATGCTGTTTTATTAAATAAGGTGAAAATTGCCATTCGGATATAGAAATAATAGTTAAAATCAAGGACTGTGTACACATCTTATATCACACATATCTCATGTCATAAATGGTTTTAACATTACAATAAAAGTCTATACATTATGCATACTTCATGTTATTTTAATTATAACTTAAGACTAACCACTTGGAGTAGGAATGAAGAAATATTGAATCAATATGTCAACCGATAAGCATCAAAAGATTCACATAATTGAAACAAATTCAAAAATAGATTTCACTCTTGCCTTTCCAGAAAGCAGAACACAGCCAACTTAGATTAACCTTTCCACTCTTTGAAAATTATTGTTTTTGAAATAGTGATAACCATTTTGGTACCACCATTGTTATTGTTTTACTAAAATTGTTGTGGTAGATTAAAATTACAAATGTTGCAGAAACATACTACAAAGATAATCTTTTCTAATTAGTGGTAGCAAGAATTTAATTCTGTAGTAGTGACAAACGTCCAGTCACGGTCAACAAAGGAATGCAAAGGGTTATGAAGCACACGACCTATCACTTAATTTATTTAAATATATTATTTTTTTTTAATTCATTTTCTTTTGTTTTATTTTTTTAATGTTTATTTTGATACAATAATTTATACTATTTTAACATTTAGCATAAAAGCAAAAAATATTATTTTGCAAATGTCATGCTTGTCATTATGTGCACCGTTATTTTAAATATTGTACTGTCCTCTAAAAAAAACCATTTTATGAAATTTTCTCTATATAATGTCCAATATAAAAATTAAAAACAAATTAAACATGGATACATTTTTACAGCTTGTTCTGACTAAAATTTTAATGTTGAGCATTTTTCATTTTATCACTTTCTTAAAAAGTGGCAGCCAATTAAGCAAAAATTTAAAAAATAACCACTTTTAAAAAAATAACCCATGTTACCTACAAAAAAAAAAAAAAAAAAAAAAAAAACTGACGTAATCAGCTGAAAATGATGCATTTTATTGCATATTAATGATTTAGCATAAAAACAATTAAAAAGTTATGCATATATTCTAAAATTTTATTATAACAAGAAAATCTGTAAAAATGAAGATGTTTTATCAGAATTCTCAAATTGTTAGTTTAAATTATTTTAAAACTGAATAAGCAAACTAAATAAGTATTCCTTAAATATTTTTAACTATTTTTATTATTCTAAATGGTGCAGAAAAACAGAACAAACAATAAAATTGACTTTAGTGAAATATTTGATGTAGTACTAGGGTGGGTTTTTTTTTAGGAAACATTTCTCTGTGGATTTTTTTAGAGGACAGCACAATACCTCATTTGAGAAAAAAATTTGGTACTTTTCGGTTAGCCGGGCGCCAGTGATATATATACATGTATATATACACATATATATATATATATGTACACATATATATACATATAATGTATGTATATATATATATATGTACACATATATATACATATAATGTATGTATATACATATATATGTACACATATATATACATATAATGTATGTATATACATATGTATTTATATATGTACATATATCACTGGCGCCCGGCTAACTGAAAAGTACCAAAAATTTTATTCAATTAAAATTTAACATTTATTATTAAAATTGTACATCATTGTTCACAATGTTTTATGGTGTTCTTCGTGATTTTGTAAATTTAAACATAAAATGGCATCTAATGATTGTAAGCAGTGACAAATGGTCATTTACCTATATTCAGAGAACAGTCAAAATCAAAAAACTCATATTGCACACATCTCAAATTTAAGATGAAAGAAAGAAAAAACACTAACACTGCTGTACGATAAACTCTAGTTATTTGGACCCCCGGCAACAACAACAACAAAACATTTTAAATCAGACAGGTTTCATTTTGTTGAGTATTGATATAATTCAACAATACTCTGTAAATCATGTAAATTCTTTCATTACAGTAGGACCCCAGACTAATTTAAAACTTTTTTTGCTTGTAGTTGTGGGTCCCACAAACCCCAACTTAATTTAAAATAAAAACAAACATAGTAATTTTTTATGTATTCACAAAAAAATTGCATTATTCCACATAGTATAAAAAATTATTAAAGGGGCAGATTTAATTTATACAGGTAAAGGTCAAAACTTCAGGTTGATGGCCAGATTATTATAAGGCTATTTTGCAATGCTAATACAGAGAATTCTGGAGGGGGGGGGGGGGACAAGACCATTTCATATTTACTAGCTCAATTAAAAAATAATCAAAATTTTTTATTTTGTGTGAATTTTAAGAAACTTTTAATTTAAAATAATTTTTTTTCCCATTTACCAGTACTAACTAAAAGTATTGGTAGGTAATCATAATTAATAAGTTAATTGATAAACATTTAAGACTCACAATCATAATATTAAGGATGCTGCCAATTCTCAATCAACTGGCAAGTTGACAGATACAAATTAATTTATGCTATGAATATATTTGTTTCATATTTTTAATAAGTAATTTGTTAATCCATCAATACATATAATATAAAACAAATTTATTCAAGTTTTGTGTAATACATGCATATGATTCAGCAATTTTTGACAGAATAACTTTAGGGCAATTATTTGTGTTTGCAGAATTTTTTATTTTATATTATTATAGGAAAAGGGAAGGGAGAGTTCATGTAATGTTGATATGGATGACAACTTGTTGATATGGATGATGTTGTTAAATGACAAATGTTGATATGGATGAGATATTCTCAAATATATTTAACTAATGAAACATTATAATCACAGCATTATCTTGTTTAATATATGTGGCAAAACATATATGTTTTTGAGGAAAGAGAAAGAAGGAGGGGGGGGGGGGGGGGGGGTGAATGCATTTTTTTTAAATTAAAGTACATTTTTCTAGGAATATATTACAGAAACAAATTTCGAATATAGCTACCTTTAATAGAGTTTTAATAATGCTAATAAATTTTAAAAAGAGAGTTTGTTTGAATGTAATTTGTTGAAGTTAAAAGTATGTTTACATTTATAAATCGATCATAAACGCCGGCCAGGGGTGGTGGCGATTTTGAAACAATATAATGTACATATATATATTTACCGACATAAGTTAATTAATCACTAAAAGCAAAATTATGATTAAGGTTAGAGTGAGTGTTTTTAATTCGATCATAATTTAATTGACAATAAAACATGTTAAACACTATCCCTAAAAATTTTTGCCTCTAGATTTCGTGTTTTACCGTTCGCCCATATACTTTAATATTTATATGTAGTAAAGTATGTAATGGGAGTTCTTTCATCATATATGAAGCACTCCTGTTATGCATTTACTGAAATTGAAACCACGTTTTAAAAAAAAATGTGATAATTAAGAAACGCTATACTATAAAAGGTCATAAGTAAATCATGTTTACATAAGTTTTTGTAATAATAATTTAAAAGTTACAGTTAAATGAGTTTATGTAATAATAATTTAAAAAAAACAAACTTCTAATCATATTTTTCCTTATGTGCAATTTACACTAAAGCATAAGATAAATTTTATTATTTTCTGAATAAGGAGTAAATCTTGTCAAGAGAAATACATTATTTAGTTATCATAGATTAAAAGATTTAACTAATAACAATATACTAGTAACAAACTTAACTTATTTCCTGTAAATATTGAACACATACTTTACACTTGACATGACGATCCGAATGACAGCTTCAGCGACATTTTGTTTTGTAAAGCAAGAGCAACAGAACAGGCAACACTACGACAGTTGGTTGCGCATGCGCGAAAATCAGATGCGTGACGGTTGATTTGAGAATATCCGCCGCTGAAGTCGTGACGTCATCAATATGGCGCTGGGCATAAACAGATCGAAGTGTCCATTGAAATAACATGGACGTAATAAATAAAATCTTCTAGGAATAATAATTTTCATATTTAAGAGCTTTTAATCACTTTTCTACAAAGTTTAAGGAACGCTTTTCAATATGAATTCACCAAACTTCTAATTTTGTGATTTAAATTTGATCAATTTATTAAAAACTCATTAGCTTAACTCCGGTTCGACAAACATGGCGGTTGTTTACATCGACTGAATTGGTGATATTTACATTCATCTATGTAAAGATATCTCTGTCCCTCTTCACTTATAAGTAAAACTTTTATTAATTTTAATTAATAATTTTATATTTTTAAAAATTTTTAAAGATATTTTATAATTTATAAATTATTATAATACATAAATTATAAAAATATTTAAATTAAATATATAAATTATATATTAAATAATATATTAAATATATAAATTATGATATATTATAATAATATAAATAAATATATAATATATTAAATTATAATACTAAAATGATATACTATATTAAATTAAATATTAAATGAATTTAAACATATTAAATTGATTATATATTACATTAATATTATGAATAATTAATACTAATAATAAATAATATAAAATTAATTATTAATTATTTTAATTAATTATTTAATTATATATATTTATATATATATTAAATATTAATATTTATTTATTATATATATTAATTAATAATATATATAATAATAAATATTAATATATTTAATATTTGTTATAAATTATAGATTATATTATAATTTTATTATAGTATTATCAATATTTATAATTATATTAATATATTTATATTTAATATAAATTAATAACATAAATAATAATAATATTACAAATTATAAATGTAAATTATCATAGTAACATAATTTAATTATTATTAATTAAAAATAATTATAATATATCATATAATATAATAATATGAACTAAAATATTAAAAACTATAATTAATAATAATAATAAAATAATTATGATTACAATTAGTATTAATCTTAATAAATAATTAATATTATATATATATATATAAATAATATTATATTGAATTATATTAAATTAACACTACATTAAATTAATAATATAATATATTAAATTAAAATACAAAATTTTAATATATTAAATATATAAAGTATTACAATATATCAATTATTAAAAATAATCTAATAATTTATTAATTTTAATATGATTTTCTGTTTACTTATAATTAAAATATCAAATTACTTATAAGTAAAGAGACATAAATACATCTTGATAGACATGAATGTAAATATCACCGATTCACCGACTCAGTCGATGTAAACAACCGCCATGTTTGTCGAACCGGAGTTAAGTTAATGAGTTTTTAATAAATTATTCAAATTTAAAGCACAAAATCAGAAGTTTGGTGAATTCATAATGAAAAGCGTACCTTAAACTTTGCAGAACAGTGACTGAAAGTTCTTAAATATGAAAATTATTATTCCTAGAAGAATTTATTTTTTCCGCCCATGTTATTTCAATGGGCACTTCGATCTGTTTATGCCCAGCGCCATGTTGAAACGTCACACTTCAGCGGCGTATTGGTTGCCTGAAGCTTATCTCCAAAACGTAGTATTGCAAACATTCCTGCACCCATGCTATATGGTGAGGATAACTCACCTTTGCAGAAAAATGGAATGAAAATGAAAAATGAACGTTTTCGGAACCTTGCTTGCTATCTGGGAAGTTTGAGGAACTTCTATATATTCTTAAAGGCAGTATCACAAGCCATGTTGAGGACAGCAGTCCCGTATTCGATTATGCTGCGGATAGTGGCGGTCACCAGAGTGAGCAGATGATAGGACCTAGCGCTATATAATTTCGGTACCAAAGATTTCAGAATGTTGATTCTGTTTGATTCTGAACTCTTTTCTTCGCAAGTATTCCGTGTGCTTTCGAAAGCCCCCGCATCTGGACACAAAATCCAAGAAATTTAATTTCGTTGAAGTATTCTATCAGGCCGTTGTTAATGCAGAAATTGAAATCGCACTTTCCAAATCTTCTGTGTGGTGTCTGAATAGTGACATTGACTCTATGGTTTATATCGATGAACTGAATAAACTATATTATAAGATACTGTGAACGAGATTATGGAATACGAGTTGTTGTGTTTAAGATGGCTATGAGTAGTTGTATGCCGATTGAGCATAGATTGAAAATGTTATACTTTTTGTGTATATAAATGTTTGTGTTGTTATAGTAAAGTATGTGCATCGTGTCCGATTTCAGTTTCCATTATTAGATGTATTTATACCCACGCAAACACGACAAAACAGCTGGCGACGAGTATTTAAAAATTGGACTGTTTGAAGACGGCTCAAGGTAAAAAAAATTTTTCATCTTTTAATTACTAGTTTGAATTATGGAGAAACAAATTCAAGAGTTATTGAAGCAGAATCAAGAACTGATTCTTGCTCTCCAGAATAAAGAGAGTAGCTCTCACAAAGTAACTGTACAATTTGAAAAGTTTAATGAAGAATATGAAAACTTCGATAGTTTTTTTGAAAGATTTCTCACATATTTAGATGTACAAAAAGTCCCAGAAGACGCTAGGGCTAAAGTATTTATTTCTTCTTTAAGTGCTAAATTGTATCAGTTATTAAAAAATTTGCTGTCTCCAGAAATTCCTTCTGCGCAAAGCTTGGAAAAATTGAAAGATGTTTTGAAAAAACATTTAACCCCAAAGCCATTGGTTATACCTTCTCGACATAAATTTCTGAATCGTAAACAGCGGGAAGGGGAGAGTATTAATACTTATATAGCGGAACTCCGAGCACTAGCAATTAATTGCGATTATGATAGCAATATGTTAAATATCATGTTACGCGATGTTTCTGTTAGCGGATTACGCGATAAAACAATTCTGGATCGATTATTTGAAGAAGATAACATAGATCTAGATAAAACCTTGCAAATAGCTTTTGCCATGGAAAAAGCATTTAAGGGGGCAAATGATATTATGGGTCGAGGAATAAATGCAGTTCATGCAGTAAAAAAACAATGGAACAGGAAATCAAATTATGCTAAAAAACAGCGAAAATCTTTATTTTGCACGCGATGCACCGGCACAGACCATGTCAAAGCTAAATGTAGATTTATTTCCAGTAAATGTGATTTTTGTTCAAAAATTGGTCACATAAAAAAAGCATGTTTCGCAGCAAGAAAAGCAAATGCTAGACCAGTTAAGCAAAAACAAGTAAATTTTAAGGATGTGGTTGAAAACAATAACCAGGTCCCATTATTTGAATTAAATTCAAATAACGGTACTTTACGTGAGGAAGAACCGAGACGACCTCCAATAATGGTTAATTTAAAAATTGATGGAAAAAATTGCTCAATGGAGTTAGATACTGGCGGGGCAGTCAGTGTTATGAGTATAAGGAATTTTAGGAAAATTTCACGGAAGAAAATTCAACCCACTAATATAGTTTTTAAAACCTACAATGGTGAAGCATTAGTACCTATGGGGTATGTTACAGTTAAAGTTGAATATAAAAATCAAATTTCGAATTTGAACTTATACATTGTTAAGGAGGACTTGGATACCATTTTTGGCCGTGAATGGCTCCATAAGATAAATCTAGACTGGAACGCTATCAAGGCATTAAGAGCTACAAATAAATTAAACTTAAAAGATCTCTTGGAAGAGTATAAAGATATTTTTGATGATAAACTCGGGGAAATAAATAATTATGAAGCTAAGCTCGAACTTAAACCAGATGTTAAACCTGTATTTTGTAGGGTTAGAACAGTGCCATTTGCTTTAAAAAGCAGAGTTGAAGATGAAATAGAAAGATTAGAAAAGGAAGGTATTATAGAGAGAGTTGAAAGCTCTGAATGGGCAACGCCAGTAGTACCAGTCGTAAAATCGGATGGCAGTATACGATTATGTGCGGATTATTCAGTAACCTTAAATCCCAATTTAATCGTGCCACAACACCCTTTGCCGAAGTTGGAGGAGATATTCTCTAGTTTAAATGGGGGAAAACAATTTTCAAAATTAGATTTCAAACATGCGTATTTACAAATGAAGATCCATCCTGAAAGTCAAAAACTGTTGACAATAAATACTCATAAGGGACTCTATATTTGCAAGAGGCTTATGTTTGGGTTAAACGCAGCACCTGCAATTTGGCAGCGGTACGTTGATGGATTATTCCAAGGTATGGAATGGGTAAAAGTGTTTATGGATGATGCTAGAATAACAGGAAATGACGAAATGTCACATCTTAAAGCTTTAGAGCAGTTTTTCAAAACGTGTAAAGAGCATGGCCTGAAACTTAATCTAAGTAAGAGTCAATTTTTTCAAAATGAAATAAATTTTCTAGGGCATAAAATTGATGCAAATGGCATACATAAAACTGACGAGAAGATTTCAGCGATTTTAAATGCTCCTGTACCTAAAAGTGTACAAGAAATAAAGTGTTTCCTTGGATTAGTAACGTTTTATGGTAAATTTTGTAAAAATTTAGCGACTATTGCAAATCCTCTTAATAGTTTGACAAGAAAAGATGTGAAATTTAAATGGTCGAAGAATTGTCAAGTTGTCTTTGAGAAAATAAAACAAGAAATTTGTTCAGAAAAAGTCTTAGTGCATTATGATCCGAAACTTCCCTTAATCCTGGCAAGTGATGCATCTCCAGTTGGTATTGGTTGTGTCTTATCTCATCGATATCTAGATGGTTCTGAACGGCCAATAGCTTTTGCATCCAAAACCTTAACTAAGACTGAGCAGAAATATTCTCAAATCGACAAAGAGGCCTTAGCAATAGTGTGGGCAGTAAAAAAGTTTTACTTATACCTAAAGGGAAGAAGGTTTGCTTTAATAACTGACCACAAACCTCTAGTAGCGATTTTTGGATCAAAACGAGGGTTACCAGTATTAGCAGCTACAAGATTACTACATTATGCATTGATTTTACAATCATTCCAATTTGACATAGTATTCCGAAAAACTAATGATCATGGAAATGCAGACTTTTTGTCAAGATTGCCTAAAACTTCTGAAGAATTGGAAGTAAAAGATGACATTACAATATTCCAGAAGTCACAAATTGAAACACTACCAGTTACTTCAAGGGAATTACGGCAAGAAACGTGGAGAGATGAAGAATTAGGTCCACTTTTAGAAGCCTTACGAAAAGGTCAGAATTTGCACGGAAGAGAAGCACAATATGCTATTGAAGATGGCTGCATTATGTACGGACAAAGAGTGTGTATTCCGAAGAAATATCAAAAAAGTGTTCTGGAAGAATTGCATGAAGGGCACTTGGGTATGGTTAAAATGAAAGCAATCGCAAGATCATTCGTCTATTGGAAAGGGATTGATAATGATATAGAAGAAGCAGCCAGAAATTGCGCTGACTGTGCCAGACACAAATCAGATCCTACAAAGGCAAAAGTTCATTACTGGGAATATCCCAGCATGCCTTGGGAACGTATACATGTTGATTTTGCCGGTCCTATATTTGAATATATGTTTTTAGTGATAGTTGATGCTCACTCGAAGTGGCTAGAAGTTTATCCAATGAAGGTGACCACAGCGAGGAAAACAATTGAATGTCTACGAGACAGTTTTGCGCGATTTGGATTGCCATTAATCCTGGTCAGCGACAACGGGCCACAATTCTCATCTGATGAATTTCGGAGATTCATGCGAAGAAACGGTATCAAGCACAAAACTAGCGCACCATTTAAACCATCAAGTAATGGACAAGCTGAACGTTATGTGCATACAGTAAAACAGTCGCTGCGAGCTATGCAGACTTATGAAGGAAGTATTCAACAAAAATTGAGTACATTTTTGCTACAATACAGAAAAGCACCCAATGCAACAACAAGTTATAGCCCAGCGATGTTATTCTTAAAAAGAGATGTCCGAACCAGAATTGATTTACTAGTACCTCAACTGAAATCGAGGATTCAAGAAAAAATACGAAAGGGAGTATTTGAATTCGCAGACAGAAAATTTGACATCGGTGATTCTGTAGCGGTGAGAGATTATAGATCAGCAAATTCAAAATGGAAGTTTGGAAGAATCATTAATAAAGATGGTGCTCTACATTACACTATCAATGTTCAAGGCACACTAGTAAGACGCCATGTTGATCAAATCCGTTCAGTGGGTGAACAAGTACAAGAGAATGATTCTATATCAAATGAATATCGAAGATTTCCAACAACAAGGTCTGAAGACACTCCTTCAGAGCCGGAACATTCCAATGCTGAAAGTATCACTCCCCAGATCTCCAATGAGAAACCAGTAGCATCAGCTTCAACGGATGATCCGACTCCAGACTTGACTTCGCCAACTCAACAGCCAAGTAGTTTGTCAAGAGTTCCCGCTACGACAGATACTCCACCGGTTCAAGCAAGCCCGACTGTAATACCCAGACGATCTCAGAGAGTTCGTCGACCACCCAAGAAGCTTGACCTGTAAAGGGGGAGGAGATGTGGTGTCTGAATAGTGACATTGACTCTATGGTTTATATCGATGAACTGAATAAACTATATTATAAGATACTGTGAACGAGATTATGGAATACGAGTTGTTGTGTTTAAGATGGCTATGAGTAGTTGTATGCCGATTGAGCATAGATTGAAAATGTTATACTTTTTGTGTATATAAATGTTTGTGTTGTTATAGTAAAGTATGTGCATCGTGTCCGATTTCAGTTTCCATTATTAGATGTATTTATACCCACGCAAACACGACAAAACATTCTGAATAGCTTGAAAGTACGGCACTTGTCGGGACGCATGTACAACTGCCACTGACCAATCGATATAAGGACCCGTTGTGGTTTAACATGACATGATTCCAAGAAAGCATTAAGGCAATAAATGAAGATGTCATCAGCGTACCGCAGATATCTCTATATATCGAACTCTACGTTTCTTTACTGTGTTGTCATTCTGTTCTGTTATGTAGCTCGCGTAAGCAACGTGATTAAAGTATAAAGTTAACACTGCTTGCAGCCCTTTTGGATTTATATTTATCTTTGCATAATTAGCTTTTTGTTAATCTGTTTGTAACAATTACAGGTTATGGGCTCAGCATGTTTTAAAACTGTGGGAAGTAATCTGAATTATTTTGAAAAGCTAACTAACTTAGGCCTAACCGCTTGACGCAAGCATGGATGAACTTAAGGTGCAAATTGATAAATTGGAAGGTGCTGAAAATTGGAGCAAGTGGAAGTGGCAAATGAAAATGCACTTTGAACAGTACGATATGACTTCGATTATTGAAGGAACTCGTGTGTGTCCGGTCGCTGTAAGTGACGATGCCGATTCGAATAAAAAGGTGAGTGAATGGCGGCGTGATAATGCTAAAGCAGCCGCTCTCATTGCAAGTACGTTGAGCCACTTGGTTGCTGATTTGGTAATGACTTACACTAATGCAAAGGACATTTGGGATAAATTAGTCAGTGTTTTTGAACAAAGTAGCATTCAAAGACTTAATTTACTTATGACCCAATTTTTTTAATTTTGTAAAGATCCAAATAACAATGTTGCAACTCATGCTGCCAAAGTTGAACGGATTTATACAGAAATGAACAATGAACTTGCTCGTATTGGCTCAAGTTACATTCCACCAGAGTTGTTACATGGAAAAATTCTTCTGACTGTGGGTTCAGAGTACCAAGAGTTCAACAATGTTTGAGAGTCATTTGGCTCAGAAAAACATACTACAAAAATTTTAGTTGAAAAACTATGCACGATTGAGCAGCGTGTCAAATCTACTGCTGCTGTGGACTATGATGCATTTGCAGCTCGTGTTCCTGTTTCTGGACAAAAATCTGTGAGGAATAGGGAAAATATTTCTGAAACTGTTCCTGGAGGTAATTTTAGACCTAGTAAGCAAAAGAATTGTTTTAAATATGGATCAAGTGCACATTTATGTAAAGACTGTCCAAAGAAACAATTCGACGATAAATACCTGCCATCAAAGAATAACAAAGGTGCATTTAGTGCTAGTGAAAGTTTGTCCAGCCAGATATTTGGATTTGTGACTCTGGTGCTTCTCAGCACATGACTGCAAATAAACAGTATTTTGTAACTTATAAACATTTTCCTGTGCCCATTGAAATTTCACTTGCTGACAAGAATAAGATCTATGCATATGGATCTGGTAAAATAAATATTGAAGTTTGTATCCATGGTAAATGGTATGATGATCATATGGAAAATGTATGGTATGTTCCTGATGTGCGAAGGCACCTATTTTCTGTTCAACAAGCCGACAAGCATGGTGTTGAGGTAAAAATGACTGACAAGTATGTTGAATTTTATCGTAGTAGCGAACTTGTTGCTGTTGGATCATGGACAGATGGTACATATGTTATGTCCATGAGAGTCGTTATTCCCGCATGTCCAGCTGAAATAAGTATTGCTACAGAATCGGAAACGCTGCAGTTGTGGCATGAACGCCTTGGTCACCAAAACAAACGTCATGTTCAGAAATTATTAAATGACATGAGCATTCCTGCGAGACATGCAGTAACAAATGAGTTCTGTGATGGGTGTGCTCTTGGCAAAGCACATAGAAAACCTTTCAAATCACGCCCTTACAGAGCCATGTCAGTTGGTGAAAGCATTAATGCTGATTTAAATGGACCCATGTCTGTGGGATCCTTCAGTGGTGCACGATATTTTTTGAATTTTAAGGATGACTATAGTAAATATCGTAGAATATTCTTTGTAAAAAAGAAAAGTGTAGTGAGTTCCTGCTTGCGTATATTTCTCAATGAAGCTACCAATCATGGTCATGTTGTGAAAGAATTGCGTTGTGATGGAGGAGGTGAATTTGACTGTGGTGAAGTTCGAAAAAGCCTTGCTGAAAGAGGTGCAATTCTGACTCCAGGGATACCGTACACACCTGAACAAAATGGAGCGTCAGAACGTGAAAACAGGACAATTGTTGAACTTGCTCGCTCTATGCTCTCTACATGTGGATTACCTCGATCTCTGTGGGCCAATGCATGTGAAACAGCGGTGTATCTACTAAACCCTACTGGGGTATCACCAGAAGAAAACAAGAGTTCTCATGAGCTTTGGACTGGTCAACAAACATCTAAACTGCATCATTTACGAGTGTTCGGAACTGAATGTTATGCCCACATTCCAAAAAATTTTAGACGTAAGTTTGACAACAAAAGTGTACTTGGTCATCTTGTGGGCTATGTCAACAGAGATGGCTATAAAATCTATTTACCTTCTCAAAATAAAATCATAAAATCTCGTGATGTATATTTTAAACCTGAACGACTATGTACCACTCCTGTTACAGTGAAGGTGGAGGAAGACTCATCTGAGAACTGTAAAGAAATTCAGAATGAAGACAGCAATCAATCAGAAGAAAAACAAGAACTTAGAATATCTGACAGACAGCGAAGCATGCCTGCATGGATGAAGTCCGGAGAATTTCTTCTTCCAAACGTAGTTGCTGTAGGAGAATCTGAAAGTCCCTCTACATGTACTGAAGCTATTTCCTCAAGTGAAAATGACTTGTGGATTAATGCCATGAAAGAGGAAATGTCTGCCTTGCATGAAAACAAGACATGGGAATTAGTTGAAAGACCTAAAGGTTCCAAAGTCATCAACTGTCGATGGGTGCTGAAGAAGAAATTCAATCCTGATGGTACTGTTGAAAGATACCGAGCACGTCTTGTAGCAAAGGGGTATGCCCAAACAGCTGGTATTGACTTTGATGAGACATTCAGCCCTGTCGCAAGATACGACACTGTAAGCTGTAAGGTCCATTTTGGCTGTAACTGCAAAAGAACAACTGCACTTAAAACAGTTTGATGTAAAGACTGCGTTTTTATATGGAATACTGCAGGAGGAAGTCTTCGTGACACAGCCAGAAGGTTGTAATGATAATAGTGGGCGAGTCTGTCTACTACACAAAAGTTTATATGGACTTAAACAAGCTCCTCGTTGTTGGAACCAGTGTTTTGTAAACTTTATGAAGGAACATAAACTGGAGGTTAGTACTGCTGATCCTTGTTTGTTTGTCAGACATAGAGATAAAAATAAACTTTTTGCTGTTATCTATGTAGATGATGGCTTTGTTGTTGGTTCTGATAAAGTTGAAGTGGAGGAAGTTATGAGTCAACTTGCTCAATCCTTTAAGATCACAATAGGTTGTTTGAATCAATTTCTGGGTATGAATATTACAAAATGTGATGATGGTTCAATTTTTGTAAACCAATGTGTCTATGCGAAGAAAATACTCGCAAGATTCAATATGGACTGTGCTAATCAGGTATCAACTCCAAGTGATAAAAGCTATGTCTCTGATGACGAAGGTAATAAACTGATAGGAAAAGAAATTCCTTATCGTCAGGCTGTTGGCAGCCTCATGTACCTTGCCATTGCCACAGAACCTGATTTATCATATGCTATTAGTATAGTCTCTGTAAACCTTGAAAATCCTAGGAGGTTATCAGATTGGTGTGCTGTTAAGCGAATTTTCAAATATCTGAAAGGAACTGTCTACTTTGGTTTGTCGTATAAAGCAAAGTGTCATGCCAATGAGCTTGAAGTATATAGTGATGCTGATTATGCAGGGGATATGAAAACCAGACGCTCAAGGACTGAAATGATTTCTTAATTTTCAGGCGGTGCCATTTCATGCATGAGCCAGAAGCAAAGGAGTGTGGTGTTATCTACAACAGAGGCAGAGTATGTTGCTGCAAGTGAGAGTGCCAAAGAGTTAATTTGGCTGAAGCGTTTGTTAAGTGACATAACAACTTTAGAAACTCCTTCCCTATTCGTGGATAATGCCAGTGCTGTTAAACTCACCAAGAATCCATAATTCCACAAAAGAACAAAATATGTTGATGTGCGGTACCATTTTGTACGTGAAAAATTCATTAAAGTTGAACTGCATATTAAACATGTTCCTGGAAAGATGCTGCTAACTGATATTATGACGAAACCTCTGACCTGTGTCAGGTTCAAAGAACTTTGTGTTTTGTTAGGACTAGTTCCATTTAATTCAGATAATATTTAAGTTAATGATATGTAAGTTGTGTCTTGTGGAGGAAGTTGTGTGGTGAGTACAACTCAACCCTTGTAGACAAGCGACAACAACTCAACTCTACTTTTCTTTACTGTGTTGTCATTCTGTTCTGTTATGTAGCTCGCGTAAACAACATGATTAAAGCATAAAGTTAACACTGCTTGCAGCCCTTTTGGGTTTATATTTATCTTTGCATAATTAGCTTTTTGTTAATCTGTTGGTAACAATTACACAAATGATGTTGTAAACCTGAAGCAAACACTGCAGTGATTGCTCATTAAAGTACCTTGAAGAATGCAGCACTAATCTTATTTTCACCAGGGGTGGTAATCTTGGTCCGGCGGGTAATTTCTGTTAGCTCCAACATCTTGAAGGGGAGATTAAGCTTCGTGCGGTCTAAATCTCTATAATCTATTAGTAGAAGTCGTGGGGGCATCCTCGCTGAAGTATTCTGCAAACAGTTCTGATTCAGCAGCAGTATCAGAACTGAAAGAGTCTTCGTGAATAAAGCAGAATTGGGAATCAAAGGGGAGCTTGAGCGGCTCTTAATCTTCCGAAATACTTTATATAAAATACGAAGATCATTTGCATTGTGACAAACAGAATCCCAGAACTGCCATTAAGAATATCTGACGACCTGGCGGAGCTTAGCAGATGACCGTTTGCACTTCACCCTGTATTCAGTAAAAGCCAACTCGAGAGCTTTATTCAGAAATTATTTTATTGATAAGTTTTCTACACGTGGCCGTCCACCACGTAGGAGGGTTTTTAGAAACAGATTTCCGAGATAACTTGCAATTATCAATTGCATCCATCCAAGGCAGAGAAACAGGCGTACTCCTTGTTGGAGTTCTACTGCAGAGCAGAGTTGATATATTGGCAAATGAGAGGCATTCTATACCGAGTGATGCTGTTATGCAATGGAGGGTTGAGATCCACAGAAATGGAAACAGGAAAATGGTCATATGGATGCTGTCATATGGATCCTCCTCCACCTGGAGAGAAATACTGACGAGAAGATCAGAGGAGCATATAGACAGATCAATCAGATAACAGGCACCACTAGGGGTCACATGGGTGGGAACAGAGGCATTAAGTAGGCAAAAGAGCTATCAGCTAACCACTTAAAAAATTCTCGCTGATGCGAGAGGCCGCTATGGCACCCCATAATGGGTGATGAAGGTTAAAGTCGCCCCAGACCAAGCAGGTCTTGGCAGATCTTACTGAGGTAAGCTACCACCAAACCCGAATTGGAGTACATATTAATTATATTCAGTGACGAGACACAGACCCCCTGAAATATGCGAATACTCATCATTTCATTAGCAGCACGTATGATGTATCGACTACTCTAATCATGTGAGTAGGCGATGTTTTGAATGAAAATGTAGTTTTTGTCCACTAATTGTCCATGTGCGTAGAAGGTGATCAAGGCTATCTCTCTTTAACTTTCGATGGATAACTGTGAAAAACGTGGAATTTATGAGTTTCTGCTTTTCATCGATATTTATGCAAATTGTTATATCTGGTCAATCGATGTTTAAGTATTTAAGCTTCGGAATTCGTTGAAAAGTTGGAACTTGGATCGAGTTCTTCCTCTATGAGAGTGAGTTAGATCCGGCTATTGAATTCATCTACCTGGGCTGAAAAGGAGAATAAGCGGTTGGTAAGAGATATTTACGATATTTTCTGCTAATCAATAACGTTAATTTTGGGTACTCACGGAGTACCACTTTCAGTAATAGTCTAGGCGGACATATTGAAATCAGTGTTTGACAAGTTTGCATCGTGGAGATTGGATTTTGCTGAAGGCATCCTGACTTGTTGTGTTCTTCAAAGTTGTGAGTTACGTTTTGAATCTTTATATTTAATTAATTGAAGTTATATTTCGCTGAGTAAAGTTTTTGGGAAGTTGAATTCTTTTGGATCAAGGAAAATTTAGTGGTGTTAATACTCCAATTCCTGCCCAATTAAGTTTTAATAAACTTGAATTTTAAGTTTTACATCTTGTGCTCTCTTTTACTGCTGACTAGTCTGGTTCACTCTCACTAACAGCAAATGGCTGTTACACACTAAGATTGGTGAAGTTGGGCCGGACAGATAACCAAGACGAATTTACGACGATGGTCAGGCCTCCATCTGGGCGGCAAGGCCTATCTAGAAAATACAGGATTTTTCTGGGGATGGACAAAGATTTATCCGGAGTTAAGAAAGTTTCTTCCAAAACCAAAACATCCGCCTTGGAGAAAGGAGTGCAGTTAACTCATGCTTCCTTGTAGACGATACTTCTTCAGTTCCACTGCAGGATTCTTAAACCCATAACAGCAGGAGAGATCGATAAAGGACATACACAGCAACTAGTTAAATCCAAGAAAATTACCAGAAGCAATGTTTTCACTTCACAAGGGTGCCCATGACACTTATTAGGGCGTTTAAGTGAAGAATCCTCAGTTAGAATCTCCGAAGAATCCTCACTTATTTTGGCCATTAAATTTACCACTAAGTTACTTAGAGCTGTTATCTGTTCCACTACTTTGTCCGAATGTTTGGGGAAATCAATTAATTTATTAAGAATTGTATGAGTGAGGGATTCTATGAGTTTTTGCAGCACATATAATTTCGTTTTTTGCACACTTGCAATCTTGGCACAAGAGACCGGTTCCGTTTTCTGCAAAAATTGTCTGCGCGCGTCTACAATAGATAAAAATGTTCCTGTTTTTAACCCTTTCCGGCCCAGACAAAGTCTGTTCGTAAAATGAGTAATTGCTGACTGACACCGGAATTTACAAACGACTTTTTAACCCATTCGGGACCATGGGTGCATATATGCACCCTCAAAAAGAGCATACAGAATTTATTTTAGACACCAGTAAAAAATAAATGTAATATTTGCTTTCTCTAATTAGAGCATTTTTGTGATAGTTTTTGTCAAGTCTGCATATTTCGACTGCTGCGTGTTTGGGTGGAACTTGGAAAGGGGGGGTGTTATTCCCGCCCTCTTGCTGTCTGTTTCCCGGTCCGAGCTTGGAAAGAGGGCGTGTTATTCCCGCCCTCTTGCTGTTTCTCCATTGCTGTGATTGAGTGTCACAGTCACTGCGTTACACTCACAAATTTGGAGTTCGTTCGTGGAGCAGGTGTTGTTCAGACGTGATTTCATCAGCTGGTTTCTTCTCGCTTCCGGCCAGACTTTCCCGTCCGGAGATTTTCTGTGTGCATGATCTCTGTGCTTGTGACTACTTTTTTACCGTATTTATCGCATTGGACATCTACAGTGTTCTTCCGCCAAACAGTTTGGTTTTGCTTATGTTTTAAATACTAAAAACATAGGGTTCGATTTCAACAATAACTGCTTAAGACTGCTAAGTGGCAATGATTACATCGACCTCTCTCGAGCATGGACTGAGTTCCCAACAATAACAGATGAAAATCAACACAAAATTGTGACGGATTTTTTAGTATACGTTGACGGATACGTCAAGAACATTTTATTGACTGAAGACTTTAAGACCAACTCTGACAAACAGCAGCATGTGAGTAATCTTCTAGATTCAATTTCTTTCTTGTTTATTGAGCCGTTTGACCCCGTAAAGTTGATAAAACTTAAATTTTTCCAACACTATGTTGGAAATAATAATAACCTAGACTTAACAGTCATTTTAAATGATTTAAAAGTAATTAACGATCCTAGATTCTTACATAGCTCTTACTTGAGCACTGATGATGGCTTTACCTCAGTCAGCAACTCCCACGGCTCCTAATATCCCACTCAAAAACAAGTTTCAAGCTTTAAGTGAGGATAAATTTGCTACTACCTCCATGGATCAGGACATTCCCTCCGAATGCGACCAATCCGGCAATACTCAAAATTCCGGAAATACTCAAAATCAAAATTCAACCAAAAACAAAATTCATCCTTTTTTTATTGAAATTAAAGGCCACTGGCATGACCTTGCTGCCAAAATAAATGAAATAAATGAAGTTAAACCCCTAATTAAATTGGACGGTGAACTTTTAAAAGCTCACTGCAAAAATGACAACGACTTCAGAAAAACTCAAAATTATCTTGATACTAATAGTATCGCGTATACTACTCTCAGCCCTGCTGAAAAACGCCCCCGTAAGGTATGTATTAAAGGCATTCCTCCATACACTGACCCTAATATAATTATAGAAGCACTCAAAAAACATAACTTCACTGCAAACAGAGCAGCAATGTTAAAAAATAGAAAAACTGGCGATCCCATGCCCATATATCTTATTAATCTTCTCCCCAGAGACAACTTCGACGATATATACAAAATAAATGAAATATGCAACCTAAGCGTCACTGTTGAGCGTTTTAAAGGCTCAAACATTGTTAAACAGTGCCATCGCTGTCAGGGTTTTGGACACGCGTCCGAAATCTGTAACTTTCCCCCAAAATGTGTTAAATGCACTGGTCCGAATCTCAGCCCTGAATGCCCCAAAATTGGAAAAATAACCCCAACATGTGCTAACTGCGCTGGCCCACACCCCGCTACGTATAGAGGCTGTCCTAAAACCCCTCAAATTGCCCGAAAAAATCAATCAACTAGGCCCAACCGTAAGGAACCTAACCCAAAAAATGAAGTTAAGATTATGACTGACATTCTTGCCAGCTTTAATTACACTAAAAAGACTGCAAATTCTCCTACCACTAACAACACCAATACTGCTCCTGCAGTTAACACTAGCTCGGATCCGGACACTACACCCCAAACCTCTTCCACTAATCCTACTGACCTACAGAACCTGTCTTCTAACACTCATTCTACACCTACTAACAGTGTTCCAAATACTAGCTTTACCTCAGAATTTTCTGAAATTTTTAAAACCTTTCAGAAAATGAAAGAAATTCTCAAATTTAACAAATTTATACAATGCTTTAAGAACATCTCTAAAAAGACTAAAAACTGTACTAATCCTTTTGAGAAAATGTTCATTATTATGAACGAATTCGACAGTCTTGCCTCGGAATTTAACAAACCCAACTATGAATAATTCCACTAACCTCTCTTCTCTTATCATACTAACCTGGAATTGCAATTCTATCCAATTTAAATTTAATGAATTCAAAATTTTTATCCTCGATCATCCACATATTGACATTATTTTTCTTCAAGAAACCCGTAACCCTACCTTCAATATTAACATCCCTGGGTATAGGCTTCACTACACACCACGTACCGCTGACCCCAGATGGGGCGGCACTGCCATATACATTAAAAACCACTTTCCACACTATATTACTCAAAATTCCACTATTCCTAAAATTGATTTCACCAGTATTGTCTTACAACTTCCACATATTAATATTAACTTAGCTTCCATTTATATACATACTTCTGGTACTTTCCCAGTTAACGATCTCACTAACCTTATTTCACAACATACACATTGCTTCTTTGCTGGAGACTTTAACGCCAAAAGCAGACGTTGGAACTGCCATGGTAACTCCCAAAGCGGTACCTCACTGCATAATCTCATTCAACACCTTAATCTTAGCCTTCATGCTCCAACCACACCAACACATATAAGTACTAGGCCTAATAACCACAACTCCATAATTGACTTTGCTATCACTAAAAACCTTCCCTATCCTATTACTACAACTGTACTTAACGAATTTAGCTCTAACCATCTTCCTGTCTCTTTCAAAATTGATCTCATAAATCCTCTCTCCCCACCTCCTTCCATGGCCATTGACTGGACAAAATTTACCAATTTTCTCAATAACAATAACTTAAATCTTCCAGAAATCAATAATACTGCTGATATTGATATTGCTGTTGACAACTTTAATTCTCACATAACTAATGCTCTAAACCACTCCACCATCAAATACTTCAAACACAACAACTCCTTCACTCCTCCTCCTTATATTTATAACCTCTGTAAACAACGCAATCGTCTTCGGCGTCTTTTTCAAAACTCTAGAGACCCCATTCTTAAACCCCTCATCAATAGACTGAATAATAGTATCAAAAATAGCATCTTCAAAGAAAAACAAAAAAGTTGGTCACATTTTCTCAATAATATTGCTAGCGAGGATAATTCTCTCTGGCTTCTTAAACGTAAAATCAATAACAACCATACCCCCCTCCCCCCCCTTTCGACCAATAACAGCACTGCTTACACTGACGAGGATAAAGCCGAATTCCTGGCCAGAGCTTACTCTAACCAATTCTCTGCAAATTCCACCCTCGCTAGCCAAAATCATATCACCCACGTCAGCGATACTGTTCACAGATTCCTGGCACAACCCCCTGATGAACCCCCCACTGAAATTCAATCAATTATTATCCACAAAATTATTTCTAAACTCAAAAAACGTAAAGCCCCTGGGTACGACAAAATTCCTAATACGGCTCTTAAAAACCTACCTCCTAACTATATCATCTACATTACGAAACTTACTAACTCCCTTTTCAGATTTAACTATTTTCCGAAACCTTGGAAAATTTCTATAATCTCTCCTATCCCCAAACCTGTTGCTAACCTTTCTGACCCAGTAAACTATAGACCTATCTCCCTTCTTCCTTCACTCAGCAAAGTTGTCGAACGCGTCATTTGGTTGCAACTCCAGAACCACATTCAACTTAACAACACTCTTATGCCTGAACAATTTGGCTTTCGCCCAAAACATTCAACAACACACCAACTACTTCGAGTAGTCGAATTTCTCAGCGAAAAGCTAAACTCGAAGATTCCTGCTGCTGTCATTTTTCTTGACATCGCTAAGGCATTTGACAAAGTCTGGCATGCGGGCCTTATATACAAACTAATTAGGCTTAAATTCCCTGCTAGACTTATACACCTTATTTTCTCTTACCTTAGCGATCGCATTTTTCGCGTCCGCATTAACAACATTCTTTCTAGCATTTTCCGTATCTTAGCAGGCGTCCTCCAAGGGAGCGTCATCGGACCCTTGTTATTCAACATATACTTTAACGACATTCCTCGTTCACTTAACACCCACCTTGCACTGTATGCGGACGACACTATAATCTACGTTTACGCTCATCACCCATACACACTTTACAGGTATCTACAGACTCACATTGATGCCTTCTTAGACTGGTGCAACCTATGGCGCATTAAAATCAATGAAAACAAAACTGCTGCTGTTTATTTCTCTAGAAAACTAACATATCCCAATAGAATAACCATTAATAATACCACTATACCTTGGACTAATGAAGCAAAGTACCTGGGGGTCACCCTTGACCAAAGACTTTCTTTCAAAAAACATATCCTCACCATCAGGGGGAAAGTCGCTGGAGCTATGATTGCACTAAAACCTCTTCTTAATAGTAAAACACTGGCTATCCATAACAAACTTCTCCTTTATAATTCCTGCATTTTACCAATTATCACCTACGCCTGTCCGGTCTGGGGCTATATCTATATATAAATCCTCCATGAAAAACCTCAGCCAACTTCATAACAAAAATCTGCGTACTGTCAGAAATGCCTCTCGCTATCTCCGTAATAACACTGTTCGCAGAGATCTCAAAACTACCACATTAAATAAAAGAATAAACCACCTTGCCAAAAAATTTTATGAAAAATTATATGACCTCCCTAATGATATAATTGCAGAATTGCCGGATTATGACGCATTCGAACCACATCACCGCAAGCGTCCAAAATATTCTATTGCATTATTGATTATGAGCATTAGTGCTCACCATTCTGCAAATTTCTCTCTCTTACTTTTATATAAATTTGTAATTTCCTTTTTAAACTTATTCCTATGCTATACAAAATAATAATAAAATATAAATATATAAAAAAATTTTGTAAAAAATAAATATGTTTGTTCTTTTTAAGTGCTATTTTTGTTAAAGCTTAGCTTTGCCTGCCTTTTCCACCTGGCATTTATGTACTGTTTTTGAACATGTTCCGAACCCTATTTTACACTTTTTCAACTTTTTTCAGTAGTTAATTTTAACTACAGCTATACCATTTTACTTTTTTCCATTTTTTAGACTCTTTCCGTAATCTCTATAGCTTTACTTTTTTATTCCCATTGTTTAATTTTTCTTCTATTTTTAATTGTTCTTTCTTCTGTAGTTAATATTACATTTATCTTTTCCCAACGGCTCAATATTTACAAGACAGGTTACTCACATATAGACTGGGCGTAAAGTTGATCGCAACTCGGAAGCCCCTTAACCGACATCAACTGTTCGGCAACTTGTGATAGTTTAAATAAAGGAAGCTTTTTTTTAAAAAGTGGTGCCAATCGAATAAAATTTGTGCAAAAGCCGCCGGCCCCGAAGGGGTTAAGAAAATTCGAGCTCCTTATTTTAAGCTTTCATTATAGAAACGAAATTTTATTAAAATATTCTTGGTGCCGTATGCAAGTTTGGAATTAAAATTAGGTGTGCCCGGAGTGGGACCACTGTGCCGGAACGGCTTAAGGTATCTGACTGCATTTAAAAAGAGGTTTTCCAACCAAAATTGTCAAAAGGATTTTACTGCATTTTATTAAAGCCCAACGTTTTACCTTTCCAAAACTGTATTTATTTTTATTGGACGATAAACAGAACCAGAGTTTTAGCGGTTTTTAAACAACTCAACAGCTGTCACTCAAACCGGAAGTACTGTTTAAATGACCGGAAGTACTACTTAAAAGTACTAACTGGGAGGATGGAAGCAAAAATATGGCCTTCTAGAAATAAACAAAGGCTCAGTACTTGAAAAAAAAGAATATGGCTTATAAAAACAGTGACAGCATATTACTGTGTAAGTTCTTGTAGTAAAACATAAGTCTGAACTTTAAATGCTTTTTTGGAATATGTAATTTTTGGTGAAAATTCCATACGCAAAACATGATTTCGCAAAGTGTTATTAGAATATCACTATGAAATTTAAATTGCACGTTGTTTACACTATTGTGAAGGAAATGAACTAAAGATTTAATTTTAGAATAAATATTAATTGTTTTATGGATGTTTTCGTAGAATGACATCGATGAATTTTATGAAAATGCGATATGCTATAAGTTTTGAAACATTTAAAATATCTCTTGGATTTTAGTTCATTGCCTTCCCCAATGTCATAAGTATGAAGTGTAAAAAGAAAATTAAGATACATACAATAGAATTTTCTGTAGAGCGTTTTGCGTATTGGGCCAAATTTCACTAAGTTTTACCACAAAATCCCCCTATTACCAAAATTTCAACAATGAATGAAATACTTTTGCTTTTTTCACAGTTCCTAGTCATAATCTTAATAATAATAAGTTAAAAAATAATTAAATAGCTTTTTGGAAAAAAAATTGCTCCGTACGTAGTCAGGCACGTTAAAGCTAAGGAATTCAGATTCTTTCATACAGGAAGGTCATTGGTTATAATCCGATCAATGGTCCCCAAGCACAGTTTGTACAGGAAAACGGATTTGTATACGGTCCCAAATGCTGAGTATCGTAAGTAGCAGATAACTCACTAGATTTGCAATTCAATATAGAATAATTAAATTTACAACATTTTGTGCATTGTCGGAGGCGATTTATGAACTGGCGTATCTTTTGAAAAAAAAAAGTTTTATTTCTGAAGGGAGTGAAGTGGCAAGGGAAGTAATTAATAAACGAGAAATCTCTTTGTTGTTATTTCTACGGAGTCCCGCAGTGGCGCGGACGAATAAGCTCGGTTCCCGTAAGATCACCGAAAGTGAAGCAGCATCGACCGTGGTCAGTGCTTGAGAGGGTGACAACCTCTCTCGGCTGCGGCTGCTATGAGACCGTGTACGTTAATGGGAGCTGGTGCACGTAAAATCTGTTCGTGGCTCCAATGTCCTCCAAGTTTGGTATAAGCGTTACCTCTGGGGTGCCAATCCAGGTGCAGGTCTCTCATCTGGAATTGGTTCAAAATTAAGAGACCAACTCTTCTGGACGGGGCTTGTTAGTGCTTAAGCCATTTGGTAGGCCTGCCCATCCAGCTGACTCTTATTGGTTCTACATTATAAAGCGGCGGGGAGCTATAGAATTTTTATATTATTATAATCAGAAATTTCTTGGCCTATTTCCGCAAACGGAATATCCATGTGGATATTACACAGGGGAAATCGGTTTGTGACATTATGCACACAACTCTAGTACTGATTGAAATACATAGAAATTCAGATAAGTTGCACCCAACATATCTTGAACTAATTATAATACTTTTTATGCTGGTGAATTTTAAATTATCTATTTTGTCTGAATGAGCAATCTAACCCTTCGTCTCAGGTTTAATGGCTCAGGGATCACGATGAGGAAATGACCTGGTCTCCAAGCTTATAAAAAAATTTTGAAGGACTTTTTTAGCGGCCATGCAAAAAATCCACAGACGCAGATGAACGATCAATATTTCCATTATTATCACCACTCACATAGCCGCTATCTTCTGGTTCAGCCATGTTAACATCACAGATTAATAAAGAAGATATGGGTGCTCAGAAATAGAATCTGAAACGACGTCGAATGTCGAATTATCCATGTCAGCATAAGCCGACCATAATAACTGCCCAAAACAAAATTGGCTAAAATTACAACTGAAAACATGCCCAAATATGGCAACAGAAAAAGAAAAACTCGCTTACGAAATTAGCAAGAAAAACAGCGAGAAAGCTTAGATATCCAAAAGAAAAGCCAGGCGAACAAAGTCAAAACACAAACCAATTCTCCGAAAACTATCAAAATAGCCAGATAGACAGATCTACGCCTTCCCACCAAATGAACATCTAATGAGAAAATACAGATGAAAAATCGGAAATTTCAGAAATAAACATTGCCACTTGGAAGAAAAAAATTTCAGTGGATATTTTGTGAATTTACGAGGTTTAATGTATTAAAGCTGGGATTGCCGTGCCTTTCTTAAGATCGACTTCGAGCGTAAAGTTTGTCTTACAATATAAACAAAGCGTAAACCGTATTGCTGTGTCTCACTATTTTACGTTAGCCTGAAAGTTATCTATCATCGGCAAGTGGATGCGCATACAACCACAACAAATCTAACTCCGGCCTCTGATCAGCAGACTGCTTCTAAAGTGGGAGAACGTACGCTTCAGACACCGCATTATCAAGTTAAGATCGATCGTAGGAACGCCCATCCTACGATCGAGCTTAAGATTTAATATAGTAGGCACCGTAACTCCAGCCTATAACATTTGTCACAACAACCTTTAAAAAATAAGTTTTTTTATAGAGAAAAAGAAAAGCTTTTAATGCAAATAAGTTACAATCTTTTGAATAATATTTTATAGGGGAAGTCGTTCTTTTCATGTTGGGTTTAAGAGAAAATATTGAATTATTTTGAAGATGGTTTTTGGTTTTCTTAAATAGTTCCTTTCTTCTGTTTATGGTATATTAATATGGTTATGTTAATTATATGGTCTTCGCCAAGTTTCATTACCAAATTTGAATTGCAATATCGTAATGTACGTAAACATACCATGCATGAGTATAATATCATTATAGTTGCACACAGGAGTATCCTGAATATTTTAATTGTCATGTATCAACCACATAGATTAAAATTTTATGGCTACCAACGCATAAAAACTAATTGTGTGTTACAATTAATACACTTTTTTAGACATTTTATCTTACAAAAGCTGGCAAATATTATTCGCCAATAAAGATTAGCTAAGTACAAGTCTTGTACAAATTTCATAGGTAAATTTTGGAAGCTTGTTAGTTTTTCTCACTTTCCAGTAGTGACGTTAGTTAATGATGCAAATGCAGATTTTGCCTATCTAGTTGATTAATTTATGAGCTCGACAAGATGCTTGGTGATTAATTTTTGTCCAAGCTCTTTCCATCCAATAAAATTTTATGTGCCGTATGTTGCCACTCTCCAGTAGAGGATCCACATCCAACTGGCTTTTAATGGATACGCTTAAAAAGTGTTTTACATAATGAGTACTGCATGAGTGGCGAGTCATGCATTTAAATATGTCATCTGGTGAAGAAAAGATGTAAGTTCTCGCTCCAGGAAAATTTCCTGCAAGCACATTACATTACATGTACTTTTAACTTGTTCATAATGATTATTTTTTTGCACAATTTCAGTTTTGATGTGACATTAGTGGTCTATGTTAGATGACAAGGTAAAAGTTATCGGAGTTTAAATATCTAAAGCTTTCAGACGGGTTTATAATTGGGACTTAAAAAGGACTATAGAGAGCGCTAATCGCAGCTGTCGGTACAGGAAAATCGTCCCTTAACTAATGCTAAAGTGCGATTGAAATCATTATTTATTGCAAACGCGTTTGAAAATGTTAGATATTTGAATTCCGATAATTGTTTTCTTGTCATATAAACACAGAATATCAATATCACATAAAATCTGAAATTGTTCAAAAACATAATCATTATGAACAAATTAAAAATACATGTAATGTTTTCACGGAATTTCCTGAAGTAAGAAGTTATATCGTTCGTCCACCAGATGTCGTATTGGGACTTAAAATGGCCTATAGAGG
Source organism: Maratus michaelseni (assembly GCA_963931845.1). Classification (NCBI taxonomy): domain Eukaryota; kingdom Metazoa; phylum Arthropoda; class Arachnida; order Araneae; family Salticidae; genus Maratus; species Maratus michaelseni. The sequence goes on from OZ007598.1 coordinate 261,724,293, forward strand.
CGCTGATCTCAGCTGTCGGTACAGGAAAATTGTCCCTTTAACTAATGCTAAAGTGCCATTGAAACCATAATTTATTGTAAACGCGTTTGAAAGTGTTAGATATTCAAATTTGGATAATTTTTACTTGTCATATAAACACAGAACACAAATATCACATGCAATCTAAAATTTTACTAAAAAATAATCATTATGAACAAATTAAAAATGCATGCAATGGGCTTGCAAGGGATTTTCCTGAAGCGAGAAGTCTTATCTGTTCTCCACCAGATGGCGTATTGCTTGAAGCAGTGTCCAGCAGTTTTAATTAGCGCTATCTATAGGCCGTTACTTACTGATTGAATCGAACTAAAATAAATCGATTAAATTAAATATAATCGAATTTTCAATGTCGTTAATGGCGTTTGTTTTGCTCATAGGCTGTTTTATTATCTAAATTTTTTCCAAACTATTTCTTAAACATTAGTCCCTTACTCAGTGTTTTAAGAGAAAATAAGGATTTTCAGGATATTTGCCAGTGGCGAATCGTACTTGCTTTTGGTGGGTACGCTTAAAAAGTGTTTTACAACTTTTCTTAAATTTTTATATTACTGAGTGATCACTGCTTTCTTTTTGCTAATGTATCTAATGTTTGTTTTCCGGAACTGATGTGTTTCACTCACGCACCGATCTTTGGCGACATTTTGATTGGTGCGTTAGGTTGCAATATCAAACTTCAACAACAATAACTTAACACAAGCGTAATAGCAAGATCATAAAAGGAAACCATTACCATTAAAAGAAAAATGTCCCCAAAGTTTGGCGACTTTTTTCCTTTTTTTAATCGATAAAAAAAGAGATGCATGAGTTTCATCATAGCCAGAATGACTAAGCATTTAAGTTAGATAACATACATTTTTTAATAAAGACTAGTAACACACAAGAATGACAACAGAAACTTAAAACAGTTAGAATCAGACTCAGGCAGTTACAATTAAAACAATGTTGCCATAGTTAGGTACGATCATTGCTTGACAAATGCGGTCGTCACTGACGACTACATTTTTTTTTTTTATCTAGCAACCAAGGTATTTAATAATTTATTTCTTTTTGTAAAAAAATTGGCCTAATAAATGAGCACAAATGGCATTTTTTATCTCCTCCATCCCTACATGTGAGTGCCAAGCAGTGATCTTCCTATTTTCTCGCACTTTTAACGGAAGAACCAACTTTAACAGGCATTTTCTATCTCATGTACAGAAAACACCATTCGGTTGAATCCTCAAACAAGGGCGGTGTTTGGCGGCGTCGAAGTTGGTGAAGCGATAAATGAGATTTTCTTGCTACCAGTTCGTTTGTTATGTTTCTTCCACGCCTACTGTGGTTGATTGGTTGGTTTATTGTTGTTTGTTCTGGAGATTGGATTGGATTTTGAGCTCAATGCAAAGATGTAGGAAGGTTATGATTGGATTATTGTGTGTCGGATTTGTTGAATTACGTTTGTGGAATGTATTTTGTGAAGTTTAATGATTTGACGTTTTGTCGTATGTCATAGAAGGATAATTCCTGTGAAATAATAAAAAAAAACCCGAAAGATGAGAAATATGAGTGTTATATAGTTATATATATATTATTGTAGTGCCAACACTATTTTTCTATAGACGTTTTGGCAACAAGACCGTTTATTTTTTATTCCACACATGCCGCTGCGTTTGCTTGTATATGTTTATTATTGCTAATTAAAATATGGGTTAAATAGAAACAAAAATAGCAAAAGGTAAGTTAATTTTTGTTGATTTTATTTGATAAAATGTATTTCACGTATTCTAGAGACTACACCAAGTTATCGTTCATACATCCAGAAGTGTTTTTTTTTTCGGAAAATGTACGCTAAGCGTACATGTATGTTACTAATTGCTGCTTGTATAAGTTTCGTATATTCTAGAGACTGCTGCACACTGAGGTTCATGCATCCAGAGGTGTTTTTTTTTCGGAAAATGGACGCGAAGCGTTCATATATAAGTTACTAATCGCTGCTTGTACGAGTTTCGTATATTCTAGAGACTGCTGCACATAGAGATTCATGCATCCAGTGGTGTTTTTTTTCGGAAAATGAACGCGAAGCGTTCATATATAAGTTACTAATCGCTGCTTGTACGAGTTTCATATATTCTAGATGTCGCGGCACGTTGAGTTCCATGCATCAAGGGTTTTTTTTTTTCGAAAAATGTACGTGAATCGTACATATATGTAAGTTAATAACTGTATGTTTGTAAAAATTGAAATATTCGAAGGAAATATTGCTAAAAGTTTGTAAAAATACAGGGGGAAATATTGCTAAATGCTTGAAAAAATCTAAATATCCGGAAGAAATATTGCTAAAAGTTTGTAAAAATATATAAATACGCAGGTAAATATTGCTAAAAGTTTGTAAAAATCGAAAAATCGTAAAGAAAATATTGCTAAAACTTTGTAAATACTCGAAAAAAGGAATAAAATCGATGTTTACTTTGTAAAGAGGCTTGCCGTAGGAAGCATGCGTTCTGATTGGGTGGAATTTGGAGGTTGCCGAGTTTTGGGTTGGCGCGCGTCAGTGCTTGGCGCGTGTCAAAAAAATCGCCAAATCGGGGGTCGCCCTTGTTTGAGGATTTTGCCCACCATTCTTTTCTGCTTTCACTAGCTAGCATGTCACGTGATTAGAATGTTGGGGAGAGATGGAAAGTTTCAATAAAACAGTAAGAATATCTGGCTCACAGATAAATCAGATATTCAGTCAGGCGAATAGTAATTATTCAGCTGAATGACAAATATTAGTTGAATAATCTTATATTTCTGAGAAAATATTTAAAAACACTTATATTTTAAAACAGTTATATTTAACAATCATATTTAACATGAACATTTGTCATTTTTTTTAACAGCATCTTGTCACAAATAAACTTAACACTGAAAAAAATCTGTTTTGTGTTACTGTTATTATTTTTTTTAAAAAAGGGATAGTTTTAAAAATTTTTAATTGATAAAATTTTGAACTTCATGGCTTCCTATGTGAATTAAAATATAAATGAATAAAAGTTTCTTATATTTTCAAATAAATAATCTTAAAATTGAAGAGAAATTTCCCTTTTTCTAATTTGATTATGGTTTTTAGGAATAATTTACCTTTTTCTTTTCTCTAAGCTAATTATGACCAACTGGAAAGAATTAGAAGAAACATTATTACAGTCATAATATTTTTTAATTGTCAAGAAAGATTGAAGTGAAAAAAAAACACAATTTCTTCAGATGGTGACAATTGAATCATAACTTTTCTGCTTTAGTTAATTTAGCAAGGGTGTTTTTAAGTGCACCAACTAAACCCAATGGATGATAACAGAGAGAAACAACCCAGGGGTGAGCCCATAAAAACGGCAAAAAATTCTGTCAGAGACAAATAAAAATGAAAAGTGAAATCAGCCTCCTAAAAAAGGTGATGAACACTACAGCGACAATCCACCATGCGTATGACAAGTCAACAGAGACGACAAATATGTAAATCTATGTATGCTAAAGGCGCCTGGTGCATGTAAAATCCGTCGTGGGTGCAACGTCCTCCAAGTTCCCTGTGAATTATACCTCTGGGGATGCCTAGTCAGGTGAAGGTCTCGTCACCTGATCAAGGTTCTAAATTACGAGACCAATTAATTTCTCTTCCTTAATGTTTGCCTTTTTTAAAAAATCTGTCAATTCAACAAAGTTAAATAGAAACCTTAAACCGGCAAACAAAGATAACTGTAGCCAGGGGTCGATCCAGGAAAAATTTGGGGCCTATTTAGGGCCCCTTCACAAAAATCAATTTGGTAAAATGGGCCCCTTCACAAAAATCAATTTGATAAAATGGGCCCCTTCACAAAATTCTATTCCATAAAAACTTACTATTTATTATTTTATGATGTTTTTAAATGTGTAATTTTGTAAACAAACAAGTTCACCAGAGAGAAAAACTTCAGCAAAAGGGTTTAAAAAAGTTTTTGTTTATAAATGCTTGGTTCGAATTTGATTAAGTGGATTTCAACTTTCGTTACAAAATGTTATTTTTCACAAAAATATAATAAATTTCACAAAAATAACCTTTACTTTTCACAAAATGGGCCCCAAGAAAAAAAACCTGCATCGACCCCTGCTGTAGCAAACCACTAGAGAGCAAGCACTGCAGCGATGCCAACAAAACTATAGTCAGGTGGATCACAGCCATGCTGTGATCAGGCGATTTCTGCTCCGTTCCCAGGTACTAACTTGTCAAGCTAGGTACTCATGCCAGGCATGTAGGGGCCTGGTTAGCAGTATAAAAAAAAAAGTGCACCAGCATGCACTGCCTGTATTGAGCGACTACAGATGATGGAAATAACAGTGTGTTTCTAAAATAATGGAAAAATCTTTCAGGGGTGATCAGACAATTTTTGTATGGAAACCAGATTAGCAATTCACGTATTCAGTCAAAAATGCAGGTTGTCTGACTAGAGTTGAATCATAATTTTTGTTCACAACTTTAACAATAATAATGATATTTTAGCAAGATTTTATCAGATTAACTTTGCTGCATATAAATGCGATGACATCATTGGAAGTGACTGAATTTTGGTCAGTGATACAATATTATCAGCTGCATTCCAAATTATTGAGCATCTAGCTCAGTATTGTTTGTATGTGGAGTGGCAATTTCCAGTATTTCTTGTGATGTCATATTTCACATAAAGCAAAATAAGTCTGTTGAAAATGTCATTACAATATTCTGATTATTTTTAAAGTTAGAAATAAAAATTCAAGTTTGGCTTGAAATGAGATACTGTATATGTTTGACTGAATAAGTGAATTGGAATCAGAGTTTTCTATATAACTGTTTATCAATATGTGTTATAACCCCTGAAAGTTTGTACCCACAGAGTAAAGAGAAAGAATTGAGATGCAGCATGTCGTGAAAGTGGCTTGCAATATGAAGCCAATTATTGCTCAGATAAGTAGGCCCAAACAAGAGATTTCATTGGACGGAGAGAGGCTGCATGTAGAACAAGGACTGGATTCATTGTATTTAGAGAAGTTTTTAAAGTAAGCCCAGAGTCATTTGGGTTGACTCTAGGTTGCATTTCTGGCATCACGCCAAATGTAAATATTTCACCTCCAATTTTCCTCTTTAACCTGTGGTTTGTACTACTAGTTTAGAAACCGATGTATGTGAAAAAGTTGTAACAGATAATATTCACCATACATTTGTGCATCATTTTACTGATTAATTCATATCACTAGCCTTTGTTGAATTATTGTTATATAGGGTATAGGGAAAGAAAGTCATTTTTTCTCACAACAGTGAATATATGATGAATAATATCAGCATTGCAGTCAAGGGAGGGACATCTTCCCCTGACTTTTTTATTTTATGTCAGTCTCCCTATTTTTTTATTTTTAAGGGGGAAAGAGCCAGGGTTAGCGGCAGTGCTGTAGTTGGGTGGGAACGCCGTTCCCAGAAATATTTGGTTTGTTACTGTAAAAAAAATAACGCGTACGAGCACAAGCTTTTTTTTTTCCTCCAGACTGTGAAAACCATACCCATTTCAATGTATGTAATAGAGCATTCATAATGATATGAATAACATCATGACTGATGCAAAACATTTAATCCTTATTGAACGAGCCAGTTTACTTATATTCATAAGCTGTGTAGAACTTCTCTTAAAATAATTTTCTCTTGAACCATACATGAAATCTTGGTTGCGATCAGGAAGAAGATTATCAGACGAAACAGCTTGTCGTAAATCAGAGAGCAAAGAAAACACCTCTCACTATCACTCTTTATGGAAACTTCTAAGATAGATGTGCCAATAAGTTATATATGGATTTATTTTGGTTATTTCAATTAAATTTTTATTCATAATGGAAAATGTTACTATGAGATTGATTAAATATTGCTTTTAGATGAATACTTTACAAATACAATACTATAAAAGCTAGAATATAATATTTATAACTGCTAATTAAAAAAAGTCGGCTTTTTGCTAAATGTTTTAAATTGGCTTTTGGCGTAGCAAAAATCCAGTAGCATCAACATTTACTCTATGAAAAGGTGAGTTCCCACAAATATTTTTTTCCAACTACAGCACTGTTTAGCGGGTACTTACTGCATGAAAGTTTTTATTATTAACCTTCAGAAAAACATGTTTTCCCCATAGATTTTATCATGTTTTGAAAATCTTTCTTTTTATTTCTTTTTATTTTTTTATTATTTATGCCATTTTTATAAAACTGTTAACTGTATTTATCAATTTATCAATTTTTATTTTCCCCTAAAAATTACATAATTTATTAAACAGTTTATTATATAGCAAAACAAAGTACAGGTGTTCTTTTTAATAGGCTAACATATTAATTATTTTTTTAAAATTATTATTTCAAGTTGTATTGTATCATAAGTAGTGGTAAAAATAAAATCTTGGCTACGTGGATAAGTGGTCTTCTAATAATTAAGGTATATTTGGATGTTATGTTTAATTAACTATTTGGTAAGAGTTCTGATGTATTGAAAGTTGAAAATCACTGATCTTGAATGTGAATTCTTCTTTGCACACAACCCTCCCCTCCTTATTTTCATATCATCTTTTTCTTAGTGGTATTATAATATTAAATGATAAATTAAGTTCCTTTTATCTTGCAGGTTCAGTTTTCCTAAAAATTTACTCCAAAAAATTTTACAAAGAAAAGAAACTATACTTAGACAAGTTATCTGAAATGATTTTGGAGAAAATGTAAAAAAATCTCACCATTATTAAGTAAATGCAATCTGACATGTCTAAATCAAAGTATGTATAAAAATGATTGTTATTTTATGTTTATGATTTGCTGACTTCTACTTTTAATTTAGTAATATTTGGTCATGAAAAATATAATGATTTAATCTATTATCTGAAAATGTTTCTTTTAGTATCAAGGTAAGAGAAAAAAAAAAGCTGGGATTTTTAAGTTCCCAGTTGCAAGTAACATATTTGTACAAAATGATTGTTATTTTATGTTTATGAATTGCTGACTTCTACTTTTAATTTAGTAATATTTGGTCATGAAAAATATAATGATTTAATCTATTATCTGAAAATGTTTCTTTTAGTATCAAGGTAAGAGAAAAAAAAGATAAACTGGGATTTTTAAGTTCCCAGTTGCAAGTAACATATTTGTACAAAATGATTGTTATTTTATGTTTATGATTTGCTGACTTCTACTTTTAATTTAGTAATATTTGGTCATGAAAAATATAATGATTTAATCTATTATCTGAAAATGTTTCTTTTAGTATCAAGGTAAGAGAAAAAAAAAAGCTGGGATTTTTAAGTTCCCAGTTGCAAGTAACATATTTGTACAAAATGATTGTTATTTTATGTTTATGATTTGCTGACTTCTACTTTTAATTTAGTAATATTTGGTCATGAAAAATATAATGATTTAATCTATTATCTGAAAATGTTTCTTTTAGTATCAAGATAAGAGAAAAAAAAAAAGCTGGGATTTTTAAGTTCCCAGTTGCAAGTAACATATTTGTACAAAATGATTGTTATTTTATGTTTATGATTTGCTGACTTCTACTTTTAATTTAGTAATATTTGGTCATGAAAAATATAATGATTTAATCTATTATCTGAAAATGTTTCTTTTAGTATCAAGGTAAGAGAAAAAAAAGATAAACTGGGATTTTTAAGTTCCCAGTTGCAAGTAACATATTTGTACAAAATGATTGTTATTTTATGTTTATGATTTGCTGACTTCTACTTTTAATTTAGTAATATTTGGTCATGAAAAATATAATGATTTAATCTATTATCTGAAAATGTTTCTTTTAGTATCAAGGTAAGAGAAAAAAAAAGCTGGGATTTTTAAGTTCCCAGTTGCAAGTAACATATTTGTACAAAATGATTGTTATTTTATGTTTATGATTTGCTGACTTCTACTTTTAATTTAGTAATATTTGGTCATGAAAAATATAATGATTTAATCTATTATCTGAAAATGTTTCTTTTAGTATCAAGGTAAGAGAAAAAAAAGATAAACTGGGATTTTTAAGTTCCCAGTTGCAAGTAACATATTTGTACAAAATGATTGTTATTTTATGTTTATGATTTGCTGACTTCTACTTTTAATTTAGTAATATTTGGTCATGAAAAATATAATGATTTAATCTATTATCTGAAAATGTTTCTTTTAGTATCAAGGTAAGAGAAAAAAAAAGCTGGGATTTTTAAGTTCCCAGTTGCAAGTAACATATTTGTACAAAATGATTGTTATTTTATGTTTATGATTTGCTGACTTCTACTTTTAATTTAGTAATATTTGGTCATGAAAAATATAATGATTTAATCTATTATCTGAAAATGTTTCTTTTAGTATCAAGGTAAGAGAAAAAAAAAGCTGGGATTTTTAAGTTCCCAGTTGCAAGTAACATATTTGTACAAAATGATTGTTATTTTATGTTTATGATTTGCTGACTTCTACTTTTAATTTAGTAATATTTGGTCATGAAAAATATAATGATTTAATCTATTATCTGAAAATGTTTCTTTTAGTATCAAGGTAAGAGAAAAAAAAAAAGCTGGGATTTTTAAGTTCCCAGTTGCAAGTAACATATTTGTACAAAATGATTGTTATTTTATGTTTATGATTTGCTGACTTCTACTTTTAATTTAGTAATATTTGGTCATGAAAAATATAATGATTTAATCTATTATCTGAAAATGTTTCTTTTAGTATCAAGGTAAGAGAAAAAAAAGATAAACTGGGATTTTTAAGTTCCCAGTTGCAAGTAACATATTTGTACAAAATGATTGTTATTTTATGTTTATGATTTGCTGACTTCTACTTTTAATTTAGTAATATTTGGTCATGAAAAATATAATGATTTAATCTATTATCTGAAAATGTTTCTTTTAGTATCAAGGTAAGAGAAAAAAAAAGCTGGGATTTTTAAGTTCCCAGTTGCAAGTAACATATTTGTACAAAATGATTGTTATTTTATGTTTATGATTTGCTGACTTCTACTTTTAATTTAGTAATATTTGGTCATGAAAAATATAATGATTTAATCTATTATCTGAAAATGTTTCTTTTAGTATCAAGGTAAGAGAAAAAAAAGATAAACTGGGATTTTTAAGTTCCCAGTTGCAAGTAACATATTTGTACAAAATGATTGTTATTTTATGTTTATGATTTGCTGACTTCTACTTTTAATTTAGTAATATTTGGTCATGAAAAATATAATGATTTAATCTATTATCTGAAAATGTTTCTTTTAGTATCAAGGTAAGAGAAAAAAAAAGCTGGGATTTTTAAGTTCCCAGTTGCAAGTAACATATTTGTACAAAATGATTGTTATTTTATGTTTATGATTTGCTGACTTCTACTTTTAATTTAGTAATATTTGGTCATGAAAAATATAATGATTTAATCTATTATCTGAAAATGTTTCTTTTAGTATCAAGGTAAGAGAAAAAAAAAGCTGGGATTTTTAAGTTCCCAGTTGCAAGTAACATATTTGTACAAAATGATTGTTATTTTATGTTTATGATTTGCTGACTTCTACTTTTAATTTAGTAATATTTGGTCATGAAAAATATAATGATTTAATCTATTATCTGAAAATGTTTCTTTTAGTATCAAGGTAAGAGAAAAAAAAAGCTGGGATTTTTAAGTTCCCAGTTGCAAGTAACATATTTGTACAAAATGATTGTTATTTTATGTTTATGATTTGCTGACTTCTACTTTTAATTTAGTAATATTTGGTCATGAAAAATATAATGATTTAATCTATTATCTGAAAATGTTTCTTTTAGTATCAAGGTAAGAGAAAAAAAAGATAAACTGGGATTTTTAAGTTCCCAGTTGCAAGTAACATATTTGTAAAAAAAAAAAAAAAAAAAAAAAAAAAAATTAGTAACATTTAAAATTCTAATGCAGTATTCTACTTTTAATTATATCAATTAATAATACCCAAATAATTTCAAATTAAAATTAAGATGTGAGGAAAAATGTACTTATATTAAAAAAAAAAAGGGGGGGGGGAGGACTGACCTGTGGAAAAATCAGTTTACCTGACCCAATCAAAAACTCTGCTTTTAAATATTTTAATTGATTCTAATGTAATTATAAATTAAAACTAACATGACCAAAAATGGATTTCAAAAGAAAAAAAAATGACCTGCAGTAAAATCTACTTACTTGCCCTGATGCAGGCTTAAAATTTAAAGTATTTTAATTAATTCTTGAATAGTTATAATAAAAAAATGTACTTATAGAAGAAACAACAGTAACAAAAATTGGACCAAATACAGGATTCAACTTTAAAGTAATTTAATTCCAGAATAATTATAAATTGAAATTAACATGATGAAAAAATATATTTATGAATTAAAGGAAGAAAGAAAAAAAAAACTTGGTAAAATTTGGTTATCCAACACAATACAGGATTTAACTTTAAAGTATTTTAATAAATAACAGAATAATTATAAATTAAAACTGAGATGATCAAAAATATATATATAAAGAAAAAAAAACACAATCCACATTGAAACATAACCTGGGTTTTGATTATTTCCAGAATTTTCAAAATTTTCAGTATTTTGATTATTTCCAGTTAAAAATAGCATAATAAAAAATGTACGTATAAAAAAAAAGAGTGCAGAATTAGCTAAAACTGCACTGATCAGAGGAAAAATTATAATTCTGAAAAAGCAATGATATTTATAACAAATTGTGAGCATCAGAGTAAAAATTTCACTCCTCTTTGAAATTTTGAAGATAAGTTAATGAACCAAATTCATCTTCTTTATGCTTTGAGTAAGTTGACAATGTAGTATACAGTATGTGCAGTCCTAAATCGGGCATAACCTTCGAATGAGCTTTTTGTTTTACTAGATAAATTGCAAGTTGTGGAGTTTGCACTAAATGAGCTTTGCTGCATTCATTGAACTTTAGATTTTTCCACATGTGTTCGCTTACACTAGATACATCAAAGTTAAATTGGAATTCCAAAAAACTTTAAATGTATTTATCAGTGACTAGCAGAGCTTCGGCCGGTACGCTGGTCGGTTTATACCAAACAGTCTTCAAATTAAACTTACAATTGGGCGCCCCACTGTCTTCAGATTCAGTCAATTTGGATTTAAATAAAAAATAAAATAAAAAAAATTTCATTTAGAATCCTGCAGAAACTGCATCAATGTATTTTTAAAAACTATGATTGTTGATTTATTTTTTATCCGAAGGGTGAAGAGCTTCTCTTCAACGAAAATTGACCCAGGCTCCAGGCAATAAAATGACTGCTTATGAAATTCATTTGAAAGAAAGAGAAAGTTTTTCTTCCCATTGGAAGTGGGGGGAGAATGATGAATGGGTTTCTTATTGTGTGGATTTGAACCGCTCCAGCCCACTCTCAAACTGTAGAATGGAAGAATCCCCTGGTATTTCCCTTTCTATCCCTGCTTTGAAAAAAAGTCAGAGCATGCACACTGATGTCAATTTCATGTGAAATCTGAAAAAATGCTCTTTTAGCTTTAAATATATAGATGTTAGCATTAAATCTATAATTTGCCTTCAATTGATATAAAGCCTGTCTAGTCAAAAACTCAATTATGTGACTGTTTAAAAATATTACTAGAATGTAAAAATTTCTTTCTCTATATGATTTAAAAAAAAAAAAAAAAAACTTTTCTTCTTTTAATTACTAAAAGGTGTAAAATAAAAAAAATATTATAAATAGCAAAATAACTTTTGTTAGTCTGTTGACATGTTTCATCTCTATCAGAGCCATTATCAAAACAAATGAGAATATTCTATAATTGCATGGTCTTTGAAGTTATTATTTGAAACATCATCCTTTAATATTTCATGCACTTTTTAAAACTACACACTCTATTATTCTTATTTTTACTTGGTTGTTTATTTCTATATTTGTAACTGTAGAGTCTAATATGCAAAAATACAATGTGTAACGATGCAGCATCATTTAACAAAAAACTATCGCCAAACTGTAAGATTAAACGCCAAAAATGCAGTCCCTTTTACTCGATGTCAGAAGCATTATACGTTTTGTTATGTCATCAAGTGGTTTTTAATTTGACATTTGCCTTTATTTTCATTATGTTTTACTGATTTATTAGTTATTTCATTAATTAAAATAACAAATGTGTCGTTACTTTCTTATATTTTATTTATTTTGATATTTCAATGGCAACGTTCTCCCGTTTATTTGGCGTTACAGTTTGGCGATAGTTTTTTGTTATGAAAAGTGGTCGACGGGATAATAGAGAAGTACCTTTTTTTCTTGTACAAATAATTTTACATGATTTGATTATTTTTTATTAAAAAATATAACTTTATTTTTTAACAGATAGGAAAAAAGAAGCTTCTGAAGTGTTTCTTGCCTTTAAACCAGCATTTACTGCCAGTGGAGATTTGTGCTTTATGATGTATCAGCCAAAAATAGACGATATTTTTATGCGAAAATGTGTTTATTTTTGTATCAGATGTTGTGTTTTATGAACCCATTGTCTCTATGAAAAAATGTGAAAATCCTATCTCTAAGATAAAATGAAGGCTTTTGTAGTATTTGTGTATATGTGTTCTCTTTCTCTCTTAGATCATCAAAATAAGATAAATTTAATGTAATCTTAAATGAGTAGCTGTATGGTAGAACAATTCTCTTTTAATTAAAAAAATATATATGCATTCAAAAGAATATCAAAACATGGATGTTCAACTTATTAGCCCAAAAAGAAAATCTTACATCTGTGAAGTATGCAATAAAGGATTTTCTATAAAATCTCTTTTAAATCGACACTTTCGAACTCATACTGGAGAGAAGCCTTTCCTCTGTGAGGTATGCAATAAGGCATTTTCTGGAAAGTCTGATTTAATGAGGCACCTGCTTTTGCATACTGGAGAGAAGTGTTTCATCTGTGAGGTATGCAAAAGAGAATTTTCTCGGAAAAATAGTTTAAATCAACACATGCGGACTCATACTGGGGAGAAGCCTTTCCTTTGTGAAGTATGCAATAAAAGATTTTCTGAAAAGTCTTATTTAAACAAGCACATTCTTTTGCATACTGGAACTAAAGAGCTTAAACTTTTCACCTGTGAGGTATGCAATAAAAATTTTTCTAGGCAATATCGTTTAAATCTACACTCACTTGTTCATACTGGGGCGAAGCCCCCTTACATTTGTGATGTATGCAATAAAGGATTTTTTCAGAAATGTGTTTTATATCGACATGTCCTTGTTCATAGTGGGGAGAAGCCTTACACGTGTGACATATGCAATAAAGGATTTTCTCGCAAATTTTCTTTAGAGCAACACAACAGTATTCATACTAAGGAGAAACCTTTCATTTGTCAGGAATGCTTTAAAAGATTTTCACAAAAATCGTATTTGGATAAGCACTTACTTATTCATACTAAGCGTTTTATTTGTGAGGTATGCAATAAACGATTTCCTCTAAAATATTATTTAAATAAGCACCTTGTTACTCATAATATAGGATTTTCTGATGATACTGCTTTAGAGAAACACAACATTAGTCAGACTAAGGAAAAATCTTTCATTTGTGAGGAATGCAATAAAGGATTTACACGAGAAGCTACTTTAAAGCGACATTTGCTTATTCACACTAAGGAGAAGGCTTTCATTTGCGAAGTATGCAATAAAGAATTTTCTGCAAAAGCTGATTTAAAAAGGCACCTTCTTATTCACACCGGGGAGAAACCTTACATTTGTGAGGAATGCAATAAAGGATTTTCCCGAAAAGATGCTTTAAATAGTCATCTAATTTCACATACTGGAGTGAAACCTTTCATTTGTAAGACATGTAATAGAGCATTCTCTCAAAGATCTTCCTTACATATACATATTCGCACAAACCATACTACTTAAATTTATATTTGTTGAAGTTCGTAATAAAGCACGTTTTTCAGATATATCTTATATTCAAATTGTCTAGAATTTTTTCTCTTTTTTTTTTTTTTTGTGAGGTGGAGAGCAACATTAAAAAAAAAATTTCTATGAGATTTCAGCTTAATTTAAACCATTTTACTCATTCAAAGAGCAATTTTTATGTTTGGAGATACAATCCATAATTTCCTCATATTCAAGTTCATTTCAAATGGAACCTTTCGTTTGTGATGTAAGCTATCAAGGCTAAATCCTGAAAACAAGTCAGTGTACTTTTTAAAAGTTCCAAGACTTTTTGAGTGATGGGTACTATACCAAAACAGAACTATTCTTAATTGCAGTGTCACCTGTTGGTAAAAAATGTAACTAATGTAACATTTTTTTCCATTAAAAACTCATATCCCATATATTTCTAAGCATTTCTGTGAAAACCGCATCTTTCTATTGTACATAGTTTATAGACTTATCCAACAGTTTCCTGAGTTATATGGGAGTGTCCATAACAGAGGATTTTTCACCAAATGTGATGGATACAAACTTATTGAGCTCCTCGCTGTACAGTGAGGAGCCTAAAATAAACATTTGGTTACTAAGGATGTATTTACACAAGCTTTGGAAAATATTCTGGTGAATTTTCCAACTGTCAATTTTTTAAACCATGTAAAAAATTAGAATTAGATTTAGTTATCCTAAAAGCTTATATTTTAAAACATTTTTTAATATAAGCTTTTATGATAACTAAATCTAATTCTGTATTTTTTATGGTTATTTTATGGGTGCACCATAATATTTTTAATATGATCCTAATAATATTATAAATCTGATTGTGTGCAAATGTTAGGCTGAAGCCAGCGTCAAAATGGAGCATTTAATGATCCTGTGTTTTTGCATATAGGTGGATTATAACCCTCTTGTGAACATAGGCTGGTTTTTGTTAATTTTATTCAAATATTTTTCTTAATAATTCCAAATTTCGTTATTTTCATAGAGAATAAATGGACATTTTTTCGTATAATATTTTAAAATGGTTAAATTTACTTTACCGTTGCTAATACTTTATTGTTGCCAAAACTAATTAAAAACCCAGAATAATAATTTTTGCTCTACAATTTAGATTCAATTGAAAAATTTTCACGTGAAAAATGAAAATGAAATAAAAAAATTAAAGAATTAAAAAGATTAAATAATATTATTAGAAATAAAACGTACTTTTTTTAGTTTTTGATAATAATACAAGGTTTCAATATGCGTAACCATAGGAAACAGGCTAATATGACGTCATACATGGAAAATAAAGCGGATATGCTTTGATTGGTGAAATAAAATTATCTTAGGTTTTTTTCTTCAATTTTTTTCTTTTTTTTCTTTTGTATGGTAATAATACGTGGTGTTTTACCGTCTGCGCACGGCTAATATAACTATACCGTATTTTTTATTTAAATTTAAAAAAAAGTAAAAAGAAATTTCAAAAGAAAATTGTTAGCAAATGTCAATAATATGCTCCGCAATATTATCCATGTCGAAAATGATGTCATGGATAGCGAGAAAAAAATATTTTCATTGTTAAAACTAAAAGAAATACCTCGATTACCTAAAAAAATGACGAATGTTAATAGTTCAATTTTTGTTGATAAAACCTAAAGATTTAATATTATTTCGTTAAAATAACATAATTTCCCCTATGCCAGTATTGAAATTAATTGCCTGGAAAAGAAAATTAACAAGTATTATGTCATTTAAAAGGGATTTCTCTGGGGAAATATATATTTGAAATAAAACGGGAATTTTCCGATATGTTTTAAAATGAATGTGAATCAATTCCTTACATTAATAATACAAGGATCAGTAAGCATATGAAGTAGATGAGTTTCACGCCATATTTATAACGAAAAATTTAAATGTTTTTTTTTTTATCTATACTGGTTATTAAACATGAGTATCCATTATATACAGATGAGAGTTTTCTGCTAAAAATCACATTATAATTTTAAGAAAAGGAAAATGAACACGAATCTATTATATTAAAATCTGACCGTGTGTTTGTATTTCGAAACTACTACTAGACTGTCGAACGCAACGCGATTTACTTAATACCGGTTATCATTGATCTGAAGACTTAACTCTCAGAATTAAAAAAAAATAAATTAGATACCAAGATTTTTTTTTTTTTTTTCTTTTTTGTAAATTTTGATGAAGTTTCTCTAAAAACGGAAAGTAACATACTCCATATTTGTGTATGAAAAAGGAGAAATAAAACAGATCAGTATATTTTTTACACCATTTTCTCATTAAAACTGAAAAACAGAATTTATTTTCACTTTGACTAGATAGATGGTGAAAACAAAATCTTGATTTCAGTAAATTATCCGAAAAATAAAAACATATTTTCACATATTCAAACTTCATGAATCAATTTATTCGGGAGAACAAAAATTGCCTGTCAACATACTGTCATTTATAAAACAAGATTTGTTTCAGCTATACATTAAACCACGGAGGTAGAATTGAATTTAAAGAAAAGCATATAATAATTCCAATTAATGTTTTTTTGAAGGATGGCTGTTAAAACGTTTCACAAAGGCGTTAAAAGTAAAATTGTTTAACAGCTAAAATTCACAGTTGTTTTTATCCAATTCGTCTATTTCCACGATTTTATTTGGCCCTCCTTTTTGCATTGGTTGCAATTTCATTTTCGCGATTATTTGGCACAAAATTTCACTTTTTTAAGACTGAGTTGTGTCAAGGTCCCTATAACAAAAAATACCGCAAGAGTTAGTTAATTATTAACGTTTTTAATTATCGGGAGTGAAATATTTTGCTTAATTAATGTATTTATTATTATTTTAATGTTGCGTGAACGAAGTCACGGGTAACAGCTAGTTATATTATATTCTTTTCTGCTATTTCACAATATTATTGTGAAATGTTAATAAATTAATAATAATGATAATAAATAAAAACATAACTGAAATGTTAATAAATGTTATTTTTTTGTTTTTGTTTCAATTTTTAACTATTTATTTTAAGCTTGGTAATTTAAGACGTATTCATATGCTAATGGACTAATAGTTTATTAATTATAAATTTTTCAAAAGTTTTGGGACTTCTGGATCACTTGTACTTTATTGTAATTATATTAGAGGGAAGCATTTGCTCTTATGAATGCTCTTTTTTATTTGAGGAACAAGAAATCTATATTTATTTTTCTATCTGTAGAAAGATTCTTCACTATTACATGACCTTCTCTTGAAATGTAGAAAAGAGTAATTTTTTGATAATGACTAAGTGTAATGTATGAATGCAAGTTATTGACATTAATAATGGTTAGAAGAATACTCAACGTCTGTATATTTAACTCATCTGCATACATGTACTAGATTCTTCAACACTGAATGTCAGTTTCTAAAGCTATACATGAACATCTGTGCTTCATGTCTTTTTTAATTCACAATCAAAGATATTTTCATGTCACTAAACATATGTTTAAAAAATCAAATATGAAATTTTATTTTCCTGATTTATCTTCAGTTATTGTGAATTTTAAAACAAGAAGTTTGTATTATTTGCTGAGTGCTATGTTCTAACAACTCTCACAAACAACATTAAAAAAAAAAAAGAAAAAAAAAAAAAAAGATTTTTTCAGCATTTGGTTTAATTAATTAAACATAGAATTTTATTTTCATGGTTTCACTTCCACTACTATGAAATTCATCCACATGTTTGTATATTTTCTGTATTCTAAATTCTCTCATGAACAGCTTGAAAAAATATGCAATAACACCAGTAAATGTCACTCAATAAGACTCAAATTACACAAATGTATGAAATTTTGCCAAACTTTTTCTAAAATAATTCAACATAAGTACAGTGTTGCAAGATTGAAAACTTAAATGTCAGTTCTTCTGATGTAAGAATGTGATGTTAATGAATAATTTTGTTTGTATTGGTGTACTCTCAATAAATAAATCTCATTTCTTAGTGTTTGTCACATGTTTTTTTTAATCAGGTACGCCACTTTTCGACGAATCTGCAGATTTCTACTTTTCTTTCTTTTTTAGGGTTTCGTTCATCTCATGAAACCCTGTTCCTCCCACTTCTCTATCTATCCGTCACAGAACCGGTTCTCAGAAACTGTATAACTTACAGACTTGAAATTTTGTGTACTTACAGCTAAATACCTACTGCCATGCTGGAAATCATAAAATTTTGAGAAAAATGTATTATTTTAATATAGAGAGATAAAACCCCAAAAATCTAACAGCCTTTTCCTATTAAATTTAAACATTTTTCGTTATAGCAACGAGTTCCCAACAAGTAAAACTCCACAATTGAAAAAAGATTAATATGACGCCATATTGGTAATAAAACAGAAATTTTCAAACATTTCTCAATAATACAAGGAGTATGAATATGTGTAAGTACGAAATTCAGGTTAATATGACGTCATTAGAGAATTAAAAAGAAAATTAATTTGACATCATATTGGAAGTTTAATGGACTTTTTCAAATGCTTGAGAATCATACAAAGAGAGTATCAATATGAGTAATAGAGAAAGCAAGCAGATATGATGTCAGCAAGTGATTATAACGCCATATGAGTTTGAGGAATGTATTGAATCATGATAAAAACAGATTATGGAAATTTTGGCATATTTTAACATTTTGAAGATCTCTATACAACATGTTTAATTTTAAAATTGATTTTTTTTAAATATCTCATTTAGCCCACATGACAGATATTATTATGACAGAGTATAATAGCAGACTTTGTCCACTATCAGGCTGGTTCAGATATTCGAAAAAACGAGAAAAATAGACCAGTAAAATTTTACTTTATAAAAAACATGACTTTTTTTTTTTTTTTGGAAAATGAAATTTACTTGGATTTATTAAAGAAATGATAAAATGTTTTGAAAAGAATATTAAACGAAACGCTTTGTGCGATCTTTGATCACACTTACCCACTTTTTTTTTTTTAAAATCCATAATTTCCATGAAGCTATTAAAAAAAAAAAAAAAAAATGTATTCGTGCTCTGCGAATTGAGTCAGTAGCGACGGCAAAGCACAATTAATGGCAATGCAGAAAAATTCATGAAGAGAAATAAAATAATTTTTGGTTCCCCTCATTAAATTTGTAACTCGGGGATTATTCAGAGATGTACTTGCAGGTAGACACTGGATAGCGACATGTGATTCTTCCATGAATTAGTGGAATTCTGTGAATTATTTCTTTTTCACAGAATTCTGCAAAATCAATTCGTCAATTGCTTGTGAAATAAAACCATGAATTTCCTCAATCATGGGTGGAATAAAACATTGAGTTTCATCAAACAGTTGCAGAAAAAAAATTCAAATTTCCTCAAATGGTCATGGAGCAAATACGAATTTAGTTAAACGATTATAAATTTCATCAAACATTCACCCACAAAAAAAAAAATAAATAAAATAAAATTGCAAAGTTTGTTATAAGGTCGTGAAAAAATATTCAGAAATTCATCAGTCAGTCATGAAATTCACAAATTTTTTCCTCCATACGTCATTACTGTAAAATCCCAAATATAAACCCATTTCCTTTCCAAAAGCAAAAACAGTTAAATTTAGGGAGGAAATCTTTTAATCGAGATAAAACAAAATCATAAAAATAACTTCTCTCATTAATTTAGAAGTAAATACAGGAATGAGAATTTCCTGCATTATGGTGGATTTCCATTTAAAAAGAAGAATCATCTACCCCCTCCCCTATAAAATCTTTCTCTT
The DNA here is from genome assembly GCA_963931845.1 of Maratus michaelseni. Classification (NCBI taxonomy): domain Eukaryota; kingdom Metazoa; phylum Arthropoda; class Arachnida; order Araneae; family Salticidae; genus Maratus; species Maratus michaelseni. Next base: position 261,743,981 of record OZ007598.1, read on the forward strand.
CTCTTTGTCCCCAAGCACACAAAATATAAAATTCTAAAAGATCTTTGTTCTTTTTAATTTTTTCTGGTCTATTTGTTACTTTACTGCAACAATTAATCAACAATCTAAATCCCTCTTCCCTACAAAAAATTACCACTTTTTCCCTCTGATACCAAACTAACATAGTTTAACCTTTAGAGCTCTTTAATAAAAATTTAAGAAAACTGTCCTATTTATTACTCTATAATAACTATAAATAAATAATTTATCATCTAAATTATCCTCCTCTTCCAAAATATCTCTTTGACCTCCACTCTGCATCTGATAAAGTTAAAAATTTTATTTTTTTTTTCTGCTCTATTTGTGATAACAATCAATAATTAAATAATCCTCTAATTTTATTTATCTTTCCTCTCACCAAAGAAAGAAAGAAAAAAATCTGCTTCTTCCTTTGCCTTTCTCCCCGGCACACAGTTTAAAATCTTTAAAAGTCTATAATTTATTTTTTTTTTTAAATTTTGCATGCTTTATTGTTGCATTGTAGCAACAATAAATAATCATCCAACTCTCTCCTTAAATTCCCATTCCCCCACCTCCAGAAAAGTGGTAAATTTCTAGACATGGAAGGCAGAGATAATATTTTCTCTGTTTTGCAGTTTGACTGTTCTCACCCCTGATTTTTTGTTAATGGGGAAGGAAAAGTTATTTTAGAGACCATATTTATTTTAAAAGATGTGCAAAAAATACAAATATCAAAATGCAAAAGAGACAATAATACCTTATTACAAATTAAGAAACAGGGCAGATTTTTTTTTATAAATTAGTATTAAGATTTTTAATTGTTTAGGGAAGAGGGGGCACAAAGGGTGAACTGGAACTTTTGATGGGAGAAGAGGGTAATTTAAATGACTGATTATTTATTTATTATTACTAGAGAGCAACAAATACAGCATATATATATATATATATATATATTAGTTTTTAATTTTGTATGCTGGGTGAGGGGGATCAAAAGGAGAAGCGGACATTTTAGGGGTAGAGCAATAATTTAGATGACAGATTATCTATTTATTGTTACTAGAGAGCAGCAAATAGGACAGAAGTTTTTTTTTAAATGAACAGTTTTAAATTTTGTAAGCTGGAAGGGAGGAAAACGCATAAAATTTGGAGGGAGGAGCAGGAACCTAAAATTTAAAATCTTAGGAAGTTTAAGTTTATTAGGGTTTTTCAAATATCTTAAATAGTTATTTATTTTTAAACATATTTAAATCCATCACTGCACAAAATATAAGCTGTATAATTTAAAAACTGCAATAACTTTTGAATTTATTGAAAATCTGCAGGCTTGTTTACTTTCCTAGCATATTGTTGAATGGTTGGTAGTTAAGTTGTTTTATTACTTTTATGTTAGCTATTTCCTGTTCTATGATGAAACTTGATGCAGTGATGTCAGGCTTTTGTGATGGGTGTGTCTGACCTGTGTTGAAATATTTGTTTTCCAGTTGGCAGTGTTATAATATTAATTTTCTGTAGCTAGTTAAATAGTATATAGTTAGGAGGAATTTTCAATAAGCATCATGATAGCAATGTAGCACTGTTGTGTGGTTATGAAGAATGAATTATGGTGTGATTATAGTGGTAAGTCTACCTCTTTTATTTCTTTTGTCATTATGTGCAAGAAGTTTAATTAGGCCTAATATGATAGTTTTATTATGAGCAGGGCTTTTCAAATTTGATAAAATCTGGTAGCCAGCAAAACATTCTAGTTGTCAGTAAAAAATATTTACTATATAGTATTTAATTTAGAATTCATTTGATGAACTTATTTTTGCAAAACTAATAGAAAAAGTTAAAAATAAATTTTGTTTGAATATAATTTCTATATTTCTTAATATTTTGTAATTTTGCAACATGTATAATGAAACATATAAGAATTACGAGAGGACAGAAAAATGCCTTTTGCACTCCTTTCTTTAGTCAGTTTTGTACAAACAAAATTGCTATGTAATGTTGTCACCAGTAGTGACCTGCCGACTGTGTGTGCATTTGTTAAGCCCTGATAATGAGCTATGCTGTAAACAGTGATGCTTACAGTTAAGATGCAGGGGCAAAGATTATTTTATTTTAATTTAATTCTGTACACAGTTTAATATGCAATTCTGGTTAATATCACTGAATTCATGCTTTCTCATGAAGGAAGTATAAGTTTAATTGGTACTTCTGTATTATCCCATCGACCACTTTTCATAACAAAAAACTATTGCCAAACTGTAACGCCAAATAAATTTAAGAACTTTGCCATTGGAATATCAAAATAAATAAAATGTAAGAATTTAAGGACATAATTGTTATTTTAATTAATGAAATACATAATAAATCAGTAAAAAATAATGAAAATTACACGCAAATGTCGAATTAAAAACCACTTGATGACATAACAAACACGTAGAATGCTTCTGACATCAAGTAAATGGGACTGCATTTTTGGCGTTTAATCTTACAGTTTGGCGATAGTTGTTTGTTATGAAAAGTGGTTGACGGGATAATAGAGAAGTACCATTTAATTTTTAAAAAATTCAAAATAGTGCTGATATCATTGGCAATCATGATCTTTTTTATCAAATACATTTATGTATTAATCAAGTTTTTTGGTTTTTAAGTCTGGCTAAACATGAAATAAAAGTTCATTATTTTACTATTTTTATGTAAATTATTAATGTATCTTTAAGAAGCGAGTTTCATTGAATAATACAAGAAGAAATTATCTCATCATTTTTTGCATAGTTAATTATGCATTATAATTATTTACTTGACCTTTACTTTTATATTTTAACCATTTTTTAAGTTATCTTAATTTTTTTAACTATTTTAATCTTTTAATTTATTGTAAGCATTCATTATAATTTTGAGTGCATTATTACATTCAAATTATTGTTAATAAATAAAGTGACCAGAAATCAGCAAAATTCTAAAATCTGCACAACTTCTGGTCCTAAGCTGTGCTGATTTGAGGGAGTTTACTGTATGTGACAAAATTGCTCTAAAAGTTGCTTGTTTTTCGAAAAACGTTTTTTTTTAAGCCATAGGTTAACATTGTGTCACTCGAAAATAGTGGCAACTTTGATGCTTCGTGTAATAGAGTCATTCCATGTCAAATCAACCAGTGACTCAACTGACCATTTTAGATTTTGATGAAACTTACAGGAATCATTCTCCCTGATGATACAAATGAGAATATACAGGGTGATTTTTTTTAAACTGACACTATTCAGAGCCGTCTGTAGCTCGTTCTAATAACTGGATTGACACAAAATTTTGTGAATGAACTAAGAAAACCATGGGAAAAAAGATTCCAACAAAAAAAAAAATAGTTCCAATCACCGCCGATAGGGGGAAATGTGGCCCTGTACATTGAAAAAAACCCATCAGAAACAGACAAAATTAATAATTTGGATAAAATGCCACGTTTTATTCATCATTTACACTTTCCCTTTCGTTGATCACAGTTGAAACATCCATTATCACTTTTTCTGCCACCGGTTTACGTCCTCTGCCTGACCGAACTGCTAGCGAGCCTGTTTCTTCGAATTTCAGAATCATTGCTTTCAATACATTAACGGATAAAGGTCCTTTGCTCAGTTTATGGCGTGTTCTAAGTAAACGAAGAGCGGCTGGTGCATTGTACTGGTTACAATATAAGAACTTCACAAGTAATGCGCGCTGCAGTAACGTGAGATTCATTTTCAACCTGAGCTGAAATTGTTTCTCGGTGTTTTTCGCATGCATTTATAACTTAAACTATTGGCACTACTGTCGCTTGCATAAGTAAAAATTTGCATTTTCATTTTTTGCCCGTATTTTATGCTAATTCCCAGTTGCATAAATGACCACAGCGCCACATTTCCCCCTATCGGTGGTGATTGGAACTAATTTTTACTTTGTTGGAATCTTTTTTCCCATGGTTTTCTTAGTCCATTCACAAAATTTTGTGTCAATCCAGCTATTAGAACGAGCTACAGACGGCTCTGAACAGTGTCAGTTTTAAAAAAAATACCCTGTACTTTTATTATTTCTTTATCTCAGTAAATTTTTATACAATTAATTTTTTTAATTTCGAAAAATCATCATTTTTTGGCTTGTATAAATGTTTTCAATTTAAAATTTCTCAAGTTCTATCAGGCATAAAGAGTTGTTTGACCCCTCATTTTAAAGAGAATTTCATAAGGTTTAATTTGATATGCAAGTTGACTATGCTTGGTTTAAAAAAAATTAATTTAATTTAATTAAAAAAAATTTAAAATAGTGATTTTTTAAAAATTTGATTATTTTTTGTAATATTATAAACTTTTAATTCTGAAAGTTTTAGAATGGGAGCTCAATGGGATCAGCAGTTATGTTAAAAAAACTAATGTTAAACCCTAATTGGGGTTGGTATTTCAAGTTGGCACCTCGCCAACTCTTTGATTGTGCTAAAGATAGAATTATTTTATTCATTTTAAACATTATTTTTTTTATAACTGTTGATCCCATTGAGATCCCACTCTAAAACTTTCAGAATTTAACGATTATAATTTTACAAAAAAACATATTTTTTTCAAAATTTTTAAAAAACACTATTTAATTTTTTTTTAAATTTTAAAATTAAATTAACTTTTCAAAAACCACACTTAGTCAACTTGCATATCAAATTGAACCTTGTGAAATTCTCTTTAAAATGAGGGGTCAAATAACTCCCTGTGCCTGATAGAACTTGAGAAATTTGAAATTGAAAACAATTATACAAGCCAAAAAATGATGATTTTTTGAAATTTAAAAAATTAATTGTATGAAAATGTACTGAGATAAAAAAAATTATAAAAACATATTCTCATTTCTATCATCAGGGAGAATGATTCCTGAAGGTTTCATTAAAATCTGAAATGGTCAGGTTGAATATTGAAAATTTTTAATTGATTTGACATGGAATGACCCAATAGTATTTAAAGATGCTGCTACAAAAAGTGATATTGGAAATTTTTACTCATGTTGTTAACTACTGATATTGTCAAATTATTTTACTATTGATGTTCTGCATTCAAGTTTAATAAACTTTTTAGTCATTAAAATCTAGTCATATCTTTTACAAATTACACCATAGTTTCAGCAGTATGGTCTCTGATATTGTAGATAAAGAGTTGTCATCATGTCCCTGAAAATCTGTTTAAAATAGCACATTTGTTATTTGTACCCAAATACTGACAGAAATCTTCAAAAGTCACAATTCTTATTATTTAAATATACCATTGTACGACTATGGCAAGAAAGACATGAGATCTACTTTCCAGTAATCCTGGAAAAGGACTTCAAAGCGAGGAGAGACAAGGGATATCCCGTGGCTTCTTTAAGTTACTAACACAGAACGGTGCATAGCTTCAGAATCAGATAGAACATTTCTTCTTATATCCCATCAATAACAATTCAATTCTCTTTCAAACTGATTTTTAAAGGCTTGTAAAACACTTTAAAAAACTTAGAATACATTCTTTTTTTTTTTAAATAGAAATTAATCCTTAGCCCACAATTTTAGGAAATTTTACATTCAAGCATATAAAAAAAAAATTAACAGCAAATATCACTTATATTTAAGGTTGTTTTCAATTTTCTTTATTTTCTCTTAATAATGCAAATCTTGCTAACAAATTCATTTCAAATATACAGATTTTACTATTTATATACTTAACCTAAGAACTAGAGAACATTTTCCTGAGACAGGCACTACATCCTACCACTCATCGTAGTGGTACTCCCTTACAGGGCCTGATTACCACATAGGCAAACTTCCACCATTATTTTGAAAAATAAATTTTTCTTTATTTAATCACAAATTCAGCTATTAAGTAAAATTAAAATTTCTTTAAAAAAATAGTGGTAGAAATTTACCAAGGCAATGATCAGACCCTACCACCATGATGACGTTTCGTAATTTATTTAAACTAACAAATTTATTATTTATACTCAACTGCTTGTTTTTCGAGCAACTCTTTTTGAAGCCATAGGTTAACATTGTGTTGCTTGAAAGTAGTGGCAACTTTGATGCTTCGTGTAATAGCACTTAAAGATGCTGCTGTGAAAAGTGATTTTGAAAATTGGCCAATTTTGAACAAGAATTTTGAATAAGAATACATAAGAATTTTACATTACAATTTTGCTAAATTTCAAAAATTGGCAAAAATCCCAATTTTTGTTCTTTAAACGAATTATTGTATAATTTGTTTAAACTAGCAGATTTATTATTTATACCCAACTGCTTGCAGAAATCGGCAAAAATCCCAATTTTTATTCTTTAAATGAATCATTGTATAATTTTGGATTAAAAACATAAGTTCTCTTTCCAGTAATTCCAAGAAAGAGAATATAGCTGAGGATATGCTACTGCTTTTTCATGTTAACAACACTGACCACACGAAGGTATCAGAATCAGATAAAATATTTCTATTCCATCAATAACAATTTAATATCTTTTCAGACTGACTTTTAATTCGTGAATAAATAAATTTTTTACTGAAAGCCAAAGGATGTGAATTATCACTTTACTAAACAGCATACAACCAACAGAGTGAAAAAATGTCCAAACTGGGGTTTGATCCCGGATCCCTTGGTATAGCGCACCAAGTGCTTTAACAATTAAGTCATCTGGACGACATCCAGTCTAGCATTCTCTCGCTCTTATATGGCTAGGCTACAACCTTGCAGCACAAGATGGAACGTCAATCATGAGCACAATTCCATTGGCATACATGAGACAAATCAAATCCAGTATCGGTGAATATTTTATATACTAATTAATATTTCCGCAGGGCTGAAAATTATTGTAGGGTCTATTGGTTGTACACTGTTTAGTAAAGGGATAATTCACATCCTTTAGTTTTCAGTAATTTACAGCGTATTTTGAGCCCTGCTGAAAAATTAATTAGTATATAAAATTTTTATTTTGAATCTGAGCCTGAAGACTGAAGAAGATAAAAATCACACCTGAACCCTTTAGAGCCTGTCTTATTTCTGGTAGCTATTGCATTTTTCTACAAGAAAAAAAAATACAAACATAATGTGTGCTAAACTGAAAATAAAAAATTTTGAATTGTAGCCAAAATTTCTTCTTTTTCGTAGATGAGATTTTTTTTTTTTCAATAGCCAATTTCTGACTAATAGTTACTGTTACTTACAAGGAAGGTTTCCTTAAGGGTGTATTCAAATCCAAACTGCTTATTTTGAGACAAATTTTTAAATGCGTGAATAAATTTTTGCTCTAAAATGCATCCAATTGGCAGGTTCTCTTATTCAGAAGCTTTATAATGTCTGTATTGTTTCGATTTTTTGATAAAGGCAGAATGTATTTTTTAAAATGTTGTCAAAGTGGACATTTTGAACCGAATTTCCAGAAGCAGTAGCATTGGAAAAAAAAAAAAAAATCGTACTGTGAAAATAATTGTTTGTAAATCAATTTCTAATTAATTGAACGAAAAATAAAAACATGGGTCCCTTATAAATCTCTTCATAAATCATGCCGCCAAGTTTCATGTTTTTACTTTTAAAAATGTGTCTCAAAATTTTGAGTTGTTGAGCGTGTAAAAATATTTTTTTTGAATACCACCTTAAAGTGCATTCTTGAAAAAAATATAAAAATCTATGTATATATAAAAGAAAAGAATCTAATTTATTGGCAGAATCTCGATAGATTTCTTAAAATTAAATTAAAAACTTTGAATTTTATTGCCAAAGCTAATGATCGTATGATTTGGCAAACATTATGTTGGTACAATTTACGAGCCAAACATTGTGAAACGCTTGTGAATACAATGATTTTGACACTGCTTTTTAAAAAATGGTAAATTTTTCAATTTCTTTGATTTAAAATGTAACTAATAACACAGTCTATGTAAGTTTAAATAATAAAAGCAAGTTAAGATCACCTTCAAAGACTTAACTTTTGATCTGAATTATTAACCTGTTATTTAATTTTTCTTCTCACGAGGGCTCATACCTGTGAATATTGAATAAATATAGCTGCAATTCAAAGAATATTTAGGAAAACACTGAGACTGATGCATCTACAGAATAAATCAAATTAATTCCATACTATAGATAATTGAAAAAAAAAAAATGAGTATTCCACACACATATATGGTGGAATGAAAGGAAGTTCCTGAAAATGTCCAAATAATTGGTTCACTTTTTTACAGAACCTAATCTGTGTCGTACATTTATTAATTTGTATACTAACAATCAAATGAAAGTATTTATAATGAATAAACATTATTACAGAAATAGTCTTTTTATGTACTAATTAATTTTTCAGCAGAGCTGAAATTATGCTGCAAATTACTGAAATACAAAGGATGTAAATTATCCCTTTACTAAACAGCGTACAACCAACATAGTGAAAAAATGTCCAGACCGAGGTTTGATCCCTGATCCCTTGGTATAGCGCACCAAGTGCTTTACCAATTAAGTCATCTGGACGACATCCGGTCTAGCATTCTCTCACTCTTATATGGCCAGGCTACAATCTTGCAGCACAAGAGGGAACGACGATCATGAGCACAACTCCTAGTGGCATACATGAGATAAACCAAACCCAGTATCAGTGAATAAATGTTTTTGTTTTGAGATTTTCATTTTCAACTGAAAGGAAATATTTTAGATATGGTTAAATAAAACGTTTCTTTAGTACAAAGGTTTTTTTTTCCATTATATTTCTGTTCTCACTGATAATTTGCTATTATCAGTGTTGCAACCAGGATCCTCATCTGGGAGGGGTTTTGAACTATTGTTACTCATAAAAGGAACAAGTTTGTTGCATTACATGCTCATAAGGTAGTGTTTCATAAATATGAGACACCTAAAAACTGACACAATGAAAAGCACAAACAAACATAATAAATTTATCCTTCTTATGCTTAAATATTTTATAAAAGAGCATCTCCTCCAATTTTAGAGAAAAAATAACAGAGGGAGGAGAAAGAATAGTAGCTATAACATACATACTACTTTGCTACTATTGCTCTGAATTTTTTCTTCCATTAATTTTTTGTTGAAATAGAGGTTCCTATTATGAAACCTTGAAACAGTTGAATGGTAATAAATTTATGCTGTTTATGCTTTTCTTTGTACTTTGGTTTTTACACATAATATTTTTATCTTAACATTATCTTTTAACATTGTTGCATTTTATCAGTTTTTAAATGCTCAAGGGAGGGTTTAAACTCAGAACCCCCCTCCCGTTTGCTGCCCAAATGTTAATATCATTAAACATAGAAAACCAATTTTTTTAGAAAATTCATGTTAATAAATCGACAGAAAAGGGATATTTTACCAAATAATGAAATTTTCATACTTTTTTTTAACTAAAGTGCTAGTGAGATTCCACCCACAATTTTTTATAATTATGTAATATCTACATGAGGAGTATCTTCAGTATTTTTTCAAATATGCACTTATGGAGAATTTCCTAGTTAATAGTAGCTATCTACTGATCAGGATGAATATTTCCGTTAATAAGTAGAACATATAAAGTAGCATTTAAAAACTGAAAAAGCAATGTAAAGTAAAATTAATAATAATTTTGCAAAATAACCATTAAAGCTGGTGTTTATGAGCCAACTTTTTTATAATTATGTATATCTACACGAGGAGTATCTTCAGTATTTTATAAAAAAATTTCGAGCATGCATTTATGGAGAATTTCCTAATTAATAGAAGCCATCTACTGATCAGGATTAATATTTCCGTTAATAGATAGAACATATAAAATAACATTTAAAAACTGAAAAAGCAATAAAAAGGAAAATTAATAATAAATTTGCAAAATAACCATTAAAGCTTGTGTTAATGAGTCAACTTTTTCCTTATATAAATATTATGATAGTAAATGATTTAATTATACAAACTCTTGACATTAATTTTGATGGATTCAGTCTCATTTTTTTAGAAAGAAATGTACGTCAAAAAGCAAAAAAAATGTCCGTGAGTATTTGTGACATCCCCTGACCAATAAATTTTGCTTTTAGTGCAATTTTTCTAGCTTCTAAACCTTGCACAATTTCAATTTTTACACCGTCAAATAGGGGAAAATGTGTACTTTCAAAAGCTATTTATTTGAAAACTAAGTCTCAATTTACAGATTTTTTTATGGTTTTAAAAATAATTTTCAAGCATGAATATTTTTTAAATTATCTCGATAGTACGCAACCAGATTACAAAAGATTAACCCATTTGTATTTAAAACAATATAAATAGTTCAGTGTTTGTTTCCTGCTAATATTCCATAACAAAATTAAAACTGCATCAGTAAATAAAGCACAAATTTACATACATGTAATTGAATTGTGCACTTAAACCACTAAAATTATCAAAATAAAAAAGGCTGCTGTCTATGGCAATTTCTTCAGTTATTAACTATTGGCATGTGGCTCATACAAGAGTATCATTTTTAATAAATTTCAAAATTTTATTTGAAAATATAATTCATATTTTTCATATAAAATTGCATTTAGTGTTGTTAGTAGACAATCTAAAAAAAATATATATTAAATGCAAAATATCTTATATTCAATGGTTGGAGTACCATAGTTGAGATTTATTCCAACAGAGTAAAAAATGCCGGGACGAGGACTTGAACCTGGGTACTTTGGCTTGAGGTGCCAACACTTTTCCTACTGCACTATCCCAATGATATTCTGTCTGGCATATTTCACTCTTATTTGTTGGACAAGGCTGCCAATTGCACTGCTAATTACATTCAACTATAGCATTTTACATGATGAATCTGAAATAACGCAGAAACTCCTGTTTACCATGTAATTAGAAAATAATGAACAGAGGAAAGTATTTTCATCTATGTAACTATGTATATTCAACTAGTATATAACCCCCGTTAAAAATGACGGATTGTTGATCTACATTCTATTTTCATAAGACTTCATACAAACAAACAGCATGAAGATTTTATTATTGAAAGGTATGTATTGTAGAAAAGTGCATTTAAAAATGACAAATGATTTCTACAAATACAAATGATGAGGATTTTTCTTTTTTTTTTTACTCCATATTAAATTTTTTAAATAGTTCAACGATTGAACAAAACATTCGAATTAAATATTAAAAAATAATCCATGTGCGAAAGTTTTTGTAAAAAAAGTGTTATCAATGAGTTTCTAAAGAGCTTGACTCACCACATAGCTGATTTTTTGATAATATAAGCAAAAATTAAATGGAAATTACGCGGTACTATTTATTCCTTATATTTTAATTACGTTTCATAAGAAAAGATAATTTTATTTACGATAGAAACAAAATTTCAAAATTTAGGTGCATATAAGATAGGATCTTAAAAACTGATACCACTAAGAAAAGAAATAACATTAAGAAAGAAATAACATTAAGCTGAAGCTTTTAAAAGTTGATCTTGAAATAAATTAATTTGTCCTGAATTTTTCTTTCCAGAAGTCCAGAAAATTTCTTTGTTTGTATTACTGCCAGTAGATGGCGCCAAAATATTGAAAAAAGAAACGTAATATAATGCTGGATCGATCACCAATCAAGGCAAAACATTCAAATTAAATATAAAAGAATAATCCATGTGTGAAAGTTTTTGTAAAAAAGTGTTATCAATGAGTTTCTAAAGAGCTTGACTCACCACATAGCTGATTTTTTGATAATATAAGCAAAGTTAAATGAAAATTACGCCGTACTATTTATTTGTTATATTTTAATTACTTTTCATAAGAAAAAATCATTTTATTTATGATGGAAACAAAATTTCAAAATTTAGGTGGATATAAGATAAGACTTTAAAAATTGATATAACTAAGAAAAGAAATAACATTAAGAAAGAAATACCATTAAACTGAAGCTCTTAAAAGTTGATCTTGAAATAAATTAATTTGTCCTAAACTTTTCTTTCCAGAAGTCCAGAAAGTTCCTTTGTTTGTATTATCTGCCGGTAGATGGCGCCAAAATATTAAAAAAAGAAACTTAATATAATACTGGATCAATCACCGATTGAGGCAAAACATTCAAATTAAATATTAAAAAATGATCCATGTGCAAAAGTATTTGTAAAAAAGTGTTATCAATGAGTTTCTAAAGAGCTTGACTCACCACATAGCTCATTTTTTGGTTATATAAGCAAAATTAAATAGAAATTACTCAGTACTATTTATTTGTTATATTTTAATTATGTTTCATAAGAAAAGATAATTTTATTTACGATAGAAACAAAATTTCAAAATTTAGGTGCATATAAGATAGGATTTTAAAAATTGATATAACTAAGAAAAGAAATAACATTAAGAAAGAAGTACCATTAAGCTGAAGCTCTTAAAAGTTGATCTTGAAATAAATTAATTTGTCCTAAACTTTTCTTTCCAGAAGTCCAGAAAGTTCCTTTGTTTGTATTATCTGGAGGTAGATGGCGCCAAAATATTTAAAAAAGAAACTTAATATAATACTGGATCAATCACCGATTGAGGTAAAACATTCAAATTAAATATTAAAAAATGATCCATGTGCGAAAGTATTTGTAAAAAAGTGTTATCAATGAGTTTCTAAAGAGCTTGACTCACCACATAGCTCATTTTTTGGTTATATAAGCAAAATTAAATAGAAATTACTCAGTACTATTTATTTGTTATATTTTAATTATGTTTCATAAGAAAAGATAATTTTATTTACGATAGAAACAAAATTTCAAAATTTAGGTGCATATAAGATAGGATTTTAAAAATTGATATAACTAAGAAAAGAAATACCGTAAAATACCGTTAATCCGCCCTTCCCGATTAAGCGCCCCCCTCCCACTTTGTAAACAAATTGGAAAATTTTAAAAATCCCGAGAAAGCGCCCTCCCCCAACAGAAATTTCACCGTGCACATCAAGATCAACACCAAAAATTCCATCTCCCGAGTGTTTTTTTTTTTTTTCCGATGGATCAGAAAGGCGTGACGATTCTTTGATATATCGCAAACATCTACAAAAACATTGTCGATCTGAAAAAGCAATATAACTAAACATTAGTTTTGCTGTAAATGTATCTCCATGGTGATATGAAGGTAATAAAAATATCGATAGTGAAAGTTTCTCATGAAATAAGTTAAAAAATGTTTATTTGGTGCTGTGTGGAAAATATTTTGATTAAAAGAGAATCTATTTATTTTATTAAAGAATTTATAGTCATATTTAACATTATTATGAAAACCAATCACAATTAAAATATCGATTCATTGATCAGATCAATCGATTTGTCGATACACATTCGAATTTTTAGCGTAATTTGTTCTATCTTTGTGGTAGTAATGTTTTTTGTTTTAATAATCTGGCAACACTACCAATTCGTTCTATATCTTCTCAATTTTCATGATTTCTATTATTTATTTAGCATTTATAAATACGAAATCATGATTAAAAAAAACGGTTATTTAATCTTCCTAACTCACAACAGAGGGCTACACCGCATAAAATGTTACTAGTTCTCGAAATTACTTCAGGACATTTTCAACTGCAATTTCTCAGTCAAGTTCCTTTTATTTTTCTGTTACAAAATTAATGACAGATATTAGTGTTATTATTTATCTAAATGCATTCCAGTTTCAAAGCTTCTGAAATCCAGAATTTTCTATAATCTGAAATCGTCATTAATCGTGAAGTTATACTCTTTTTCTATTTTGTCTATTATTTTTTTTTTCAAAATGTTTTCTTTTGTTACTTTATTAAAACAATGCATGCTTTGCGATGATCGGCCATTAGCATCTCCCCCCACCACCACCCATAAATATCATATACTACAGTTTTAATACCGTGTAAGCGCCCCCCCCTGCTTATTTTACGATTTTCCGTCGTGTTTAGGGGGGGCGGATTAACGGGATTTTACGGTAACATTAAGAAAGAAATACCATTAAGCTGAAGCTCTCAAAAGTTGATCTTGAAATAAATTAATTTGTCCTAAACTTTTTTTTCCATAAGTCCAGAAAGTTCCTTTGTTTGTATTATCTGCCGGTAGATGGTGCCAAAATATTTAAAAAAGAAACGTAATATAATGCTGGATCGATCACCGATCGAGGCAAAACATTCAAATTAAATATAAAAGAGTAATCCATGTGCGAAAGTTTTTGTAAAAAAGTGTTATCAATGAGTTTCTAAAGAGCTCAACTCACCACATAGCTCAATTTTTGATTATATAAGCAAAATTAAATGGAAATTACTCGGTAGTATTTATTCCTTATATTTTAATTACGTTTCATAAGAAAAAATCATTTTATTTACGATGGGAACAAAATTTCAAAATTTAGGTGGATATAAAATAGGATCTTAAAAATTGATATAACTAAGAAAAGAAATAACATTAAGAAAGAAATAAGATTAATACCCTGTTCACATCGCACATTTAAGTATCTTAGACTGCCATTTTTGAGGTGGTACCTCACCGGAATTGAATACCTGTCCACACCGCCAAACGCATTTAAGATAACTCACTCAACATCACCGTGTACAGCTTCTATTTCCCCAACTGTATCTCCCCAGATTTTTAAGATCCAGTGCGCATGCGCATATGTTAAAAGCAAACTCAACAGCCAATCGGGCTCCAGAGAAAATCAGAGTGAGCGGTACTGATTGTATCTAGCAATGGAAAGTTCGAACTCACTAAGTGAGTTTCTGGAACTCACTCAGTGAGTTCAGCGGTCTAAGATATCTTAACTATCCGATCTGAACGTAGTATTAGCTGAAGCTTTTAAAAGTTGATCTTGAAATAGATTAATTCGTCCTGAATTTTTCTTTCCAGAAGTCCAGAAAAGTAAATAAAAAACCTTTATTTGTATTATCTGCCAGTAGATGGCGGCAAAATATATTTTTTTAAAAGCGTAATATAATACTGGATAGGAATTTAGTTCTATGGGGTTCGCATCTCTGACTCGGTTGGATACATGACTGTTTAAATAGTTTTTGAAGGTTTTAAACAAAATTAAAATATTTAAAAGCTTTAATATATGTTTTTACAAATATTTCAAGAGCAGAATAAGATGTGAAACTTTCAAAGAGTCGTTCATTGTAATTCATTTGAATTTGTGATGCTGAATGGCAACAGTGTTTTTTTGGTTTATAAATATGAGTTTTATGAATATCTGGGATTCCGATATTTAATCTGCATTTTTAATTAAGAACTTAAAACATTATAATAGGATATGATATACATGTTTTATAGGAAAATATGCTGAACAGATATGATTTAAAGTAGAAGATATTATTATTTAGCTATCATATGTTAGCATAGGTTTTTCATTTAGCCTAACATGTCGTTTAACTAAGGTCGATTTGCAGACCAGAGTGGTCGAGCCTGGAATGGTTACAGACATTTTCTTGTCTTCGGATTTTATTATAAGTAGATAGATGGTTGGAGTATCATAGTTGAGATTTATTCTAACAGAGCGAAAAATGCCGGGACCAGGACTCGAACCTGGGTACTTTGGCTCACCGTGCCAACACTCTTCCCACTGAGCTATCCCAACGATATCCTGGCTGGCATATTTCACTTTTAATTGTTAGACAAGGCTGCCAATTGCAGTGCTAATTTCATTCATCTGAGCTATAACTATAGCATTTTACATGATGAATCTGAAATAACACAAACTCCTGTATACCATGTAATTAGGACATAATGAACAGAGGAAAGTATTTTGAACTATGTAAATTATATTCAATGGTTGGAGTATCATAGTTGAGATTTATTCCAACAGAGCAAAAAATGCCGGACCAGTACTTGAACCTGGATATACTTTGGAATAAAACTCAACTATGATACTCCAACCATTGAATATAATTCACCTAGTTGAAAATACTTTCCTCTGTTCATTACATAAAATATCTATTAGAATTTTTTAAAAAAAAAGGTTTTTGTGTATGTTTTGTAACTTGAGAAACATGGATTGTATCCCCTAGTTTGTTTATATAAATAAATATTTAAGAAGATTTCTGTTTATTACATTTATTTACTATTAGAAGAGAAGGTAACGATTTTTATATGAAATGTAAACTTTCTTTTATTTCAGAAAGAGAAGTTAGCTGAGTTGAAGTGAAAGATATTAAAAACCAATTAGGTACTTAGTCGCTATGGTAAAAGTTTTAATCTCCATATTTCAAAGGTTATTCAACTATTAGCAACTGATGAGTATCATATCTTCAGGTTGTAAGGGTATAAAAGACACACTTTTTACCTTTTAAAATCAGATAGGTCTTTTACAATGAATTCCATTTTTTCTTAAATGCACATATAATTTTTCCTTGCTACTCATCCTGAAAGTTGAAATCTTGTTCGTCAATTGTCAAAAGTGCCTGTTGATTTCGTAGGGCTTTACCATCTTGTTTCAATTTTTACAACAGTAACACTTAAGAGCCTACATCAGTCATGCAAAAAAAATGTGCAAGCTAATGTTAAGTCTTTGGGAAGGTTCTTGGCAGATTTCTCGCTTGCATTTTAATATTTTAAAATGATGTTCTTTGCATAGGATAGCTGAGGTTAATCTCTAACGTTGTTAGTTTTTACTTTTTCAATTTTGGTTCCAGGTTTTTCATATAAGGGTACTTTCACTTTCAGAACTGGTTCCAAAATTGAAAATGTCTGCTTATAAAAAAAAACTGTAACCAAAATCAAAAAAGTAAAAACTAACAATGTTAGATATCAACATCACTATCCTATGCAAAAAAAAAAAAAAAAAATCATTTAAAAATATTAAAATGCGAGCAAGAAATCTGCCAAGAACCTTCCCAAAGACTTAACAAGCTTGCACGTTTTTTCGCATGACTGATGTAGGCTCTTAAGTTTTCTTTTAAAATATTCAAACAACAGGATTATGAATGAATATATATAAAGTAAAAGCACCAGTGTCCAACAAACCAGTGTTGAATCTAGATGTTTCCCCCCAGGAGGGAATTTTACAGCTCTGAGGAAAATTTGTACTTTTCAGCCATTTCAAAATAGAAAATCTCAAGTTTTCCAGGGGAAAGTGAGACATTTTCATGTTCCCACAGGGGGAAAAAGGCTGGGGGTACCTAAATTCATCTCTGCAACAAGTTAAGCACTTTCTTGATTGCTTGAAATAGAAGACTTTATTTCTTTTCTTAATTCAACCAGAATATCCTTTAAAAGCATTTCAGAAAAGACCAAAAATATTGGTTCAAAGTTAAAAGAATAAGATTTTTCAAAAGTTTTTTTCTCCCACCCCCTCAATAATTGACACAGTCAAAACGCTACGGAGTCAGTAGTTGACAGATTAGAAACAGGTCTCAGATAATGAATCAACAAAGTTAAAATAACAATTAAAATCTTAAAACTAATAGGCAACTATGAAACAAATAATTTTTACAGATTTTTACCTTATATTTTAACAAAATTAAAAAACTCTCTACTTCAGCAACCAATGAAATATAACTGCCAGATATTCATAAAATAAGTTTTATACCCTTTTCAAATCCTGAATATGTCCTTTCAAATCACAGTTTTTTCTGAAGCAACCCCTCCCACACACACACTGATTTTAGCTATTGGCCACCATTGGATCCTGATCAGAGTTCAAAATAGCTTATATTTTTATATATACCTGATATTTTCAAACTAGTCAACTTACTGCTGATTATAAATATGTTCAGATTTAATATAAATTAGAAACTAAAACATATTGCACTGAACATGAAAACTTAACAAAATAACATTTTAAATGTATTTTTCTTTCTTTTTACTTACTGAAGATCAATTAATTCAAAACAGAAAAAAATTTCTGAAAATTTAAACAATTTGACCTTTTTACTCATCAAAAATCAAACTATAGGATTTAGTATCAAGAAAATTTTCTTTTATCAACAATATATATATATATATATTAATGAAAAATTTGAACATAGATGTGAACTTGTCTGCTTTTTCATTCCCTAACCTTTTGTGCCATTTTAACTGAACTAAACGAAAACTAGAAAAAATTCTTTCTAACAAAGTTATAAATAAATTATTATCTAAATTAGACAGTTTATGGCTGTTTTAAGTTAATATTGTCCCACATAATATTTGTTTCTACATTTAAAAATTCAGCTTAAAATGTAAAGCTTGGAAAAGATTGTTTTTTCTCTTTCTGGCTATAAAAGTCACTGCCAGAGACAAATATTCCGTGTCTACCAGAATGACACTGAATAAAAGATGAAAAATTCATTTACACTTGTTTTGAATAAAATTATCAGGCACAATATTTTAAAAATAAATATCAAATATATGAAAATATCAAACATCATGGTAGTTTGAAAATGAATATTAGATATATATATCACCGAACCTTGATCCTCTTTGTGTGTCACATTATCACTGAGCTCATAAATATTAAGATTCACATTTTCTGATTCCAAAAAAGGATCAGGGTCCATAAGCTGTGTTTTTGGCCCATGAAACAAGACTAAAATTCAATTTCATTATATTGACTTAATTATTTCAATTTTTAATATTAGAAAGTTTATCCTGTACGATTTCAACAATATTTTTTGTATTTTGTTCAGATTTATATAACTTACACAAACTCAAAGTTCGTATTATTCGTAGTTTTTGATGAAAAATACTCAATTTTGCCTAATTCTACCTCAATTTTTAATATATTTTTTAACATTTTACTATGAGCGCAGCTTTGCAACACTTTTATTTTTACATCTATTGTACATTTTGATGTATTTTATAATATATGTAAAGAAGAAAGTGTTGCACGATTGCGCTCATATAAATAATTGAGGTACAATTAGGAGAAATTGCTTATTTTTTATCAAAAACTACGAATAATACGAACTTTGAGCTTGTGTAAGTCATGTAAATCCGAACAAAATGCAAAAACTATTGCTGAAATCGTACAGGATAAACCTTCTAATATTAAAAAGTGAAATAATTAAGTCAGTATAACAAAATCGAATTTTAGGCTTATTTCATGGGCCAAAAACACGGCTTATAGACCCTGATCTTTTATAATAAGATTTGTTAAAGTTTCACTGTGAGTTCACAACTGAATGAAATCTTAAAAATTGTTTGAGGATTTCTATTTTCTTGTTGTCAGTAACAAAATAAACAAACCTTACGATTCTTAATTGGTTTATATCAGATGCATTTGGAGTGGTATCTAAAATATAGAATTTTTTGTAATTTTAACTTTATTAGATTTCACTTTTGATGTAGAATATGCCTTACATTTTGAAACTGGTGTGTCACTTTTAATTTGTAAGTGTCATGAAAAATGTTATTAAAAAAAATAATAACATTAAAACTATTAATAGTAGATACATGAATGATGTTGCATTTGAAAAAGCATTAAAAATAAAAAAAAGTTTAAGTACTGACCGATCTTGCATCGACAGATTTATCATCAGATGATGTAAGTGTAGCATAATGAAAATGGGTTTGACCACACACATTAATTTAGTCTAGCTGTGGTTTCATTGCATTGAGATTTTTTTATACTTAATGAAGTAGTTTATAAATATAATCTCAATATTTAATATTTGTTTAGATATCAACTTTCAAAATATTATTCACCATGCGGACAGACTGATGCATTCTATTATTTAAAACAAATGACCATGTTCAGACACAGTCACATCTATATTTTCTTCTATTAAAATTGTTTCAATCTGAACTTTCTATCAAAATAATTTTTTTGTTATTGGTTTGTTCTCCACTTAAATGATCTGCCATTATTAAATTTTGCTGCACTGTGATGCTTAAGTGTAGTGTATCTCTTGCAACCCTGCATTGATTGCAGCAAAAATCTTAAGCAACCCGAGTAAGCCAAAATGTTATTTTTATGGAATTTTTAGGTCAATGTTGTCCACATATAAATGAACTATTTGTGTCTATATCTACTGATGTATCTGAAAATATAAACTTATGTGTGATTATGCATGCCTAAATATACTATACTAATCCACATATACTATCCACCATACTATACTATCACTTTTATTCAAATTGCGTAATTAACAATACTGAAAAGGAACTTGAGTACATTTACAAAAATCCACATAGCTTACTCGGGGCATTCCAGGTATAATTTTGTGGATATTAGTAATATTGTTTTCTTCATACTTTTTAACCTCATTTGAATAGTTATATTTGGTACTTACGTATTAACGCCACCGCAACTACAGATTTGGCAGTTTTTAAGTGCCGCCAACCTTTCGTAGCACTAAAAAATGGTGTCAAAAATCAGCAAATAACAAGGAATCCAAAAGATAACTGTGTGCACGTGCGAACAACAAGATTGCTCTTTATTGGCGCATCTTCTGCTGTGGTGGCATTAATACGTAAGTACCTTATATTTTTATGAATCAATTAATGTGTTTTCTATAATAAATGCAAATAAAAATTAGTATACCTAATAAAAGTGCAAATAACTCAGTAAAAACTATTTATTTAATGGATAATTTTGGTAAATTTTAATTGCTATTACAAATTGTAATTTTTTAAACATTTGATCAATGGTTTTTATATTAAGAACATTCATTTTGTTTTAAAATCCCTTCTTTCAACCAGCGAGCGGATGGCAGTTTTTGTTCAGTCACAAAATTTGGGCAGTTAGAAAATTAAAAAATTTACCTCCATGAGCAAGGAGGTAAGTTTTTTCACTTCTTCCTCTGATTTAGTATCGGATGAAAGCCTTGAAGAGCGAAATATGTACCACTTATAATTTCTTCATTTGTGAGTTGCTGAGTGAATGGTGTTTCTTCAGCACAAGTCACCCAGCTTAGAATCCACCAATAAACACCAATTAAATGTAGCCATCCATTTTTTTTTGTACTGAATTTTAATTGAAAACTGTTTAAGTTTACATTCTGAATGATATAAGCATACCTGCCAACTTTTGAAAATGGCAAAGGGTAAAATGATGTGTGAAAAGTATTTCACACTTTTCTTTTTTTTCCATATGAACATATGACACATGTAAACAACATTATAGGCTTTTTTTGTTTAAATATGAAGATAAATGTGGTTGTACGAGGGGAAGTCATTAAGTAAGTCACAAAAGATAATTAAATAATAACTTATAATGATATTCATTTCAAAACTGTTTTTGTATCTCAACATATTCTCCACCAATATTTATGCACTTATATCACCATTTTATCAGTCCCCCAACACCAGCTGCATAACATTCTTTGGGTTGTTGTCTTAGCTACATTAGGACTTCAAGTTGAACCTTTTCATCATCTGTGAACATCATCTTGCAACTTCTTCAACATCTACCATACAGCTTCAACTTAACCCCAAGTGATTTTCATCTGTTTAGTCCACTAAAAAACCATCTTGGAAGCAAGATGATGTTCACAGATGATGAAAAGGTTCAACTTGAAGTCCTAATGTGGCTTTTACATTTTATATACAATGAAAATTAAAAGATTTACTATGGTAATTTTTGGCAATGAAACCTGAACTCATTCTTTTAAAATTACTAACTATCCCCTTACATTCAGCTTTTACCATTATTAAAAGCAGAGTTAAAAAGTAATTCATACTTTAAGGGAAGAAAAATGGCACCTGGGAAAAACACTGCAAAAAAGTGTAAACAGAAGTAACGTAACCTAAGTATAAAAGTGTAAAAAATGGTCAAAAAGTGTAAATTTTACACTTAAAGTATAAAAGTTGGCAAGTAAATTACTAACTATCCCCTTACATTCAGCATTTACCGTTATTAAAAGCAGAGTTAGAAAGTAATTCATACTTTAAGGAAAGAAAAAATGGCACTTGGGAAAAACACTGCAAAAAAGTGTAAACAGAAGTAACTAAGTATAAAAGTGTAAATTTTATACTTAAAGTGTAAAAGTTGGCATGTGTTGGCATAAGAATTTTAGGCATTTTCAGATTTTAAAGATGTATATTTTTGAAAGTTGACTGTATATAAAAAAAAAACTGTAATAAAAGAAAAGTTTGCAAGATTTAACTTGGCAAACTTATTTTAGCTTTTACAAATGACTTTTAGCTTTTTTTTTTTTTTTTTTTTTTGAGGGTGAGGAGGGAGGGATATAATTCTTACTCAAGTACTTTGAAGATACTTAAATCTAAAATTACACATTGATGTTATGTAATTATTGCCCTGCAAACATTTGCATAAAAGTTAGACTATTGTAACTTTTATAATTATTTTTTTCTTCTTTCACTTTTCAGCAAAAATATTACTGACATTTTTTCACAAAATTCGAAATCACTTTGCAAAATGAGAAAAAAACTAACACAGTTTAAACTCTGGTTCAGAGTGATAATAAAACAATTTATATTTAAAAAATATTAAGAATAGAAATTTGAATGGATCAAAGTCTGCTCGTTACATACATGGGTTAATAGATAAACATTTATTGGAACGTAGCAAAAAAGAGAGAGAGAGAGAAAAAAACATAATAAGGAAGCTTTTTTTATTTTGTCAAATAGATTTACAATTTATCATTACATGCAATTTTAAATAAAATCTCTTTAAATCTCTTTTAAATAAATTAAAATACATATATTATAAAATATACTCATTAAAATACTAAAATATATCAACATTCATATCTTTAGATATAATTTATAGATTTAAATAGTCCATAAATACAAATATGAGGAGCATTGTCAATATGAACAAGATTAGTAAAGTGAGTAGTGATGTTGATATGCGATTTGGAATGTGGTGAATGATGATGTGATTGTCCACAGATACACTAATTAGAGAAGCTTCATGACCACCAGCAATTCGTCGAGATTCTTCAGTAGTAGGTAAAAAATGTATACAGGTGACAGAAACCCCATGGACATAGTTGAAATTACGAATACACTAAAGAAAAATGTAAACATCAAAATTGGATTATGAAGATTACATAAATTACATTACTATATTTCTTACTTAAATATAAAGTATAAGTATATATAACTTTATCCATTCGCTGCCAACCACGAGTATATTCGTGGTTTTTCAATCTAAAATTACGAATTCATACCGGAAATTTTGAAAGAAGAATTTTTATTTTATGTAATCATGAAATGTCTGTAATTAAATAAAGTAAATATTGCTATTAGTATTTTCTGGTATGAATTCGAACTTTCTAAATAAAATAAAATTCCGGTAATTTTAACCTGGCAGTGAATGTGTTAAGGCTGCTCTTCAGTAAACTTCCCGATTCCTCTCGCTAATGTTATTCCTATGGGCGTAGGATACATTCGTATTTTTAAAATATCTCTTCAGAAAATTAATATTTTTAACTTCTGTTTTCTTTGTACTATTCTTAAAGAATGTCTTTTTTTTCTTAGTTGTCAATTTTTTTCTAAAATATATACTTAATTTTATATGAAACGTTAAAATCTTATTCAGTTTCGATAAGATTTTAACGCATAAAAATATAAATTAAGCACATAATTTAGAAATATTTTGATAACTAAGAAAAAAAGAGACATTCTTTAAGAACAGTACAAAGAAAACAGAAGTTAAAAAAATTAATTTTCTGAGGAGATATTTTAAAAATACGAATGCATCCTACGCCCATAGGAATAACATTAGCGAGAGGAATCGGGAAGTTTACTGAAGAGCAGCCTTAAGTATAAAGATTACATTAATATATTGTTGACCGGCAGTGTTGCCAATTTAGCACTTTTTCAATCCAAAATATTGACCAGAAATAAAGTTTCACAAAAGTAGTTTTTGCTATATTTAATGATAGACAATTCAGGATTAAATAAAGCAAAGACTACTAATAAAAAATTCTGGTAGACATTTGGAATAAAAAAATGCACTAAATTAGTGACCAGTATACTCATTACCATTCAATAAAGTATTAACACTGTTATTGTAGTTTCAGGGTTCATACAAACTTGAGAAAAAATATCTCAATAAAAAATCTCAAATAACTTATGTATAAAGACTACATTAATATATTGTTGATAGGCACTGCCAATTTAACACTTTTTCATTTCAAAATATTGATCAGAAATAAAGTTTCAGAACAGTAGTTTTTGCTTTATTTAATGATAGACATTTCAGGATTAAATAAAGCAAAGACTACTAATCAAAAATTCTGTTAGACATTTGGAATAAAAAAATGCACTAAAGTAGTGACCACTATACTCGCCACCATTCAATAAAGTATTAACACTGTTATTATAGTTTCAGGGTTCATACAAAGTTGAGGAAAAAAAATTCTAAGGAGTCTAGAAAATTTCAAAGAAGTCCAAGAATGTTAAAGGATTTGCCTATTTTTTTTTTTTTTTAAATATATGCTGCATCTTCATATAACACAAGCACAAAACCTAAATTTTAATACTTCTTTAGGAGATAAAAAATAGGAGTAAAGCATTTCAAACAAATTTTACTCTTATTAAAGTCTAATAGTTAGTGCTAAAATTGCCCAGTATTCACAAAGTATTGCTTACTGGTTTCATAAATTTGAATAAAAAATTGACAGACAACAATTTTATGCAGTGACCATATTATAGGTGCAGATTCACGGTTGCCAGTCACCATGTGGCGACTAAATTTTTTGCTTTGGTCACTAACTTTTGATGTCTAAGTCGCCATGTGTTTTACAGGGATGTCATTTTTCGCCAAACGGCAGATTTCAGTGTTTAAAAAAAAAAAAAAAAATTTTATCAAATCCGCAGATGCAGCTTCATAATTCCTTCCACAATATTTACCGCTTTTCTTCTTTTTCTACTGTCCATAATTAAAAAATATGATAAAACATGGATGTCACATTTCCGCGGATTCAAAAACTGTCCATTTTCTTCTTAAAAAAAAAAAAAAAAAAAAAAAAAGAGCTTAGCGGCAGAGGCAGCGTACCGCAATTAGGCTGCAATGCAGAAAAATCTGTACCAAGAAAAGAATAACTTTGTAGCGCTGGGATTATTCAGATATATATGTTCTTACAGGTAGATACTAGATAAAGGCATGTGATTCTTGCACGAATTAGCTGAATTCCTCAAATTATTATTTTATTTTTTTTAGCAGATTTTGCCATAAAATCAATCGGTCATGAATTAAAACTGCGAAATTTCTCAATCGGTCTCTTCTCCCCCACCCCCCCTCCTGAAAAACCCCCTCACGAATTTTGTCAATTGGTCACAATAGAAATGTGAATCTCATCAATCGACTGCAGTAAATAAAATATTCGGAATTTTGTCAATTGCTCGCAGAAAAATATTGCGAGTTTCGTCAAACGGTCACTAAATTAAACTGTGAATCTCATCAATAATTAATAATAGACAATAAATAATTTTAAGCATGTTAAAATGAGAAAGGCAGAATCTATGAAGAAAATTTTAAACAAAAGAACTTTACAAAATGTATTTATATATTTGATTCTTTCTTCCACTAAAAATATTTTACTGCATATTAAGATATCACAAAGCTATCAATTTTATAAATAAAGAAAATTATTAAAAAACTTAAAAGAATTTTTCAATTGATCAATGTTAGTGTCTTATAATATTAAAAATGTATCCTGCATCATTTAACGCATTAATTATAGGAAATAAAATTTCTTAAATTTATGCTTGAGCATCTTTGAATTTCTAAAAATAACAGTATTTCGATTACACTTACGTTATTACTTTGATAAAAATGATGATGAATTTTCACAAGTCAAAGTTTTCCATGCATTTAGAATTTTGATTTAAGACAATCGCTCCTAGCAATATAATACAAAACACAGAAAATTGAGAATAAACTAATCTCTTATTAAAGTAATTATACAGCTTGAGTCAATAATTTGTCATGAATGCTTATACATAAATTATTGATATTTCAACTGAATTGGGGAAAAAAATGACTAGCATTATTCAGAAAATAAATAAAATTCTAAAGACAACATTATTACATTAAGTTTTATATAAATCCTGGCAGAATAATGTAAATAAGCTTATTAAAAAGGTAATGATTTTTATAGGTTGCTTATTTAATATAATACTAGTGGAGCATCGCCCGCTACTCCGGTCGGTTTATTTAGTAAAAAACTTTCATTTAGAATCCTACAGAAACTGCATCAATGTATTTTTAAAAACTGTGATTGTTGATTTATTTTTTCAACTGGTGAAACTCAGAAGTAAAATCTGTAAGTTCTATCGATATTGAGTCGAATGAGCCAAACCACGTCGTGATCAGACCCATACAACCCGAGATAATTTGAAATGAAATAGCAAATTCCTTAGTGTTTTATTTCTTTCTCTATATAAAAATCAGGATTTCGCTAAACTAATAATTTGAAAATTTTTTGAAACTCTGAAATCCCAGCACACTTTAAGCAAGGATGCATACTTTTCAGATCAAAAAATGAGATATTAAAAAAAAAAATTATAGGGCCGTAATTCTAGTATAATGAAATGTGGTTTCTGTCCTCCTTTCTGATTGAATACCAATAAATGTGGTTTTCATTGTAAACCGCACTGTCAAACAAAGCACGTAGAAGAAGGCTCATTGATTACGATCAAGGTGCTCGGAGAAGGGTTAGAAAAAGTAGAAGTCATAGAAGGAGCGCTAGTGTTGCGAGCAGTAAGCCAATAGACAAGCTATTCTTTCCCCAGCCCTCTTGATTCTTGTTAATTCTATTACTTCCTTTATTCATTGTTCAAAAAAAGTTGAAGCATGTGCAGAAAGATCAATTTTATGCTGAAAACTTTTGCTTCTTGATTTAATATATTAGGATTTTAATTTTACTATAAATTATATTTGAAAAAGTTATTTATTGTAGCTTAAAATTTACAAAACATATAGGGTGCCTCAAAAAATTTGACATTTTATAAATTGACATAAAAATAAGTAGGTAAGAACATGACATTATTCACAGATTTATCAGCTGATATATTTATCATATTGCATGCTTATTAGTAAAGTGAAACAATTGAAAAAACAAAGTTTCTCAGAAAAAGCATGAATGTAAATTGTTTTTTTACTTAATCAAGGGAAACTATTCAAATTTTTTTATAATCAGAAAGGCACACAAAAGTAGATTATTTAGTTACTGCAATATGAGCCATGTTACACCAGATTAATATTTATTCTTCATATTACCAATTTTACACTCAGACATTATCTAAAAAAAGCAACTGATGATGCTCTAGCCGGAGTGAAAGCACTTTTGTGTAATGGTGACAGTTTTATGTGAAACTTTAACATTTTTAATAATGAAGGATTGTATTAATGAAACTTTTAACCATGTTTTTTTAGATAATGTCTGAGTGTAAAATTGGTAATATGAAGAATAAATATTAAATATACAGACATTGTAAATGAATACCTGTTTTAATACATCTGATTATTTAAAAAAAAAATTGTAAGCATCAAGGTTGCATAGTGTCATAAGTGAAAGAATGATAAAACTGGTTCTCCTTTGGTTGTTTTTAAAGATGCTAACATGCTTTTAATGACAGATAGGGAAGTATGTTTGGGATTCATTCATATTAATATCACAAGAATCAAGTTTTCTGAGCTGTGTCACTTTAAGAATGCCAGATATGTTTTTTTAGTAAAGTCAATACATTTTAATAAACATATTTTTTTGTTGAACCCAGAAAATTTATCTAATATTCAATTTCATTCAATTTTTTTGCTGCCCAAAAATTTTCACTTTTAATTCCAAAAATTATGTAGCTGTAAGACAGAGCACCAACACACTAATGGGCTATTTTTAGGGTTTTTCTCCCTTCAAACATTAAAACTTTTCATTTTTTTCTTTGTGGATTTCAAAGGAATTGCTCAAAGTTTATTCATCAAAGGTGTAAAATGTTTACTAAAAATATGTTAAAACTGATATAATAACATTATAGATATGATAGGGCCAATATACTAAAAATTAATTACATAATTATTGTTATTTAATTTAAAGTTTCATGAATGCTCGAAGCAAGCGTCTAGCTGACACTGCATTTTCAAAATACCTTCATTTACATAAATACCAAGGATGAAGTATGAATTTTTTTAGAGCAAAAATTATAAAACACTCTCTAAACATAACTTAATATATTGGAAAAAAAAATAACCACAAAGACGACAGTTTACATTGTTAATGAAATCCACAAAAAATTCCTAAAGTACGACATGTTTTTCAATGTTCACACTGGTATCCCAGCCCCCTTTTCAAATAATTCCACTTTTGAACATAAAACTTAAAATTTTGACTAGGATCTGAAAAATGCTTTCTGATTTCATTCTTTATAAGAACCCCAAAACAGTAATACGGAACAAAAGGTATGTATGCTTACTTGTAAACTAAAAGCAATGAAGATTTTAATACTCCCACTTTGAGTACCAAGTGCTAAAAAATGTCCATTATCACTAGAAAGAGACAATAAACAAATTCTCATTAATATATATATAAGTATTATTAAGAAACAAAAAATAATAAAATAAAATATATTTTTTTAATGTTAAAAGTAAAGGTCAAGTAAATAATTAATAATGCATAACTAAATATGCATAATGATGATGATGATGAGATAATTTTTTCTTGAATTATTCAGTGAAATTCTCCTTATAAATGTAAACTAATAATTCACATCAAAATCTTAAAATAACAAAGTTTTATTTCATGTTTAGACATACTTAATAACCAAAAAAGCTTGATTAATACATAAATGTATTTAGTAAAAAGAAAGTGATTGCCACTGATATCAGTGCTATCTTGAAAATTTTCAGAAATAAATTTATGCTTCTTTCATGAGAAAACATGAGTTCAATCCTATTAACTAGAATTCCATATAAAAATGTGTACAGAACGATATATATATATATAAAAAAAAAAAAAAAAAAAAAAAAAAAAAAAAAAACCTTAATTTTTTCACCTACATCTTAACTGTAAGTTTCATTGTTTACATAAGAAACAATGTGGATTTTAGATATTTGCAGATTTGAAGGACTACTACATTTCTATTTCCATTCAGGTTCATCTGAAAAAATGGCTAGAATGTGTGGTGATAAAAAGATTGCGATCGCCACTGATATCAGCACTGTCTTGAATTTTTTCAGAAATAAATTTATACTTCCTTCATGAGAAAACATGAGTTAAATCATATTTACCAGAATTACATATTAAATTGTGTACAGAATGATACAAAAATTTTAAAAACTTGAATTTTTCCCCTACAACTTAATTGTAAGTTTCATTGTTTACATCTGAAATGATGTGCGGATTTTAGGGTTGCATATTTGAGGGAGTCTACTGTATTAATAATAATGTGAGAAGTACAATAATTTGTTTCTTTAAAATGGCATCATTTATATACAAACAACAGTATGTAGATGGGACGTATAGTACAGTTTAAATTTGCTTTCAAACTGCAGTGATATTGGTTGAAACTGTTTTTTTTTTTTTTTTTTTTTTTTTATTATTAGCTCTGCTGGTAATTAATTAAACAAATGCAACTGAAAAATCATTTCAGCAGACACAAGCTATATTACAAACAATGGCATTAGATTAAGCAAAAAATGCTACTGTCAAAATTCTGAGACTGAAAGGCTACTTTTAAACCTCTCACTGACACGCCCATGTTAATACGTTCACTAAGCTGCTGGTTTCACTGCAATACAAGCATTTTTTAAATTAATATAGTTCTACAAATATAATGCAGTTTTAATACATTGAGTAATGATTGATATCCTCAAGGATTACATTAATATACATAAATAAGTGTTTAAGATAATGTTGAAAGATTCATGTTTTTTCAGCATTTAAAGTAAAATACAGAGGGAACTACATCACAATTTTGCCCTTTTGCTGGACAATCGGAGGGTTAAAAGCTGACTTTTTTTTAAAAATAATATATTCATATAAATTGAAAATGATATTTTTTTTGGTGTGCAGAAATCTAAAAAATGTTTATTATTTTATATTTTTTAAGAAAGTATAACTTATTTTTGTGAAACTGATTGTAAAAAATCAATTTTTCTAAAAAATTTTTTTTCTTTAAAATTTCCAGAAATTTTACAATTCTAGTCTGGACATGTTCTATCATCCTTTACAATTCTGACCATCAGTTCAGATACATCCTGTATCTTACACGCTTTGGAAAATGGCAAAATATCTGAAGAAAATTAAATTTTTTTCCCCATTTGAACATATGGACCATGAACCTTCCCTCCCCTTATTTTTAGCTTATATAGAAAGACAAGAGAGGATTTTGCACTGCAGTCTTAATATTTTTTAGATGCTGGTTTAAACTTCTAAAGAAGTACTAAAGATTAAAAAAATCTGCAAACAACATTAGTCAAGCCAGAATATCATCTTATTTATTCCCTCAAAGTTACAGTAAACACTGATTGAAGATAGCAAAAACCACACACAAGAAAAAGAAAAAAATTAACAATCGTATTTTAACTGCATTGGAGGATGACGCCATCCACTTCAGGGGAAAACATGGGGCAATGAAAAATAAATTGAATACATATAATATAATTTAATCTAATAGAAGAGAGCTTAAATTTTAGGCTAAATATGAATAACCACTGCTTTGATCGATCAATGTTATCTTTTCCTTCTAAACATTTGAATCTGAATTTTGCTTTTTAACCATAGATATAAAATAAGCCCTTGCAGAGACGTCCCACTTTATCTTTATTGTACTATTTATTACTATTTTTTTTATAATCATTGTTGAGTATGATATAATGCAGTATTTTATTTTTGTGGCAACATTGATTTGAGAAAAACTTTTCGATTCATTTATGAAAACAATGCTCATTTAATTTTTAATAAACAGCAATTTTTAATCAAAAAACATGTTTTAATGAAATGTGAATGTACTATGTCAGAAGCTGGTTCAAAAACCTTTCAAATGATTATCTCATTCATTGTTGTGTGCTTTTTAAATGCATAGAAAAAAGGATGTTGAGAACATAAATAATATATAAGAATTCTTAAAAAACAAAGAAACAAATGAATATTGCTAAATAATACATTGATGAGCATTATAAAGATATTTTTATATGAAAAATACACACAAAAACAATAATTTCATTTATTGTATTGAGTATATTTATTTAATGAAAGAAGAAAAATACACAAAACACTAACACTCATTAAAAAGTTATTTTAAAGACATACTTTTTTTTTTTTGCTTTTTAAAGAAAGCCTGAGCAAAAAATTATTCAAAACATAACTTTATTTTATCATACAATGGAAATAAAAGATTTCGTCTGGTATTTTTTGACAACGAAAACTGAATTTACTCTTTAAACAATACTAAATATCTCCTTACACTGGCCATTTAAAAAGCATTTAATAATTTAACTGCTTATAATAATTTATCATTGTTAAAAGCAGTTAGAAAGTAATTTGTAATTTAATCCTTTGTGACTCAACAAGTCCGATTTGAAAAATATTTACTCAGATGTTAGAATACACCATTTTAAGCATGTAAAAAAACATTTAGAACATAAAAATAAAAATATATTCACTAAAAGATACTTTTTTCACAGCAACAAAAAAACAGAAACTTACATACTTCTCATATATATTGTCAGTTTTATAATACAAAATTGTAAAGTATATGAAATTACCTTCGTAAAAAATCTATACTTGAATGCATCCAGGCTTTTTAATGTTGCAAAATATACAAAGTTCATTTTAGCAATAACAGTGTAAAACTACTCAAATGATAAATAAATATTTGGCATGAAAAATTAACTCCGTATCACCATCTGTTAGAGTTGCAGAAAACTGATTTATTCCCAGGTTTTTTTCCAATGAACCCAGTTAATTCTCAAAAAATCTTATTTCCAAAAAATCTGGTTTATTCCCAAACAACCCGGTTTATTCCCAAACAACCCGGTTTATTCCCAGGTTTTTTCTAGTCTTTGCAACTCTACCATCTGTTGAGAATTGTATGAAGAGTTTATATTAATTGCTGTGTTGGGAGATAATAGCAATAAATAAAATCGTCTTTTAAAGCTCTCTGCATAAATAACATTGATTTTTAGGTATGTTACAGACATGCAAAGGGTTAAGGGGGAAAAATGGAGCTTGAGGAAAAACTTTGGAAAATGTGTAAAAATAAGTATCTCAGGTATAAAAATATAAAAAAAAAATGGTCAAAATGTGTAAATTTTACACTTAAAGGGTAAAAGTTGGCAAGTATGCTGCTATATGTTGCTATATAAAATCTCACCTAATAGCCATAGTTGATAGC
Source organism: Maratus michaelseni (assembly GCA_963931845.1). Lineage (NCBI taxonomy): Eukaryota > Metazoa > Arthropoda > Arachnida > Araneae > Salticidae > Maratus > Maratus michaelseni. The sequence continues at coordinate 261,776,145 of OZ007598.1, forward strand.
ATGTCTTTTCCTGTCGAGACACTCTTTTCCAAAGAGAATGTTTTCATATCCCATTTGCACAAATAGGATTTAAGTGGAGGTTTTCTTCTTACAGCAGGATTTAGTGTACAAAACAAAACTACTTCATTCAAATCCTCTATCGAGCCAAACCTGCAAAATTAAAATAGAAGTATGTTCAGACTAATAAGAACAAGAATGAAAAACCATACATCAGGCATAGATTATGAAACACTTTCCATCACCAGAATTGCCAAGTTCCAAAGGGCAAAAATCAGGAGAATTTTAAAAAGAAATCAGGATACTTTTTTTCAATGATTTTTTTTAAATGTAATCATATAAAAATTTAATTCATTTTAAATAATAATACAGATATATATATATTTAAAAAAATAAAAATGCTTTTAACTAAGCAAATTAATGGCATAAAATATGTTTTAAAATGATTTAAAGATCATTATAAATACCATTAATGGATTTTGTCTTCTCATAAAAATATACAATTATAAAAGTCATGAATGATAATTCCTTATTAATAAAGAAATTATTAATAACAAAAATAAATTTGTACATGGTGATTACATTAAAAAAATGAATTTACAGTTTCCAACATAAAGTTACAATTAATTCATTATCAAAAATAAAATGAATGGTATCAGATTTTGCATTTAAGAATGAAATTGAAAATTAGCTCATAGCAAGAGCTACAAAGAGCCATCATATATATTTGACCTGAACTGCTATAATATCAAATAGCAGTAATCGAGCACAGAGAAAAAAATTTGCGTGATTTTCCTAGCATATTTAAATATAAAATCAGAATGAGAAAAATTGTGTAGAAAAATCAGGAGAATTACGTCAAAAATCAGTAGTATGGAAAGTCAAACAGAAATCAGGAATCTCCTGCCAAAATCAGGAGATTTGGCAAATCTGCATCACTAACAGAATGTTATTAAAAAAATTTATTTATTGATAGAATGAAATGCAATATCTTAATGTTTCCAATGTTACAAGAATAATTAATGTTATTCTTGTAATATGAAAATCATTATAATATTCATAGTTTATATTTGCTATCTTTTAACTAAAAATAGTTGATTAATTACAAAATTCTTATTGAATATACACAAAAAATGTCCTTTTTTATTTTAATTATTTCTGAGTTAAACTATAGTCCAAATATCTTATTATTAAAGATAAAAGCCCATAATAAATGTCATTTATGTTTACTAGACTAGGAAAAAATATATAAAGTATACATAAAATAAATGGGAGAAGGAAAGGAGGAGGGGGAGGAGGAAACGTTCAGAATTAATATTATTCTAATATGAAAAGCTTTACAATATCCATAGCCTGTATTTTCCATCTTTTAACTAAAAATGATTTGATTGATTAAAAAATGATGCTTACTGGAATAAATATGGAAAACATTATTGCTTAAGCAGCTTAAATCTGATACTTTAGTAAAAATCCATTTTCAGCAATTGTTGTCCTTATCCAGAAATGTGTGAGAATTCTTTCGTGTAGTCCTGTAAATGATCTACAGAATTTATACACACCACCTAATACTCTCAAAATTGGATAAGTTTAAAAATACATAATGCAGCAGAAAATACTCTTCCAGCAATTATCGATTTTAGTGATTCATCTAACAGAATTCTTTTGTGTATCTGTGTAAATGAATGATAAATGCTATGCACTCCACAATCTACAGAAAACATATTGGTGTGCATTTCAGTGGTTTCATAAGTTTGAAGTATCATAACGTAATTAAAATATACTGTAAACAATTTCCCCCATAGATCATAATGTAATGGAATTATTTTGTACGTCCCTGTAAATGGACTTTAATTGCTACTTATTCTACACTCCTGAGAAAGCATATTATAGTTCATTTCAGTGTTGCACAACATTTATATTATAATATTTTAAATTTTAATTGCTTAAAAGGCGTATAAGCCAACATAGTGAAAAAGTATCCAAGCCGGAACTCGAACCTGGATCATCAGTATAGCGCACTGACGTTCTACCAACTGAACCACTTGGAACGACACCCAGCCTGTCACTTCTCACTATCATATGTTGGCAAGGCTACAACTGCAGCACAAGATGAAATATTTTTCCGTGAGCCACTAACTCTGGGCAAACACAAAACTAAGGAGAACCCTGCATTGATAATTGAATAAATCTATTTTTAATACTCGGAATACTTGATCTATTTTTAATACAGAAAAAATATTTCATCTTGTGCTGCGTTTGTAGCCTTGCCAACATGTAATAGTGAGAAGTGCCAGGCTGGGTGTCGTTCCAAGTTGTTCAGTTGGTAGAACATCAGTGCGCTATACTAATGACCTGGGTTTGAGTCCCGGCTTGGATACTTTTTCACTATGTTTGGCTATGTGCCTTTTAAGCTATTAAAATTTGAAATATTATGAATGCAAGGTATGAGAAATTTTCTATCAAAAAATTTCCAAGTATTAAAAAAATATTTATTTTTATTATGTTTAAAATGTTATAACATCAATAAAAAGCATTGAAAATGATATTTTCCTATAAACCATAATGTAATAGAATTTTTTTTAGTGTCCCTGTAAAAAAACTATAAATGCTACCCACTTCATTTTCAATACCCCACAGTAAACTTCAATAACATATAAAAATTTTATGGCAATCTGAGTATATTTACAACATTTAGAGGACAAACAGACACATAGATAAACAAAATTCCTAAGTACTTTTCAACTACATTGAAAAGTGTTAATAAAAAACAAAATATTTTGTATAATATTATAATAAAACTTGCTTAATCTTTCAGCGAGCATGTAGGTGTAAATTTTGTAACAAATGTGATATTTCTCACACTTTAGCTTTACATATGGTGCCGAAATTAAAACTTAATTTTTACTATTTATGTGTATTTGCTCATCTACAATTTTCAGGATTATTTAAAGAGTTGCTTTTCCCCCTATATTAAAAAAAAATAATGATTTGGAAATAGACCAATGAAAATCTGTGTAGATCTTCCCAGCTTTTTTTTCTTTCCACTGTTGCAAGGATAAAAGAGAAATAATAAATATTAAAAACATGTGGATATTAGGCCAAATTTTTTAATTTGCAAGTTAAATTTCGGTAAAAATATTTATCTGCGTGTACTTTATTTTTATAAGAGAATAAAAATTCATATTTATTGTGACGTCATGGGAATATTGTCCATTGGGTTTATTTTATGATTATGCATTTGTTGATGCCATCTTTTCATTACAATTAAATTAAATACAAAATATATTTTTAAATGTGCCAAACGATTTGGAAATGGACCAATGAAATTCTGCATAGATCTTCTTGGCTTTTTTCTTTTCTTTTCTTTCAGAAAATAGGGATTGCTCTGCAATACCAATCGGTATCGCGAAGTGATTACGCGTGGGGGAGCCACCCTAGTTTTATAAAAGAATCTGCACACATCACAATTTCATGTATTATTAAAGTTACCTTTTAAACATGGCCAAATATGTCTGGAACACATCAAAATACAGTAGAAGATCTTAATATTATATTCTTTGGAGCCAGAAGTGTAGATTATAAATTTTGCATAATATTGATAATTTCATAAATTGTTAAATTACCTATGATACAGTTATGCCTGGACCAAATCATTATGTTACTTATTTCCAAAATTTTTTCATTTAATAAAAGCAATCTTTTCATTAAAAAACGCTGAACTAAAGAAATAAAGATGAAATAATGTCTGAAACTTAGTCATTTAGAGAGTAGTCACCACTCCTGAATAATAGGCCTGAATGTTGACACAAAAATGGTGGCTGTCGTAGGCAGATTTTTTTTTCAACGTATGCATTGTCCCGTGAATTTGAACAATAATTTCCGAAAGTTTTTTCTTTGCCTTATTTTTCTGAGATCAAATAAGTAAAAGAAAACTTTTAGAAATTACTGGTATGTAAATTCAAGGAACTGCACAAACGTTTACAAAAAAAAAAAAAAAAAAAAAATCGTCCTATGACAGTTGCCAGGTCTAGTATATAGGAGGCAGTGGAATAGCAATATTTCTACAATGTGGAATGCAGGTGCTTCTTAACTGAAAAAAATCATTGTTTACATCTGAGAAGTTGTGTGTTATATAGAGAATTACAGGTCCTGACTAAAACTATTTAGGGCACCCTTTCAATCGACGCATTGAAATTTTTCTTGAATTATGCTGAAGTAACTCAACATCAGACATAAACTTCATACTAGGTATTATTCACATCTGTATACAAAGTGTATACATGTCTGTAATAAGATGTCATAGCCATAATACGATTATCATAAGTTTATTGAAAATAAATTAAAAATTTTATATTTACGTACACAAATTTTGAAGAATACATCAACTCACGAGTGCTTAGCACAACATCTCAGTATTAGAAGGGAAATATATGTTTTACATGCATTGTGTATGAATAATGCAAACAAATATTTATGTGTATTACTGATGAGGAAAAAATAACAGAAGTAAGAAATAGCAGATAATTACAATGAAAATAATTAATACTAATAATTAAAGAAACAAACAGTTATTGTAATCTGTTGATTTTCTCTCAATTGCAAAACTTTTTTGTTTGTGTTGTTAAATTAATTAGAAAAGCAATATATTTCTGTTGTGTTTTTTAATCATCCTAATTATAATATGCTACAGAAGTATAACTGTGAGATCAAGTGTGCTGTGGGATAAAAAAAGGTTGAGAAACACTGATCTAAAGTAGCAAGTCTCAAGCTTTTAAACCTTGTGAACCCCTTGAACAATTAATTAAAAATTTTATATTTATGTACACAAATTTTGAAGAATACATCAACTCACGAGTGCTTAGCACAACATCTCAGTATTAGAAGGGAAATATATGTTTTACATGCATTGTGTATGAATAATGCAAACAAATATTTATGTGTATTACTGATGAGGAAAAAATAACAGAAGTAAGAAATAGCAGATAATTACAATGAAAAGAATTAATACTAATAATTAAAGAAACAAACAGTTATTGCAATCTGTTGATTTTCTCTCAATTGCAAAACTTTTTTGTTTGTGTTGTTAAATTAATTAGAAAAGCAATATATTTCTGTTGTGTTTTTTAATCATCCTAATTATAATATGCTATAGAAGTATAACTGTGAGATCAAGTGTGCCGTGGGATAAAAAAAGGTTGAGAAACACTGATCTAAAGTAGCAAGTCTCAAGCTTTTAAACCTTGTGAACCCCTTGAACAATTACATGTGCACAGACTTCCACTACGTTTTTTTTTTTTTTTTTTTCCCTTACCCATCATACGTAGTATAGAGTAAATCTTATAACTATTTTAAAAATAGATATTTTTTTTTTTTTTTTTAATTTATAGATTTACACATTTTAGACACTGGAGATTCCGAAAAAACATATTTAAAAAAAAAAATTGCTGTCTGTCTGTAAACACTCTATCTCCCGAACAAATTCAGATAGAGACTTGAAATTTGGTATGTAATAGTGAGAAGAAGCCTATTGAATTTCAGTAACCTAGATTATCCGGAACTATTTTTTTCGGACTCTCAAGATATTCGTTCTGATAAAAGGTATATAAAAATTTTCAAAATTGTTTATTTTAAGGAGTGAATATAAAAGACAATAAAAAAACATAAATTTTGCATAAAGAATGAAGTTGATCGGATAATGAGTTGTCGAGATATTTGTGATCCTATTTTCCACACTCTTCAATTTTTCGATACTGTATTTCATTCAAATTTCAATTCAAAGATACATTTTAATTGGAAATGAGATGCTTCATCTGACGCTGTAAACTGTTAGTTAATATGATTATCCTTTTTAGAGTTTTAAGGGTGTTTCTCTTATGCAATTCAGTAACAGAGCTTTTAAAGTTTATGACGTCATCAAGCCAGGATTTAATTCGAATTGCAATGCATTTTATAAATAGTTTGCACATGTTTAATTTTCATATTTTATATTATACATATCCATGATGGGTAAGTATTACAGTGGCCCCCAATGACTAGTTTTTACTTGTAAGAATGATAAATAGTAAAATGGAAAACAAAGTAAACATTAAATTTGTACAAATAAATAAAACTTTTATTTTACATTAAATGTGAGCTTTAAAAGTAGCAATTTTTTTTTAATGTGGCAGGTAAGTATAGAAAATATAGAAAAGGTAATTATAGAAAGTATGTTGATCGAAATTAGTAATAGTTGGCACTAACTTTTTTAATATGATAAGAAGTGAAATTCAGAAAAGTAAGTGGTTCTAACCTGTCTCCTCTTCCTTAGTACATGAAAGTTAAGATTTTTCTTTCTTTTTTTGCTGCTGTTGTTATTGGCTATTTCATAAGAGGGGTAAAGGGATCTAATTTTCTCTGCTAGACCTTTAAAATTTTAGGTAATTTTTCTCATTTTGTGTAAAAAAAAAAAAAAAAAAAAAAAAAAATCTACAAAATCGTGCGAAATGATTTCTGTCAATGGAAACTCTTAAAGACTATCTCCCTGGAACAACCCATGGATTGGCCACTATCATGGCTGTATTTTATAATGCTAAATTCATGCCTTCAAAATAAGTCAAGGAATATTTTTACATTAAAAAAAAAAAAAAAAAAGTAACAATGTATCTGATTTTGATTTATTTTTCATTATATCAAGATTAAAGTTTCTGGCTCCTTCCTACAAATGTTTTTGTGACAGGCTCCTCAAAGAAAAATGTAATAATTTGAAATTTACTAAGATTTATACTTTTTCTGATTTTTTTTTTTACATGGTGCTCTTGAACCATAGGGACCATACATCTTCCACTGCGAGATGCATTTACATCGCATAAAATGCATGTGTATTGCTACTAATACTGTGAAATAATTTTGTTGCATAGTTTGAGCCATGTTAATAATGGCATCCTTCAACGTTTGCTGGCTCCTTCTTCTATAAATATTTTCGTGATAAGCTCCTTGAAGAAAAATGTATAATTCAAAATTTACTACAATTTATACTTTTTCTGATTTATTTATTATTATTATTTTTTTTAACATGGTGCTCCTGAACCATAGAGACTTTACATTTTACGCTGCGAGATGCATTTGCATCGCATAAGATGCATGTGTATCAATACTAATACTGTGAAATAATTTTGTTGCATGATTTGAGCCATTTTAATAATGGCGCCTTTCATTGATTGCAAAGAGCTGAAGTATGCCCCAGCTTATTGAAAAGTTAGACAGGCCTGATCTAGAGAATACCTAAAATAAACCCTTCTGGCAGAATTATGCATTTATATGTCTAAAAATAGCATACCTGCAGCTTCTAAAAATGTATTTATCAGATTGTGATTTTGAAGGCAATGAATAAGCTAAGTTCGTAATAAGATTACCATCTTCAGAACTCCAAACTTTGCCATGGCCATCTCTTGAAACTGTTACAACCTACAAATAAAATTTATATTTTCAGCAGAAAATTGACAATTGGTGAAGACATTAATTAGTCTTACAAAGTGAGATTTTAAAAAGATGACAAAAACTTCATGAACTAAGGACTAGGGCAGGTGTGTAGGAAAAGGAAGGGTTTCAGCTCTGCATTCGAATGATTTTTTAATATTATTATTAAATTTCATGAACATAGGCGTAGCGTGACCGAAAATTTTGGGGGGGCACAAATGTTTATTATGCGCGCACGCACACATTCCTATATATATACATATACAGTGGTATCTTGGTTAAAAACGTCCTCGCAGAAATTTTTCACATTGGGTAAAAGGAATTTAGTTTCGATCTTCTAGCCCCATAGACCTAAAAGTTTATTTTTCTTAAACATTCGTTGTACATCCATTTTTGAATTTTTTGCGAAATGTTTATGTGATTTTTAGCGTTTTTTTGCGTTTTGAGACAATTTCTTAACATTTTTGTTAGGAATTAAGTTACAATTTTCTAACACAATATAGTAAAATTTGTCCTCTGCCTTTTTTTTAATTTTTCGCGAAATTTTTTTTGTGATTTTTAGCGTTTTTTATCTTTCCGAGGCAATTTTTTAAGCATTCGTACGAGATATTTGATTTTATTTTTTCAGCCGATAAAGTACATTTTCTACTCTGCGATTTTTTAAATTTTTGAATATTTACTATGCGATTTTTCGCGTTCCGCGGTGATTTTTTTTTACATCCGGAAACGGAATCCAACTTCAATCTTTTAGTCCAATATAGCAAATTTTGTGATTTGCGATTTTTGATTTTTCACGAATTTTTTATTCAATTTTAAGCGTACTGCGGCGATTTTCTTAAACATTCGTAAAATACATCTGGTTTAAATTTTTAGCCCGATATAGTAAATTTTGTCCTCAGTGATTTCTAAATTTTTCTTAAATATTTTATGTGATTTTTAGTGTTTTTCTGCGTTTTGTGGCAATTTTTTAACATTTGTGATGCGAATCTGGTTTCAAGCTTTTAACCCATTATTGTAAAATTTGTCCTTTGCGATTTTTATATTTTTCATGAATTTTGTATGAGATATTTTGCTGTTTTTCGCGTTCTGCTGCGATTTTTAAACATTCGTAAAAGGAGTCCAGTTTTAATCTTTCAGCCCATTGTACTAAATTTTGAACTTGCGATTACATTTTGAACTCAATTTTGTACTCACTGATTTTAATCGCAAATTTTTTATGTGACTTTTTGCTGGGTTTTTTTTTTTTTGCGTTTCGTGGAAGTTCTTAACATCTGTAACAGGAATCAAATTACAACCTTTTAGCACAAATTATTTTAGCCCAATATAGTAAATGTTGGTTTCTTTCAATAATGTTTATTCGGAACTCGTTATAGTGAATTTGAATTCTTTCGTGAATTTGTTATGCGGGGTTTAGCGTTTTTTCGCGTTTTGCGACGATTTTTTCGACATTCGTAAAATGAATCCAGCTACAATCTTTTAACCCAATATAATAAATTTGGTTCTCTGCGATTTTTAAGTTTTTACGCATTTTGAAGCGATTTTTCTAACAATTGTAAAATAAATCCGGCTTCAGTTTTTAAATACAGTACCGTTAATTTTGTCCTCTGCGATTTTTTAATTTTTCGTGAATTTTTTTGTGTGATTTTTTTTCACGTTTCGTGGAGATATTTTCACATTCGTAAAAATAATCCGGTTTTAAACTTTTAGCCCAATAGAGTAATTTTTTTTTCTCTTTTCAATAAAGTTTATTCGGAATCCGTACTATGATTTTAATTTTTCATGCGATTTTAACGCTTTTTGGCGTTCCGTGGCGATTTTTTGACATTCGTAAAAGGAATCCAGCTACAATTTTTTAACCTAATGTAATAAATTTTGTTCTCTGAGATTTTTAAGTTTTTCGCGATTATTCGCAAACTTTACGTTTTTGTGCGTTTTGCGGCGATTTTTCTACATTCGTAAAGGAAATCTGGTTTCAATCTTTGAACACAATACAGTAAATTTTGTCTTCAGTGGTTTTTAAATTTTTCGTAAAAAAATTTTTTTATGTTTTTTTTTTTTTTCACGTTTTGTGGAGATATTTTTACATTCATAAAAAGAATTCACTTTCAATCTTTTAGCCCAATACAGTAAAAATTTTTCTCTTTTCAATAAAGTTTATCAATAAAGTTTTTTTAGCATCATTCGTACAAGATTTTAATTTATCATGCGATTTAAACTTTGTTTTGCGTTTCGCAGCAATTTTTTAACATTTGTTACAGGAATCGAGTTTCAATCTTTTAGCCCAATATAGTAAACTTTGTCCTCTGCAATTAAAAAAAGAAAAAGAAAAAAAAAAGAGAGAGAGATTTTTAGCGTTTCTTTGCAGTCTGCGGCGAAAGGAATCCGGGAGGAATCGTAAAAGGAATCCGGTTTAAATATATTGTATTAAAATCGCGTACATAAAAAAATTACCCGATTTTCTGCGGTTTTTCGCTGTTAGCGGCAATTTTTTAACACTTGTAAAATGAATTAAGTTTTTAAGCTTTTAGACCAATATAAGTATATTTTGTCCTCTGCAGGTTTTGAATTGCTCGCGAATTTTTTAGCGTTTTTTCGCCTTTTCGGCAAATTTTTTACCTTTTTTTTTTCGAAACGGAAATAACTAACTTTGTTAAATTTTGCTTTCCTGCGATTAAATTAAAGTTGGAAGGATGCAAAATCGTCGTAACGTGAACTACGATGCTCAAAATATTAAACTGATTTTGGTCGGAAAAAAAAAAATTCAGGGTTAGTTTGATTCGAGACCAGATCAGGCGTAGCCTGCAAGGGTGTACGCTGTTGAAAGCAGTTGGACCCCACTACCAGGTTCATTTAATTCAAGGTTCACTTGGAAGAAAAAAACGACCAAGTAAATGAGGAAAGCTCCGCTAGATCATTTTATTGAAATTAATATTTTTGTAACAAATATCATAAACAGCACCACAACAACTGTGTGCCTGGTGTGTGTGTGTGTGGGCGGTGCACCGCCCGTATCACCCTTGGTACGGCCCTGATAATAAATAAAAGACATTTATCAAACTTTTAAGAAATTTGAAATAAGTTTAAACGGCACTTTTAAGAAGTAACTAATCATTTAATGTATGTGCGCCTGCAAAATTGTATGGAAAATTGCACCTTCGATAGCAACGGTTTTGCTTAACAACGGTACTTCTGGAACGGATTACCATCGTTTACCAAGGTACAGCTGTATACTAAAAACAGCTCATTCAAGAAGACTTAAATTTTGAAAAAAAATCATAACCATTGCATCTCAAAAATGTGAAGGTAGAAGATTAAGTGCTTTCAATAAAAAAAAATAATAAGTAACAGAGGGGAACATATTTAATAACTAAATGAAGAAAATATTAATTATTTTTTATAATCTTAGTGATGTGTGGTTGCATTCCATTGGTAAATAATTCCAGCGACACAGCTTGGAAAAGCAGGATATTTATGACTTGATTAAATTATAATTAAAGTTACAACAAATTAAATGAAATATATATTGCCGGGAAACCGAACTCCCGCTCTGATAAACACAACTACATTTTCTAAAGTCTACAGACGGAATGAGAAGGGAAAAAAGTACTTGTAGATACTAACCGCAGACAGCGGGAAAAACAGCTGACACATTGAAATTGTCCGCAGCTGTAAGAGAGTGATAGTTCAAACTTTCGTTTAATGAATGTTCGTATCAGGGTTTGTACCGCACAACACAATTTTTCCTACCAAATTCATCACTTCAAAGAAAAAGAGCTGAGCTATCTATACTGATCTGACATCTGATTAAGTAAAAAAAAATGAAGAAATATAAAATGAAAATTAAAGTAGTTATTTCATTTCCATTTTGGGTCAATACAAAACAAGTTTTAATTGACTGTATCATATTTTAGAAATTGATGTTCAGAAAGTTGGGGGGGCACGTGCCCCCCCCCCCCCCCGAGGCTACGCCTATGCTCATGAACTATTAAAAAAATACTTTTTTTTGTCTTCAGTGTTTGATAATTCCTCTCTGTTAAAACAATTCTGTACATAAAGAAGTACTATAAATGTTGATTACATTACTGATGAGTAAATCTATAGGTTAGAGGCTTCAAAAGTCAGCTGTGATTGGATTTTTTTTTTTTTTTTTTTTTTTTTTTTAATTCATTGTAATTAATGTTTTGAAACTTTCAAAATAGAGTTTCATTTTTTAAAAATCTTAATATTAATTAGGGATACACCAAATAGTGATTTTGGCCAAATATTGAATATTTGTCACACAGGTAAACCAAATACCAAATACTCATCCAGCAAAATCTCTTTATTTCAGGGTTTAAGGGTGTTAAATTTTTAAACAAATTTATATGATACTTAACACAAAGCTTTCCATTTTGATAAACAAGACTTTTTCACAAATAAACTTTACATTGAAAAAAAAAAATGCTTGCTTTGAGTTATTTGAGAAGAGGATAGGCTTAAAAATCAAGTAATAAAAATTTTAATTATGCTTCATAGCTTTTTCTGTAAATAAAATAAAGCAATTAAATTTTATTATATTCTATAACAAATATTTTAAAATCAAAGTGAAATTTTGCAAGAATTAGAAGAAAATTTTTACAGTCATGTACTGTTTATTTGTGAGGAAGGGACTGAAGTTTAAAAGAAAAATCTTTTCAAATGGTGGCAATTAAGCAAGAATAAGTTCCCAAAATTGAATGCGAAAAAACAAAAAAACAGATTATTACTAGGCAATATTCAAAGCTGTGCAAATAAAAAATGTTATTTACTATTTTTAACAATGTTATAAATTTAATAAACATATATTACATTTTATTTATTTTATATTATTTACCATGCACACACCAAAACACATAATTAATAGTTATTTTTTTTTAAGTGTTACTTTTCAAACAGCAAATAAATAATGTAAAAGCAATCTCTTTTATTTAATTATGGTTCTATTTCTGAGTTATTCTAAATATCTTTATTCATTGACAGTTAAGAAGAGAAGTTATGTAAGGTTTAAAAAATATTTTTTAAGTATTCTATCAGGCTGAATATTTTGATATTTGACTAAACTGAATATTTGGCAGACCAAATAATTTTATATTCAGCCTAATCAAATAGCATTAAAAATAGGTGTTCACTTGTTAATGTCTGTACATATACTACTTATACATTTTACCAATTTTTTTCAGACATTATTTATAAAGAAGCATGGTTAAAAATTTCCATTAAAAACGTCCTTCATTTAAAAAAATTTAAAAACAGTCTCCAATAAAAATTTCCACCACCTAACAAAAGTGTCCAATAAAAATTTCCACCACCTAACACAACTGATGATGTCCTGGCAGGGGGTGAAAGCACTTTTGTTAGGTGGTGGAAATTTTTATTGGAGACTTGTTTTTAATTTTTTTAAATGAAGGACGTTTTTAATGGAAAATTTTAACCATGCTTCTTTATAAATAATGTCTGAAAAAAATTGGTAAAATGTATAAGTACTAATCAAATAGTTTCATATTTAGCTTAACTGAATATTTGGTAGTATGGCTGAAGACACACCGAATATTTGGTGCATCCCTAGTATTAATGCAAGCAAGTTTTAAAAAAGTTTCTGGAGATTTCAGTCTAAAGGATTTTAAAATGGAAACCAATTTTGTGCAAAAGACAGTTTATTTTATATGAAAACTTTTTAATTTTCTCTAAAATAATTAAATATTGTGATAATGTTATTAAATATCAGTTTGAAGTTTGAATGATTAATTATATTCTAATAAATATTTTATTAATTATTAATAAACCTATTTGTTCAATTTATTTGAAAATGACTACTTCAGGTCCTCCCATAATTAGGAATTGCTTTGCACAATGATCTGAATTTTGCCAAACTCAAAACACTTTGTATGGTTCATAACTTATCTTAGGAGGCTTGTCAGAGCATTTGCCATGTTTCAGTAGCATTTCATCCTCCTCCAAATAAAACAAAAGTTTCTACACATGGAAATGTTTTTATAATTTCATTTTCACTATGACAAAATATTAACAATTGCTTACTGTACATGATTTCTTTTCAATAGCTATAATTCAATAGAAGATTTAACTCTTGAAAACTCCTAAAGGAGTTCTTTTTTTTATTATTATTATTTAACTCTTGCAAATTATGATGTTAAATATGATTACATGCATTGATACATTGATACTCCAGGACTTAATTTTTTATAAAAACTTATTATATCAAGGGGGGCAGAATACTTGGTTCATTCATTAATATGATAATTATAATTGTATAGAATTCAGATAGCTGCCAACATTATATATATATATATATATATATATATATATATATATATATATATATATATATATATATATATATATTTACCAAATCAAATCAAACCAGAACTTAAAAGATAACCACATAGAGATAAGAGACAGTTAAGAAAAATGGGTACTTAAGTATTATCCGTGCCAGTTTTAAGCCAACTGCGCCAGGCATGGAGCCAATTTTACTAATTATAGTAACCCTTATATTTTGTTTTCCTGCTGCATGGTACATGCCTGGGAATAATTTAAAATATTACTCTTTCTTATTTACTATGCAAGTTACCATTTATTAATTTTACTAAAATAATGTTATTTACTATTTTTAACAATGTTATAAATTTAATAAACATATATTACATTTTATTTATTTTATATTATTTACCATTTTTAACAATGTTATTTGATAATGTTAAATTACTGCATTTGAAAACATTATTGACAATGATAAACAAGATTGGTACTTGGCAACCATTTTTTGGCGATCAATCTCCTGGCATGGATAATACGTAAGTACCGAAAAATGTTTATATTTTAAATTTTCTCCAACAATTATTTAAAAAAAAAAAAAAGATATCCACTACTGACAAATTTAAGTATTGCTTTTATTGCTCATATGTTTTGATTATCAAGCTCAACACTATTTTTGAAATAATACAATTAATTTTCTGACACAGAAAAACTTTATCCTCTAAAACAAAACAAAGTAACAAAAATTTTTAGAGGAAAAAAAAAAGATAAAAAACTTTTCTAAAGCCAATTTAACAATCGCAAAAAGCATTTATTCTATCCCTGGAAAACAGATTAACAAGTAAAGAATTTGACATTACCAATTTTCTATGAGGGCAAATATCCAAGTCATCTACATCATCAGTGTGTGCTTCAATATCACGCACTTGATTCAATTCTGGATGCTGCATAAAATAATAAATGAATAAATAAATCATAATGAAGAGAGGAAAGTTTTTCAACCAGGTAAATCATATTCAATGGTTGGGTTGGAGTATCATAGTTGAGATTCATTCCAATAGAGTGAAAAATGCCAGGACCAGGACTTGAACCTGGGTACTTTGGCTTGCCAGGATAACGTTGGGATAGCTTAGTAGGAAGAGCTTTGGCACAGCAAACCAAAGTACCTAGGTTCGAGTCCTGGTCCCGGCATTTTTCGCTCTGTCAGAATGAATCTCAACTATGATACTTCAACCATTGAATAAGAATAAATAAATTTTGAGACTACACAATCATAATTACATTGGAATACCTCTTATAAACATATAAACCTTTTGAAGAGAAATTTGAAAAATGTAAATTCATTCCATGCCCATAGGTTTAACATTGTAGAAGTCAAGATCTAAATGACCAACAGCCTTTAACACTGATTAACTTTCTACTAATTAACAGCATAATAAATTAACTTCAGTAATCCTTATTTGAATTTTAAATCATAAAATGAGTTGTGGTAGTAAGTTTTACTTAAAGTTACTTCAAGATGTTTTTCATCAAGCTTTCACAGAGTTACAACATATATTTTTTACCTCCATAGGCGAATTCTGAAATATCCTTATTCAGATTCCAGAGACTTGAACAGTTTTTTTATTTATTTATTTATTTTTTTTTTTAATGGGATAAATTTTTAATTGAAATCTATTGCTGTTTTTTCATAACTTTTTTGTAACAAAAGTAGATTTAAAACATTGATTTTGTTAGCATTTTTTGAAAGATGTTTTACATTAATCAGAAAAAAAATAAAACTGAGCTAGAACTTTTATACAAATATAAAGAAACATTCAAGGACATCTATAAGATTTTGGTTGCTATGGATATGTTTGACAGCAGCACTGCTACATATAAATCTACTTTTTATACAGTGACGGCTGAAAGATATTCCATGATGCATTAAAAATGATAGATGTTATTTTTTTTGTGGTTGAAAGTAAACAGAAAATGCAAACTTTAAAGCACATATTCAAAAAATCCCTGATGGCTCACCCTACAAGCACAAGTAGATTTCGAAGATGCAGACCGTGGGACACCTGTCTGTTGGGAATTACAGAAGAAAGACCTATTTGCCATGATGCAGCAGTTGGGACCGCCCACTTTGAAATATACATGTTCCTGTAGGTGGAACCAGCAGAGATTTAAAAATTTTTATTATTATTATTTTTTTTCTATAAGAGTTAGTCCTATAAAAAACTTGTCAATGTAAAAGTTGTAGATAATATTAAGAAGATTTATAATAAATTTAAGCGGATTTGATAACTTGTGAATTGACGAAGTTATGAATTTTTTCTTCACAATCTATCATTGTGAAGAAGTGTATCACTTTTCCTCACAATCTATCATTTTCTATGAATTTTTTTCACTCAAAGCCCCCCCCCCCCCCTCTTGGTTCAATTTTGCCCATTAATAAACCTGACCAAGATTTTATGCCCCTTGATTTTACGTATCAGTTTGGAAAAGATCTGTGCAGAATTATGGAAGTTATTGTGTCCATAAAAAAGTGATAGATAGATAAGTTTTGAACTGAGGGTGGATTTGGGTTCTAGGAGTCATAATCAGTGTAGATCTGCAAAATTTTTAAAAAAATTCCAACTTAGTGGAGAATGTAATAGGTAGTATTTTTTATGAAATCTACGTAAAAAGTAGAATATGATTAGAGATAGAACACTGGGGCTACATTAAGAAGCTTTTGTGCTTATACACCTTGTTTCGCTCTCAACATATATGGTTTCTGTTTTCCTTAAAAAGCCTTTTTAAATTAATTTTTTAAATAAAAATTCATTGCATTTTAATTTTTCTGAGTTTCAGATTTTTATTTTTTATAATCATTATCCTTTTTTCTTAATATTTTACACTATTAGTTGAACATTTTCATTTATTTTTACGAATATATTAATAATTGCATGCAAATAACTTATAATAATAAAGATATAATCTTTTGAATATAAGCATGAGAAAAAATTAACAGAAAATCTGGATTTACTATGTCGAAAAAAAAAAAAAAAAAAAAAAAAAAAAAAAACGACGTTTCCAAGAAAAATCTGAAATGATACTCTTCAGGAAATCCCAAAATGGGTAAATCCATCAAAAGATGGAAATCAAAAATTTTGTATGTATCCAATACTTTCTTCTTATGCAGTAGAAGAAAGCGAAAATAACTTTTTCACGAAGTACTAGCTTGACCATGGAAATAAAAAAATTTTTATGTATCCAATACTTTCTTTTTATATAGTAGAAGAAAGCAAAAATACCTTTTTTCACGAACTACTAGTTTGACCATGGAAATCAAAAAATTTTTATGTATCCAATACTTTCTTTTTATGTAGTAGAAGAAAGCAAAAATACCTTTTTCATGAACTACTAGTTTGACCATGGAAATCAAGTTGTACAATTCATGTGGAAATCTATCAAGCAATATACATGTCAAACTGGCACAGCATGGCACTATTTTCTGGAAAGATTCTGAAATGAGTCAATTGGAAATATCATTCTGGATAACTAGTTTTCCGGTTAACTGGATTATGGATAAATGGTTCCATACTGCACATATAGCTTCTTATTATAATTAACTGATGTAAATCTTCAGTAACCACATTTTTCAGTGTATATTATTACAGATGAGTTCAGGCTCTTTTTTTCAGACTCTGAGAATGATACTGAAAGTATGCAGTAGAAAATTGTTAACATTTTAAAGTTGTTTCAAGATTAATTTTCTCATCTGAAACTATCTCCTTACATAGAAATAATTACAGTAGACTCTCTTAAATCTGCCACCTTAAAATCCACGCATCGTTTCAGATGTAAACAATGAAACTTGATGTAAGTGTAAAATTCAAATTTGTTTTATTTTTAATCATTCTGTACACATTTTAATTTGTAATTCTTGTTAATATGATTCAACTCATGTTTTCTCATGATGAAAAAAAGTATAAATATATTTTTGAAAAAATTCTAGATAGTGGTGATATCAGTGGCAATCGCAATATTTTTACCAAATAATTTATGTATTAAACAAACTTTTTTGGTTATTAAGTATGGCTAAACATGAAATAAAACTTTGTTACTTTAAGATTTTGATGTGAATTATTAGTGAACATTTAGAAGGCGAGTTTCAGTGAATAATTCAAGAAAAAAGTTATCTCATCATCATTATGCATATTTAGTTAATTATTTACTTGACCTTTGCTTTTAATATTTTAAATGTTTTTTTAATTTTCTTAATTTTTATTATTTTACTTTATTGTAAGCATTCATTATAATTTCAAATGCATTATTAAATTCAAATTATTGTTTTAATAATGTAAACAAAACAATGACCAGAAATTCGCAAAATTCTAAAATCTACACAACCTCTGGTTTTAAGCTATGCAGATTTTAGAAAGTTTACTGTATTTACATATCAAAATGCAAAGCTGGATACTTAAGACCTATTTTAGCTGATTTTAGCATTTTAGGATGCTTTTCTGTCACTAAATGGAGCAGGAAACCAGTTTTGAGTTGGTCTCATTTCAGAATGTTGAGCAAAGTAGAGATGGTCGAGTGATCTCAGGTGCAATAAAGAAAAATTCTGCTTCTCTAAAAGGAGTATGGGTTTGAACCTCGCTTCTGGAATAATATGTTTCTCTGATACTGTTAGTGTTCTGATAATTCAATTCAATAATGTAAATTATATTTTATTTAGGAAAAAGAAGATATTTTTGTTTCTTGTAACCAAGGCTTTACAAATTTGATAAAATCTGGTAGCCAGGAAAAATTACTAGTCGCCAGTAAAAAATATTTATCACCCACCCTCTTCCCCGTCATTCATTTAAAAAAAGCACAAGAGTTTTTTATGAATTAATTGAGAAAAAATAATAACAAGAATAGTGTAGAACTAATAGTAACATAGGTTAGAATAGTACACAATTTAGAAAGATAATATAAACTATGTTTTCTAATGAAACTTATAAAAATTATAATCACTTACATGTTGTCAACTTATATAAACACAAAAATTGGATTTGAAATTTACAAAAAAAAAACTTGAGCATTTTTTAGCATTGTATCCAATTTTAGATGCCACAGAGGCTGGATTGACACTATTTCTTACTGTTTTATTGAAATATCCCATCTCTCCCCCCCCCCTCCCAATTCTAATCATGTGACTTATTTTTTTAGCTGGCTATAGCTGAAATGAATGATGTTTTCTGTACAGAAGTTGGAAAATGCCTTTTAAATTTAGTTTTTCCATTAAAAGTATGCGAGAAGAGGAAGATCACTGCTTGCTGTGTACGAGTAGGGCTGGGGGAGAGAAAAAATGCTATTTGTGCTCATTTCTTATGTCAATCTTTTAACAGAAATCCCCCCGAAACATTAAATAACTTGGTCGCTAGATCAAAAAACATAGTGGCCAGTGGCGATCGTATTTGTCAAGCCCTGCTTGTAACTATTGTTAACAAGTATTCTACAAACATTTCTGACATTTTAATGATGTTATGAAACTTTTTCACCTTTAAATTGTTTATGGGTTGTTAACAGGTTTTGATGGGTATTAACCAGTTAATCCTAAGTACTAATATCATCTTAATATATCTTATGATTTTCATGTCCCGGAAAATCTGTTTAAAATAGCATATTTGTTATTTATATCCAGCCATGGCAGGAATCGCAAAAGTTATCATTCTTCTTCTTAAATATCACTGTACAACTATGGCAGAAAGACATGAGTTCTATTTTCTATTAATTCTCAAAAGGGACTAAAAACAAGAGGATAGACAATGGATATTCCACAGCTTCTTTACATTACTAACACTTTCTGTATCAAGGCTTCAGAATCAGATAGAATATTTCTCCTTATATTTCATCAATAATAACTCAATTTCTTTTCAAACTGATTTTTAGAGGATTGTTAAAACACTAAGAAACTCAACAGTCTTGTTTCTCAAGCAGCATCTAGCAAGTTTTTTCCCCCTAGTTTTCAATTTGTGAATAAATACAATTTTCACTCCGAGCCTAAAAACTGGTATGAAAATCAAACTGAGGCTGAACCTGTCTTATCTCTGGCATACCTGCCTTATTTCTGCTCATAGAAAAGGGTTTAGAAAAAAAAATATATATCACTCTATAACTTCTAAACAAAGTTTTTAAAAGAGGAGAAAATGCAGCATATTTTGCATAAAGATTCAAACCTGATCGCTTTTACAGAAGCCACTAGATCATTTGAAAATATGAAAGCATAAAAATAATGTATAAAACATGAAATTTTAAATATATACAATCAAAATTTCAAAAATTGAGCCATAAGGTATACAGAAACCTTTTTTTGCCGTTCTGAAAAAAAAAAAAAAAGAAAATTCACTCTATAACTTCTAAACAAAAAAAGAAGAGAAAATATAGTATATTTTGGATAAAGATTGAAACTTGATCGCTTTTACAGAAGTCACTAGATCATTTGAAAATATGAAAGCTTAATAGTAAGGTATATAACATGAAATTTAAAATATATACAATCAAAACTTCAAAAATTGAGCCATAAGGTACACACAAACCTTTTTTGCCTTCTGAAAAAAAAAAAAAAAATCACTCTAACTTCTAAACAAAGTTTTTAAAAGAGGAGAAAATGCAACACATTTTGCATAAAGATTCAAACCTGATCGCTTTTACAAGAAGCCACTAGATCATTTGAAAATATGAAAGCATAAAAGTAACATAAAAACATGAAATTAAAAATATATGCAATCAAAATTTCAAAAATTGAGCCATAAGGTACACACAAACCTTTTTTTGCCCTTCTGAAAAAAAAAAAAAAAAAAAACTAAACAAAGTTTTTAAAAGAAGAGAAAATGTAGTATATTTTGGATAAAGATTGAAACTTGATCGCTTTTACAGAAGTCACTAGATCATTTGAAAATATGAAAGCTTAAAAGTAAGGTATATAACATGAAATTTAAAATATATACAAACAAAATTTCAAAAATTGAGCCATAAGGTACACACAAAACTTTTTTAGCCCTTCTGAAAAAAAAAAAAAATCTCTCTAATTTCTAAACAAAGTTTTTAAAAGAAGAGAAAATGTAGTATATTTTGGATAAAGATTGAAACTTGATCGCTTTTACAGAAGTCACTAGATCATTTGAAAATATGAAAGCTTAAAAGTAAGGTATATAATATGAAATTTAAAATATAAACAATCAAAATTTCAAAAATTGAGCCATAAGGTACATACAAACCTTTTTTGCCCTTCTGAAAAAAAAAAAAAAAAAAAAAAAAAAAAAAAAAAAAAAATCACTCTATAACTTCCAAACAAAGTTTTTAAAAGAAGAGAAAATGTAGTATATTTTGGATAAAGATTGAAACTTGATCGCTTTTACAGAAGTCACTAGATCATTTGAAAATATGAAAGCTTAATAGTAAGGTATATAACATGAAATTTAAAATATATACAATCAAAACTTCAAAAATTGAGCCATAAGGTACACACAAACCTTTTTTGCCTTCTGAAAAAAAAAAAAATCACTCTAACTTCTAAACAAAGTTTTTAAAAGAGGAGAAAATGCAACACATTTTGCATAAAGATTCAAACCTGATCGCTTTTACAAGAAGCCACTAGATCATTTGAAAATATGAAAGCATAAAAGTAACATAAAAACATGAAATTAAAAATATATGCAATCAAAATTTCAAAAATTGAGCCATAAGGTACACACAAACCTTTTTTTGCCCTTCTGAAAAAAAAAAAAAAAAACTAAACAAAGTTTTTAAAAGAAGAGAAAATGTAGTATATTTTGGATAAAGATTGAAACTTGATCGCTTTTACAGAAGTCACTAGATCATTTGAAAATATGAAAGCTTAAAAGTAAGGTATATAACATGAAATTTAAAATATATACAAACAAAATTTCAAAAATTGAGCCATAAGGTACACACAAAACTTTTTTAGCCCTTCTGAAAAAAAAAAAAATCTCTCTAATTTCTAAACAAAGTTTTTAAAAGAAGAGAAAATGTAGTATATTTTGGATAAAGATTGAAACTTGATCGCTTTTACAGAAGTCACTAGATCATTTGAAAATATGAAAGCTTAAAAGTAAGGTATATAATATGAAATTTAAAATATAAACAATCAAAATTTCAAAAATTGAGCCATAAGGTACATACAAACCTTTTTTGCCCTTCTGAAAAAAAAAAAAAAAAAAAAATCACTCTATAACTTCCAAACAAAGTTTTTAAAAGAAGAGAAAATGTAGTATATTTTGGATAAAGATTGAAACTTGATCGCTTTTACAGAAGTCACTAGATCATTTGAAAATATGAAAGCTTAAAAGTAAGGTATAATATAACATGAAATTTAAAATATATACAATCAAAATTTCAAAAATTGAGCCATAAGGTAAACCTTTTTTTTTTTTGCCTTCTGAAAAAAAAAAAAAAAATTACTCAATAACTTCTAAACAAAGTTTTTAAAAGAGGAGAAAATGCAGCCCATTTTGCATAAAGATTCAAACCTGATCACTTTTACAGAAGCAAAAAAAAAAAAAAAAAATAGATCTTTGTGTGTGTGATATGCGATTGGTGATTGTATAAGTACACGAAAAAAATTTTCAAGTCATTATATAGATGTACGTAAATTTAAATGATTAAAACTGGTGAAAATATTGACTTAAAAAATTAATGAGTAAAATTAAATGTTTAAGTTCACACTAGTTATTTTCATAATTTTACACAATTGGCACATTCAATGAAAGAGGACTATATACTGTTCATCGGCTAAGATCATTTGAAAATATGAAAGCATAAAAGTAATGTAAAAAACATGAAATTTAAAATGTATACAATCAAAATTTCAAAAATTGAGCCATGAGGTACACACAAACCTTTTTTTGCACTTCGGAAAAAAAAAAAAAAAAATCATTCTGTAACTTCTAAACAAAATTTTTTAAAGAGGAGAAAATGTAGTATATTTTGGATAAAGATTGAAACCTGATCGCTTTTACAGAAGTCACTAGATGACTTGAAAATATGAAAACATAAAACGTATAAAACATGAAATTTAAAATATATACAATCAAAATTTGAAAAATTGAGCCAAAGGTGCACATAAACCTTTTTTGCCCGTCTGGGGGAAAAAAAAAAAAAATAATAATAGAATAATAGATAGTGTGCGTGATATGTGATTGGTGATTGTATAAGTACACGAAAAAAAATTTCAAGTCATTATATAGATGTACGTAAATTTAAATGATTAAAACTGGTGAAAATATTGACTTAAAAAATTAATGAGTAAAATTAAATGTTTAAGTTCACACTAGCTATTTTCATAATTTTACACAATTGGCACATTCAATGAAAGAGGACTATATACTGTTCATCGGTTAAGAAAAGTTACACAACTCAAAAATACTACATTTCATAGGAGATGCAAAAGGAGATTCACATGTTTTCAGGGCTTCATTTGTGCCGGAGCCCACCGGAGCACAGCTACGGTACTTCTTTGTTTTCGTAAATATTTACATATTTGCCAGAATTCACCAGAGCTCATAAACACTGCGCTACAAAGCCCAGTGCACTAATGCTTCCGAAAAACGAATGCTCGCCAAATCACATCTTACTGCACCAAATCCTCGAAAGTATTTTATTTTTTTTACAGATTTTCTACTGGGATTCCGCAGCTAAATTTGATTGATCCATTATTACATACATGAGTAGTTCTATTAACATTTTTTTTCAAAATATTCTGAGTATACACTTTAAGAAGACTTTAATTGTAAGTCAGGCCTGTTAGTGTAAAAATATGCAAAATGAATTTTTTTGAGTTGCATACCTGCCAACAGGTCATATTTGAAAGCCGTACGTGTTTTGCACTGTATTTTTACAACATGCTTTTAAAAACATGCAACATTAAAAAAATATATACAATGAAAAATAAAACGTGGTTTCTTATGCACAAGTTATCTGAATGTTTAGTCATATCAAGATGTTCTTTTACCACTCCTACTTCCATGTGAAATTTTAACATCCAAATTGCACACATTGCAATGAGCAAAGTGTTCTCCTTCACAAGAGTCAGTTATACATGAAAATTCTTTTGCTATGATTCTATGAAATTTTTTTGTTATACTGCTCCGATTTTGCTTTTCAATTATAATTCATTTCTTTTCATTCAATCATAAAATAGTACAATTAAAGGGGAAGAAAAGGAAGTAAACAGGGGTGGCATTCAAGGGGTACAGCGTTCTGAAAAAGTATTTTTTATTTAAAAATAATTACAAGAATAAGCAATTTAAGAACATCATTGTATGGAATAGTATCTAATGTTCAACACACAATTTAACAGTTTCTAAAATTTAAAAGTCGCTGAATCTCATATGCTGATGTGGCACGATCGTACGATTGCATATGCTCATAAATGCAATTTATAATAATTAAACTGCAGATTGTGGGATATCAGATATTATGTAAAGTGTGATCAAACTTAAAATGCAACTTGCATAGCAGATATTCGAGGCCCTGATTTGCAGATTCAGTAGTATTTTACAATTCATTACAAATTTTTGTGCAAAACCGCACAATCATACTGTTCAGCTGTATATTTAGAACTGAAACCATACATTGTACGTCCAAACCATACAAGTAAGTATCTATGGAGTTACAGTAAAACTTCCATTTAGCGAATTCTCATCGTTACACTTAAACACTTCATTATGAAGAAAATTCTCTAAATAGAAATCAAATTAAATTTATGAAACTTGTATACACATAACCCTCATAAAACGGAAAGTACACATAAAATGTAAAATTTTGAAAAGAAACACCCCCAAGGATTAGCATTAACTTTGGAGATTTGTCTTGTGATATGTCAAAGTTCGATCTTCCATCTTGTCGACCCAAGCAGTAAGAGTTCTAGCACAAATACGGCAATTAGTTGTATACACATATCCCACATAAAATGAAAAGTACACATAAAATAGAAATATTTGAAAAATATATTTTAATTCAGGCAGTCATTTTTTATGCAATGTAGATATGAAAATAATTTAATTAGAACATTATTTTTAAAAACAGATAACAAAGCGAAGTAAACACAAACGGGGGGGTGGGGGGGTGGGGGGGGTGTACCTTTTCTTTTTTCATTAAAATGTGATTAAATGTGTGTGTTTTGATTAAATGATTCAAATGTGTTCATTTTCATACAGTCCACTGAAATAAATTCATACACCCATCGCAACAGGAACCTCTTCGTTTGAATGCTGTACACACACGAAAGTGGAACAAACTTCGTTATATAGAATAAGGTTTTCATAATATGGAGATTAATTTACATCTTAATGATGTTCAAAGTCAAGGTTCTGCCGAAAATTTTGTTAAGTAGAAAACTTCGTTAAAGGGAAGTTCCACTGTATGTCACTTTTCTTGAGGGTAAGCGATATAAGCACTATACGATGTGTAAAATTAACATACCTTCCAGAATCTTACATGACCATCTGTACCTCCAGTAACAAGCAATTTTGACATTGATGAAAATCTAACCATCTTTTGAAATGGTTCGTGACTATAGTCTGTCTGAAATGACTCCAAAGGCACGACTTTAAAAATCAACTTTGAAGACGCATGGACAGATTGGTGATCACAGTTTTGAAGCTCGTTTTTGTTCTCATTGGATGTCAAATTCCTTTTCCTCAAAGTAGATGCATCTGGAAAAAAGTTTAAAAAATTCAGAGCCAGTAAAAAGAAAGGAAGAAAAAAATTAATTTTTTATAAAGAAAGTATAAAAATATGTAATAAAAATGCATGATATAAGGCTGCTGACTGCAATACATAGGTCTGGGAAAAGAAAATGAAAATTTATTTTGATAATTCATTGCTGAGACAAACTTTTTTTCTATTGCACAAATTTTGAGATATTTTGGGTAAGCAGATTAATCTCTCTAGTATCATGGGATTATTTTTTAATGTTTTAAACCAGAAATTTGATTTAATAAAATGCAGTTTCTTTCTATGTAGTATCTACGAGGGAAAGTCATTAAGTAAGTCACAAAAGATAATTAAATAATAACTTGCAATGATATTCACTTCAAAACTATTTTTATTTCTCAACACATTCTCCACCAATATTTATGCACTTATATCACCGTTTTATCGGTGTCCCAACATCAGCTGCATAAGATTCTTTGGGTTGCTGTCTCAGCCACATTAAGACTTCAAGTTGAACACAGGAGACAATTCAAAAGTTTGGTTGACAACTTCTTCAACATCCACCATACAGCTTCGACTTAACCTCAAGCGATTTTCATCTCTTTAGTCCACTAAAAAAACATCTTGGAAGCAAGATGATGTTCACAGATGATTGAAAGGTTCAACTTGAAGTCCTAATGCGCCTGAGGCAGCAACCCAAAGAATCTTATGCAGCTGGTGTTGGGGCACTGATAAAACAGTGATATAAGTGCATAAATATTGGTGGAGAGTATGTTGAGAAATAAAAATAGTTTTGAAGTGAATATCATTGTAAGTTATTATTTAATTATCTTTTGTGACTTACTTAATGACTTATCTTGTATTTAAGTAATGTTTCTGGTTCAAAAATGATCCCCTGGTTCCAGGAGGGTTAGAAAAAGAACAGCAGAAGGTGTAATTTGACTAAAGTGATCAGTATTTTAATGTTAATTTTATGATCAGTATTTTGATGTTAATGCAATACTAAATATATATACAAAAACATATATAAAAAAACGTTTAACATAAAGAATAATGTTCAAAAACAGCAATGTGACATAATTATCATCAGCAAGAGGGTCTGCACCCTAGCTGTCCTTTGGTTTAAAAATTAGCATTTTTCTTGACTTTCATCTAAAAAATAGAGCCTTTCTTGCTGCTCAGTCAAATTTTTTTTTTGTTTGAGAGATAATAGTGACACATTAAGATTCACATAAATAAACAGTTTGAACAATTTATGTAAGCTAAAGTTACTTAATAGAGTTCCAACCACTTTTGAGTAGTCAAAACCAATTTTGACGAGTTATAGGCAGCTAAAGCCAGTTGTGACTGCTGTCTTGGTTAAAATTAATTTTAACCAGTCAAAATTACAAACCGGCTTATAATGGCCTTATTGAAAGATTTTAGTGGCCCTGAGCAAACAATTTTAGTGCTTCTAGGGCAGCCATACTCAACTTTTTTTTCTCACAGGCCGCAAACATATGTTTGTAGCGTTAGGAGGACCGCACCACATTTAAAGAAATCCCTGACAGCTCGGCCTACAGGCACAGGTAGATTTCGAAGATGCAGTTTATTGGGAATTGCAGAAGAAATTACTTTTTTGCCATGATGCGGCAGTTGGGACTGCCCACTTCGAAATCTAGCTTTGTCTGTAGGCAGAGCTGGCAGGGATTTTTTTGTTTTTAATTTTTTTTTGCTGTAAGGGTTGGTCCTATAAAAAACTTGTCAATATAAAAGTTGTAAATAATATTAAGAGGATTTATAATAAATTTAAGCGGATTTGATATCTTTTGAATTGACGAAATTATGATTTTTTTTTTCTTAAACTCCTATTTTTCCCCCCTTGCAGCCATTTTTAATGATATTAAAAATATGTCATACATAAATTTTCAGCCCTTTTCCTAGAAGCAATAATAACTTTAAACGGGTTCAATACGTATCATAATTAAGAAGTTATGGGTTTTTTCCTGTTTTCACAAAAAGTCCCTCATTTTCTCCCCCCTTGAT
Source organism: Maratus michaelseni (assembly GCA_963931845.1). Taxonomy (NCBI): domain Eukaryota; kingdom Metazoa; phylum Arthropoda; class Arachnida; order Araneae; family Salticidae; genus Maratus; species Maratus michaelseni. The sequence goes on from OZ007598.1 coordinate 261,803,610, forward strand.
TCGATTTTGCCCATTAATGAACTTGACCTTGATTTTATGTATCCATTTGGAAGAGATTTGTGCAGAATTATTGAAGTTATCATGTCCATAAAAAAGTGATATAGATAGATAGATAGATAGACATATAAAGTTTTGAACGGGTGGTGGTTTTGGGTTCTGGGAGTCATGATCGGCATAGATCTGCAAAATATTTTCAGATATTTCAACATAGGGTAGAATGTAATATGTAGTATTTATTATGAAATCTACCTAAAAAGAGTAAAAAAGTGCTATTAAAATAGTAAGATAACAAAATTAGTAACAAAAAGTATAATAACAAAGTTAATATTATCACAAGGGTTCAAAGTTTGTCTGTCCAGAAGAAATGTTACCAAAATTTTAACAACACTATTAACAAACAATAAACTTTGTGGTAGATTTTTATTGAAAATGTAGAAATAGGCCGCAAAGTTTATTGTTTGCAAATAGCTGAGTAAAAAAAAAAAAAAAAAAAAAAAAACTTGTGCCAGTTTTTTTTTGCAACAAACATTCAACCCTAAAAGACAGTTTTAGCTATATAATAAGTATAAAACATTATAATACATAACAATGCAGAATATTAAAGTTCTAAAGAAAAAAAATTAGAAGATTTTCTATAATAAATCAGTCTTCTTCTCGATGCAAAAACTTTTATTTCCTGGGTCATTCCATGGTAACTTACGTTACATTTAGAATAATTTTCTTTAGTAAATTTCTTAATATAACACCAAATATATTGAAAATGTAATCTTGATACGATTTGTTAATTAAACCTATCCAAAGCGAAATTTGGATAAAAATTACCTACCTTTAGTGCTATTTCTTGAACACTGGCCATTATATTTATTATGGTAACTTACGTTCTTTTTTTCAGAAACGTAAGTTACTATAGTAAATACTATTTTCAAAATTAAAGAAATAGCACCACATTTAAGTAATTTTTATCCGTATTTTGCTTTGTATAGGGGTTTAATTACCAAATCCTATAAACATTACATTTTGAATATTTTTAGTGTAATATTACTAAAATTGCTGAAGTCAATTATTCTAAATGTAATGCAAGTTACCATGGAATGACCCTCCTTTTAATTGTAGAAATATCCTTATATATTATTTCTCCTGTCAACATCCCTTTTACTCAGAAAATATGAAACGCAGAACAACGAATGAGATACCATATGAAAGGTTTCAGAACAGGTTTCTGACATAGCCCACTTAACAAATCGTTAAAACATGTTTTTGATTAAAATTTGCTGAAATTGAAAAATTAAATCGGCATTGTTTTCATGAAAGAAATGAAAGGTTTTCCTGAAATTATTGTTGCCAAAAAAATAAAATACCACATTATATGATGCTCATAGCAATTATTATAAAAAACACCGCACGGGTTTATTTTATACTTATGATTAAAAAGCGAAATTGAAATTGAAATGTTTAGATTGATTAAAAAGTCCTAAGTCCCATGGTTTTCCCGAAGCGGATGACGTCATCCTCTAATGCAGTCAAAATACGATTGTTAATTTTTTTTCTCGCGCGTGCCTTTAGCAATCTTGGATCAGTTTTTAGTCTAACTTTGATGGAATAAATTAGATGATATTCTGGCTTGACTAACAACTAAATGTTGTTTGCAGATATTTTTATCCTCGATTTTTCTTTAGAAGTTTAAACCTGCATCTAATAAATATTACATATTGATAAAAAATTATACTTCTCTATTATCCCGTCGACCACTTTTCATAACAAAAAACTATCGCCAAATAAACGGGAGAATGTTGCCATTGGAATATCAAAAAATAAATAAAATATAAGAATTTAAGGACACAATTGTTATTTTAATTAATAAAATAACTACTAAACCAGTAAAACATAATGAAAAATACACGCAAATGTCGAATGTAATACCACTAGATGACGTAACAAACATGCATAATGATTCTGACATCAAGTAAATGGGACTGCATTTTTGGCGTTTAATCTTACAGTTTGTCGGTAGTTTTTTGTTATGAAAAGTGGTCGACGAGATAATAGAGAAGTACCCAAAAAATATTAGATTTCAGTGCGAAATCTTCGCACGGGCCCTCTGGTATAGTGTAAATTTAATTAATTTGAAATAATATTTGATCAGTGTTAAAGATAAAGAAATCAAATGTATGCAGCACAAATAGGACTGCATGAAAAAAGAACCTTTGAGAAAGAAAATGACATCTAAGATGCTTGAACATAACTTTAAATTAATTATAAATAGGACATTATAATTATAATATTGTGAATATTTATATATAATTAATAGGACAGATTTTTTCTTCCCATGAGAATATACAAAATGACACTAAAGGTCTTAAATACTTTTTATGCACATCTCAATTAATTTTATGAATATTGATTATTCATAAAATTATGTATAATAAATAATGTATAATATGTAAAATAATGTCTCGGGCCACACATAAAAGGTTGCTGGGCTGCAGGTTGAGTATGGATACTCCAGGGCAAGACAATGAACTTATGACACACGACATATTATTTTAGGCACAGCATAAATTCAGGTTCTAAATTAAAATATAGTGAATCTGCACAAAATATATGAATTCAGATCAGCTTAGTTTGTCTAAAATGCATTAGTTGAATTCGTTGATGTTGTCATACAGACCTGAAGAAACTGGCATGCAACTTAATAAAACCCAATCTAGCTCACTGTTTGCTCTTTTTTTTTTTTTACATGTTAAGAGATTGTTAAAAAAGAAAGATTATAAGACATTATACAACAAAAATACCAATTGTAAAATTATGACTACTTTGAATTCAATTATAGACATGAAGAACTATTTGAAGCTAGTTTCTCCCATATTGATATTTTCCTCCTGCGAGCCTTTATTGTCAGGAATCAATAATATGGAAAGTCAAGTAAAAAGTCTTTTGTTAGGCGATTCCAGTTCAGCTAACAATCTCTTAAAAATAACTAAGTACGAAGTTAAAAATCAATTATTTGGCATCTGAGATGCAACAACAGAAATAGCATTTTTTAAAAATTACTTTCTAAAGTATAAAACATCAAACGTTACCCATATGTATGTATTTTTTTATGTCCTAAAAACAAAATTTTCAGTAGTTTTGATTCATTATCACTTGATCTACAAAATTTTTTGGTTGTTGGCATGCCATGATCATGTAAAATATTTTAAAAAAAAGAAAAAAAAACTGGCATGCAGATGTGAAAAGGTTCATTATCTTTGCCCTACGGCATCCTTCTATAAAGAATACCCTTCTCTGAGGTATCCATAAAAACCAAAACAAATTTGCAAAGGTATCAGTTAATACTCAGTCAAACATGAAATATAATAAATACTTTTACTGATACACGGTACGGACATTTTTTGTTTTCTGTTTCAATTTTAAAAATCTGTTCTAGTAATTTACATTGATATAGAGTAGACTCCCTTAAATACTAAAAACAAAATTTTCAGTAATTTTGATTCATTATCACTTGATCTACAAAATTTTTTGGTTATTGGCATGTTATGATCATGTAAAATATTTTTTTGAAAACAACTGGAACACAGCTGTGAAAAGGTTCGCCATCTGTGCCCTACGACATCCTTCTATAAAGAATATCCTTCTCTGAGGTATCTATCAAAACCAAAACAAATTTGCAAAGGTTAAGACACAGTCAAACATAAAATATAATAGATACCTTTACTGACATAAAATATAATGATACTTTTACTGATAGACAGACATTTTTTTTGTTTTCTGTTTCAATTTTAAAAATCTGTTCTAATAATTTACATTGATATAGAGTAGGCTCCCTTAAATCCACATATCATTGCAGATGTTACTAAGTTACAATTAAGATGTAGAGGAACTACTAAAAACAAAATTTTCAATAATTTTGATTTATTATCACTTGATCTAAAAAAATTTCTAGTTATTCGCATGTCATAAAAAAAAAAAAAAAAACTGGCACGCAGATGTGAAAAACTTCACTATCCCTGCCCTAGGGCATCCTTCTTTAAAGAATATCCTTCTCTGAGGTATCCTTCAAAACCAAAACAAATTTACAAAGGTATCAGTTAATACTCAGTCAAACATAAAATACAGTAGATACCATTACTAATACAAAGACATTTTTTGTTTTCTGTTTCAATTTTAACAACCTGTTTGAGTAATTTGAGTAAATCCACACATCATTGCAGATGTAAACAGTGAAACTTACAATTAAGATGTAGGGGAAAAATTCAGTATTTTTTAAAACTTTTATATCATTCTGCACACAATTTAGTATGTAATTCTCGTGAATATGAATGAAAACATGCTTTCTCAAGAAAGAATTAAAAATTTTCAATAAAATTCAAGACAACGCTAATATCAGTGACAATCTTTTATCAGTGACAATATTAACAATCTTTTTATCAAATACATTTATGCATTAATCAAGCTTTTTTGATTATTAAGTCTGGCTAAACATGAAATAAAAACTTTGTTATTCGACAATTTTGATGTAAATTATTAGTGTACTTTTATGAGGCGAGTTTTATTGAACAATTCAAGAAAAAATTCTCATTATTATTATGCATATTTTGTTATGAATTATGAATTATTTACTTGACCTTTACTTTTAATATTTTAATTTTTTTTAAACTAATTTCTTAATTTTCCTTCTTTTATTTAATTACATATTTTAATATTTTACTTTATTGTAAGAATTGATTATAATTTCGAGTGCATTATTACATTCAAATTACTGTTTAAAAAATGTAAACAAAACAGTGATTAGAAATCTACAAAATTCTAAAATCTCTACAACCTCTGGTCCCAAGCTATGTGGATTTGAAGGAATCTACTGTATAACTATCAGAAACATGTAAAAACATAGTTCTTGACATGAATACTACATGGAAATTACTTTGTTGTTGTAATAAACAGCAACCAAACAGAAAATGTCAATTCCTATTCTCTGATAACAAGTTTATGCCAGAAATTTTAAACAATCAACAAAAGAAAGAAAAGGAACCGGCAATAATGATTGAAAGATTTTAGCGACCTAGGGGTGTTTTAAAAAATATGGCTTAAAAAAAAAAACAGGGAAAAAAAGGTAAAAAAAAACAAAAAAAAAACAGCAAAAATTTTTATTATTTTAGTGGAGTTATTTAAAAGGCTGAAAAATGATGCAAATGAATTTTTGTTATGTGCATTATAAAATTTTAGAGGCCAAAGGCAACCACCCAGTTTGCCACTCTTTAACAGGGTTGGCAAGTTTCTGCCGGGGTGGTTAAAACCGGCATGGCAGAAACTAGTTTCTGCCAGTAAGTGACAAAAACTGACACAAACTAAGAAATAATACTAATAAGAACTTTAATCTGCAATGATTCATAATTCACATATTTGATATGTAAACAATTAAGTTAAAAATCAAAACTAAAGATTATGAATGTTATTCAAAGTAGCAAAGTTTCAAAATGATCCTATAAATATACTTTGTTTATATAATGCTAATTTTCTTTCCCTCGAAAAACAGAAATTTTGATAATGATAATCTGATGCTGTACAAGTTTAACTATTAATATTATTGTTTACAGTTGAATTTTTATTTAAAAGTAAAAAAAAAAAATTAAAAAAAAATTTATGATATATCCAATGGTTGGAGTATCATAGTCGAGAATTTTTCCAACAGAGTGAAAATATGCTGGGACCAGGATTCGAACCTGGGTACTTTGGTTTGCCGTACCAATGCTCTCCCTACTGAGCTATCGTGACGATATCCTGGGCTGGCATATTTCACTCTTATTTGTTAGATAAGGCTGCGAACTACAGTGCTAATTTCATTCATCCGAGCTATAACTATAGCATTTACAGAATGAATCTTGAAATAGTACGGAAACTCCTGTATACCATGTAATTAGGTCATATGAACAGAGGAAAGTGTATCCAACTAGGTAAATTATACCCAATGGTTGGAGTATCCAGGCATGGGCGTGACTAGAACATTTTTGTGGGGTGGGCACAGGCCCCAACCTGAAAGGTTCTTTGTGTGCGTGTTTGTGTGTATATGCATGTAGGGAAATATCTAACAAACTCGTAATGATACCAAATTCACTAATTTAATGAAGAATTTGAGTGAAAATTAGCAACAATTTATTATTGAGGTTAATAGGAAAGAATGTTATTGCCTGTGATACTGCAATTTTTAAGATGACCAGACGTACTGAGACAGTGCTAGTTTTAGACAATGTGTCAGTTTCCCAACTTCTAGATTTAACGCCCAGGTTTTTAAGGTGGTTTTTTAAATGATTTGCGGAACAACGTAAAATTTTCTGACACAATTTCTAACTCATTTTTAAACGTAAAGGCATAAAATTGGAAAACCTGATTATTTAAGCGATTTGGAATCGAAATACGTTTTCCATTTTTTGATAAATAGATTACTAGTGTTATAGTAGATAGTGTTATAAGAGATTCTGGTTACGTGGCCACGCATTTTTCGTGCTCTTCGGGCTGCCGCGGCGAGAATTCGGTTCAAAACGTCGACTTTGACCAGTTTTTTTCTGAAAAATCTTCTGTTTTTACCAAAAAATGGAAAACGTGTTTCGATTACAAAGTTTCTGAATAACCAAACCTGCTCATTTCATGCTTTCCGAACAAAAATGAATTAAAAAATATGTCTGAAAATAACCTTTTAGGATTTGAGAACAGCCTTAACAGAATCCTTAAATAGGGGGTAGTCAACCTAGCGATTGCAGACACATTTGAGCCCATCGATTCATTTTCTTACGATCATGAAACCTTTATCAATTTATATATAAATGCTATTTTGCACTCGTGAATGGAAATATGGGTTTTTAAACGTGGGAGGGGGGGGGGGTATTTCAAACATTCTCAGTCTGTACAAGTTTTCTTATAAAATCTATGTGGACAAAATACTCAAAGATTCATTCACAGTGAAAATTTTGCCATTATCTTCCACATTTCTATCCTCAATGGTTGAGAAGAATCTTTGTTACGGTTTGCAGTTAATTTTCATAAACATATATCTCTATCCATTCAATATCTTTATGTGTAATTGTGAAGTTTTATGTAATATACTCACAGTTAAATAAATATGTGTGTGTACTATAGGTGCAGATTCCCAAAATCTGTAAGGAGCCAGTCGCGCCTAAACCTAAAAAATCCAGTCGCCACATTGTGAAACAAACACATAAAAACAATAGCATTTATATGGCTATATGGGGTTTATTGTCTACTATTAAAGCTTAAAAGTAATAAACAGTATATTTTTAATTAAAATTTACCCAAAACTTAAATAAATAAATGATTTGTTTTTTCTTTATTAAAATTGGGCAACGGGATTTTATAGAATCTTCCAACCATATAATTGTATACAGTTTGTAGGAATAAATATTTGTAATGTAAGGTCCCAAATAAACGATTCTCTAACTTTTTTGTTCTATAAATAAATCCCCCTCCCCCCAAAGTGTTTTTCATAGCTGAAAATAAATGCTCAACATGGGCATTTGCGTTAAAATGTATGTATATAAAAATCAAATGAAAAAATATATATGAAAAAATGTGGAGAAGATTTATTTTCTTTTAAGTTTTAGATTTTAATAAAATAAATTGAACAATTTTTGACATTCAGGAATATATATATATATATATATTTAAGAAGAAAACAGGAAACTTGTAGATCTGCAGAAATGTGGTATCCATGCTTAATCCTATTTTTTAATTATGGACAACAGAAAAAATAAAAAAGCGGTAAATATCGCAGAAAATGTGCGGAATTGATTTAAAAAATAACATTTAAAAAAAAGGCGGAAATCTGACAGTCTGTTGGAAAGGGGCATCGCTGTAAGACACTTAGACGACTTAGACATGGAAAGTTAGTGGCCAAAGAAAAAAAATCCAGTCGCCACGTGGCGACTGGCGACCGTGAATCTGCACCTATAGTGTGTACGTGAGAGATAGGAAGAATATGCTCCCACGAAGGTGAAGAAGGTTATAAAGTTTAAATTAGCCAGTGATAGTAGAAAGATGGACGACCGCTGCGCCTAAATTATCTCGGTTTTCAAAATATAACTTATGAAGAAAAAAAAACAGATTATTTAAAAGAAAACGTTCAAAAACACAAAATTCTACTTCTCTGTTAACAAAATCGTTGAAGCAATGCACTGTCTGTATAAAAAATACTGTAAAATCTATGAAAATGTAACTTGTATTAACCCTTTGAAGGATGGTGGTATACTACTTATACAACTTAATTTTAATCTCCGCGACTGGCTACAATTGCACCTGAAATTTTCAATAAATTTTTGCCTATTTTTTGTGTGTGAAGAACATTATTTTCAAATCAATTTGTCAGTAAATTCCTCTGACATTCAATTATTTCAATCTTTTATCAACATACTTTCCCACTTTCAAATTTTGCCAAATATATTTTATTTCGATGGTATCGAATCACTTAAATGAACTTCTTTGACTCATGCCAAAAATAGATTTGTGCTACAGTCTAGGTTTAGCCTTCAGATGCTTTAAAATTTTGACACTGCAAAACTTGACCATTAAAGCAATTTAAAAAAAAAACAATACAAATAATAATTTAACAGTAAGATTAATTTAATTAAGCATTTCAATAGACAAATATAATATAGAATCTCTGACTAAATTAAAAAGAGTTAAAATCAGAAAAGAAATAATGTAATCAATGAAGAAAATCCCCCCGGTCCAGCACACAGGTAGAGGTAGATTCGAAGTTAACTACTAACTTCACATGATGCGTTGCGCTGGAGAATGTGCTGATTTTTATTAGGAGGTTGGAAGTTTCGCTTTACATGTTTTTGTTTTTATTTATTTATTTTGTTGTAAGAGTTGGTTCTTTCAAAAACTTGTCAATACAAAAATTGTAGATAATTTTATGAAAAATTAAATTAAATTAAATTCAAACGGATTTGATATCTTGTGAATTGACGAAGTTATGTTTTTTATTCTTCTTAAAACCCTGTTTTTTTAAACCCATTGAGACCATTATTAATGATATCAAAAATCTATTATGCATATATTTTTGGCCCTTTTCTTAGAAGTAATAACTTTAAACGGATGCGGAATGCGATATGTATCATAATTAAGAAGCTATGGGTTTTTTTTCTGTTTTTACAAAAAGCCCCCCCATTCCCCCTGGTCCAATTTTGCCCATTAACGAACTTGACCGAGATTTTATCGCCCTGGATTTTACGTATGAGTTTGGAAGAGATTTGTGCTGAATTACAGAAGTTATCGAGTCCATAAAAAAGTGATATTTATATACAGCAGCACTCAAAAGTATTTTGACAAAGACAATAATAGACTTAATTAAAAACATTAATAAAATAAAAAAAATCAATCCTTTAATTTATTTAACTATATTCAATGTTTCACAGAATTTTAATAATAATCATATTCTCAATGATATGGAATATATTTTATTTATATTTTTATGTTAAACAAAATAAGAGCGAATATAATGTCAAAATACGTTTGAGCACTCCTGTATATATAGATAGATAAAGTTTTGAACCAGGGTGTTATTTTGGGTTCTAGGAGTCATCGGCGTAGATCTGCAAAAAAATTTCAGAACATAGGAGAGAATGTATTAGATAGTATTTCTTATGAAGTCTAACTAAAAAAATAAACGTTGTCTGAATTTAAATTAACTTGAAATGTGGATTTTATTTTTCTGAAAATAAATTTTATAACTACTTTTCTCTAAGAAAGGTTTTTCTTCCTTTTTTTTTTTTTTTTTTAAGATGTTTCAATTTCACAGCTAGTTGGGCTCTTTTTGCGAGCTTGGTTTGGAGCATAATTAAATCCATTGTTATTGTAACTCTTATTTAATTGTAACCCTATATAATATTTGGCAATATTTCACTTGTGGACAGTTAATGGGAAAATGCTTTAAAATTAATTTATTAATTTATAATTGTTTTAAAAATATTAAAATGTTATATTGCCATCGGAAACATACATGAGAACATAAATTTTCTAATTCTAAAATATCAAGAAGTGAACCGATTCAAAATTCCACCTTCATATACAAGAAACAAATTTTTTAAAAAAGTGTAAAAAAAGTACCCTGCTATTTGAGAAACAAAAAAGGATTCTAAGTATCTTAAAGTGTTTTAAAATCTTTTAAAAATCAGCTCGAAAGAGAATTGAATTGTTATTGGTGAAATATAAAGAGAAATATTCTATTTGATTATGATACTAAACACTTACCCTGTTAGTATAACATAAGAAAAAGCCGTCGGATGTCCCTTATCTATTCTTCTTTTCTCTTTAAAGTACTTTTATTAAATTACTGTAAAACAGAACTCATGTCTTTCTGCCACAGTCGTACAATGATATTGGGAAAAAAAGAAAAGAAATGAAATCTGACTTTTAATTTTTTTTTCTTCCCGTGGTTGGATATAAATAATAAATTTGCAGATTTGTTATTTACAATTATAAACAGATTTTTAGAGTAATTAAAGTCATTAAACGTTGTCATTGGGGAGTATATTTAGAATTAATACTTATTTCTATCTAAGAAAAGAAGATATTTTTGAATGAGCAAATTCGTCTTGAAACAATATTAAAATGTTAATAATTTCATAATGCATCCTTTTGGTATCAGGCTAGGGCTCTGATGGCACAAAATTATTCGGGTTTGGATTTCAAATCGTCGGGCTCTGTGTCCCTGAAAAAAGAGTCCGAACTCATCTCTATTTCACACATGTGTTGTTAATGGAAGTTTAAATAAAGTTAAAATTATATTGGGAAACATGTATATTAAATGCGTATAACAATGCATATTAAATTACATTCCACTTACTTGCAGTGTCATAATTGCACCCATTCATGTAAATTGTTGACAGTACGTTTCTCCATACTTACAGTACGTTTTACCAACTTAGCTTGAAAAATATTTTGAAATTAAGATTGAGATTTAGATTCCTTCTCGTTCTTTGCCTTTCAAGATCAAGTTGTGTTTTGTATATTCTTATCAATACTTCACCTGCTGAGTGTAAAATATCTATACCTTTTGTTTAGTGATCTGTCTTCCCACTAATTAGCAGTTGTACGGCCTATTTCCGTTTCAGACATTCAGCAATCCATAGCCAGAAATTTGATTTTTCTTTTTACTTTTAAATGTGTGAAATAGGTTGATGAGTTGTATGAATAGGATTCCGTTTTTAGCAATTGTTGGATTCTCCACATGCATCAACTGCACTTTTTGGAAGGAAATCACAAGTTGTGTGATTATTCTTTGTCAGTCCCTCTCTCATTATAAAAGGAGAAGAACATATGTGGACAAAGAATTAAAAAGAAAAAAAGTTTAAGAATAAGCCGAATTTACGATAGATACAAGTCGATACACCACATAATATAATTAATGAAAAATAATATTTCTTTCCAGCCTCTTTGAAACAGTACTACTCTCCGCGCTTCTTTAGATCTCAACTCTCGGCTCACACATGAACATTCAAATACGCGTTCGCATCGGCTCTGATTACATTAGTTTTCACAATACTTATCATATATTCTAATACGAGCAAATCTTGTGTGTGTGTGGTTTTATATATATATATATATATATATACATATGCAAATTTTATCTTAAAAACGGCTCTATCGATTTTGACGAAATTTTGTATCCTACCGTTTTGCGGCACCAGAAAACCATTGGGCTAGGTCACAAGTTCGAGAAAATTCGATCAGTGGGTTATTTTGGGTTACCATGGGTCAGGATCAAGCTAATTCTAATAAACAGTTCAAACGATTTTGACTAAATTTTGTATCCTACCATTTTTGGGCATGAGAAGACTATTGGGCTGGGTCACATGTTCGAGAACTTTCGATTAGTGGGTCATTTTTGGATCAACGCGGGTCAGGTTAATTTTATCTAAAAAAACGGCTCAAACGATTTTGATTAAATTTTGTATCCTATGAGTTTCGGGCATGAGAAAATCATTGGGCTAGGTCACATGTCCGAGAAAATTTGATTAGTGGGTTATTTTTGGGACACTGTGTAATACTATAATACTATTAATACTCTACTGATAATAGTATTTAAAAAACGCCTCAGACTATTTAAACTAAATTTTGCATCCCATGGTTTTCGGGCACGAGAAGACTATTGGGCTAGATCACATGTTCGAGAAATTTCGATTAGTGGGTGATTTTAGTCATGGGTCATTATGGGTCAAGCTATTTTTTTCTTAAAAACGGCTCAGACGATTTGAATTAAATTTTGTATCCTACGATTTTTCGGCACGATAAAATCATTTGGCTAGGTCACATGCTAGAGAAAATCCGATTAGTGGGTCATTTTTGGGTCACTGTGGGTCAAGCTAACTTTATCTAGAAAACGGCTCAGATTATTTTGACTAAATGTTATATCCTACGGGTTTCGGGCACGAAAAGACAAATGGGATTGGTCACATTTTTGAGAAAATTTGATTAGTGGGTCATTTTGGTCATGGGTCATGATATTTGAACTGAAAGCTAATTTTGACCGAGCATAGCTCGGTCTTCCCTGCTCGTATTTATTATATTTGTGTGTGTAGCCTTTTTAATATCTGGAAAATTAAAATTTTGTATCAAAATATTTACACATGAGTCTTGAAATTACTGGAGCTACTTGCAGCGTACCACTCTAGTTACTCCTGCCGTTTTATAATGAAGTATGAATGCAAATTTAGTGTTGTAGAAATCTGCATGGGCACAGGGCTGGCAAGCAACAGAAGCCCGGCCCGGCACGTGGGTCAGGCTGATCTCGGACCAATTTTCTTTCATTAAATTCGGGGCCGGGATGGGGTTGCTTTGTTATTTCAGACTCGTGCCGGGCCAGTCTTCGGACTTCATTCTATCTATCCCTGACCGGAATTTTGAAGAAGGAAAACGGACTTGAAACCTAGTTGGGCCGGCATATTTTTTGTTAAAAAAACATTGATATTGTATATTTGCTTAACAAAATCATTAAAAACTCAGTTTTGTTTAAAAATGTGCAGAAAAATATTTTTTAATTATCTAGTTTTTTACTTTATACAGCTTAAAAACTATAATTTTCTTTAAAATTTTCAGAGGTGTACATGCCTATACCTGGCTGTACTTACAGCCATGGTACATATTATACTTATTTGTCCTCCACCCTTATTTGTATTCTGTATACAAGATGTGAAAATTTTCTAAGGAGTCCTGGATAGGTCACATATAACCGAAGCCTTATAAAGCCAGTTTTTCTTTCTGGCATTTCTCTGGGAAGAGGGGGGGGGGGGAGGACAGTGCCACCCAGAGCCCTAACCAGCCAGGAAAGTTACAAGGGGCTTTAAAATTATTCGTTGGGGCTAATTAACATATGATTATTTTTCCTACCACTTTAATGATAAAAAACATAAACAGAAAAAAGAGGTCAAGTCCCCATGTCATAAAATTTTCAATTGCAAAGTTTTAGAAATTTTAAATGTAATATAGATGCTATTATTATTTTAAATATTGTGAAATCTAAAGGGATTCAAGAAGTTGCTGTGTGCGTGTGGGGGGCAGCAATTTTGGCAATTAGCCAAACCTTCAATGCTTATGAAGTACATTGTTTAAATTTTTATAACCCCCCCCCCCTCCCTCAGAGCCTAGTCGTCTGAAAGAAGCTCTGGACACATCTTTCTAATTTGCTCCCTTCCTTTCATACCTTCGTACTTCACATGCAGTTCTTGAGAGTATTATGGCTAAATAATGTAGTACATCTTTTGTTCAGTTTTATATTTATAAGGTAGTTTTGTCTCCATGTACCTACATAGCCCAAATTCTAGGACCAATAAAATATTCTTTTATCTTGATTAAAGTTTAATTGCTTCATGGCACTCTCTACATTGCATAACAAATTATTGTTCCTTTAAACATTTTTAGAAATTTATCGGAAAAAAAGTATAAATTTGATTAAGAAGCATAAATGTAGCAAAAGCACTATGTGCGAACAGCATTTGAAATCTCATGGGTATATGAAGAGGGGGTGGGGGTGGGGTAGGAGAGAGCCAAGTCCCCTATCCTAAATCTTATAAATAGAAAATTTAAAAAATATATTACGAAATATAAATATAAAAACTGTCTGTGATTGTTATTGAACTGATTATTCAATGATTGCAATTTTATTGTAATACTAGCTAACCCAATCGGCGTTACTCGGGTTTTAGATAATAAATAAAAAGGGAAATAAATGGAAAAGTTTTCGATATTAAGTCGAATGACCCAAACCCTGTTGAAATCGGGCCTATAGAACCCAAGAAAAGAATGTGCCCCCAGATGGTGGAAGATGCCCCCCCTGTAAATTTAACGAATTACTTTTAACATTAACGCGATATTTAATTTATGGATGAAATCACCTCTCTCTTTAAACAACTTAACCACTTATTTTTAATAGTAACGCGATTTTTAATTTACGGCTGAACTGAGTAAACGTAAGTTTATGCCGAAAAAGAAGATTAATATTTTTAAAAGGTGGTAGTTCGGGTCTAAGGAAATGTTTAGAAGTTTATAAAGTAGCTGGAGTACCCTAGAACTATGAAGAAAATTAAAAGAGAATCGGATCATTTTAAAAGAAGCTGCATCAAGGGACGCAAGAAGAAGATTAATATTCAAAATTGGTGGTAGCTGAGATCCGAGAAATTTTTTTGTCGTTCAAACAGTAGCTGGAAGCCCTAAGAAGTTGTTAGAAAAAAAGAGACTAGTAAATCGGACGATTTTTAAGGGATGGGGGTCTATAGTAGGGGGCTCAAAAGGGGCCAACTGATAGTTTTGAGCAGGAACCTAAGACGAAAGCATCTTAAAAGGTCCTAGTACGTAGAGGTTTAGATCTTCAAATAGTCGAAATTAAGCATGTATAAATTAATCATTAGAATAAAATATTAAAGAAATGTTTAAAAAGGTCCCTAGAACCCAAATAAAAATATGAGGGTGGTGCCCCGAAACAGGAGTTCAAAACTCAACTTTTACGTTATGCATTGAGATAATGACACAATTAGGGGATGAAAATACATGACACACAAAAAGTTCAAGGGCCCAGGAGTTCAGGGTCCAAATTTGAATGTAGAAATGAGAGAATAACAAAATAGAGAAAAGGTCTCTAAAACGGAAAAGATCGGATAAAAAGTTTGCAAGTTATTTAAAATTTAGGGCACAAAACTTAAAGGGGCACGAGAGGCCCGGTCCTTGACGCAGAATTTTTTTATCGATCATGTAGTAGCTGGAAGTTCTAAAAAGTTGTTAGAAAAAAAAAAAAAGAAAACTAGTGAATCAGATGATTTTAAAGGAGCTATAGCAGGGGGCCCAAAAGAGCCAACTGATGGTTTTGAGCCCTACGATGAAAGGTTCGAACGGGAATGTAGATATAGGGGAATAACTAAATAGAAAAAGGGCCTCAAAAATAAAGAAGATCGGATTAAAAGGGGCCCCAGAGGGCCAGAATCTTAACTGGAATGTATAAATGGGGGGAAGCTAGTTGGAGAAAAAAAAAATGACTCCCAAAACAAAGAAGGCTGGATAAAAATGGGACAAGTTATTAACAATTTAGGACAAAAATCTTAAAGGAGACCCAGGGGTCCCGGGTCTTAAAGAATTAAAAATCCTTGCCTCAGGTACATCAGGACCTATCTTGGACTATCCGCACCCAAATTTTTAGACTTCTACGTACGGTAGATTTTGCTAGCCGTCGCACCCACACAACTTTCTTTTAATAATAATTTGTATAAATATGTTTGTTATAAAGGTTTGCATTATATTTTTCATTAAAAGTGCTAACTGTTTTTCATGGCCGAAGTTATCAACTATTTTTTGTCACACACAAACCCTCTCCTAGAAATATCGCGGGTGCACCCGATCTTTCAATTACTTCCTGGATTTTATCCCCCTCGTCAGATGTTCTGTGGTCGTAGGTAATAAGGTCATTTCTTCTATTTTGCGAAAAAAAAAAAAAAAAAAAAAAAAAAAAAAAGGACAGGAAGTATCCTGCTATTTTTAGATGGAATGACCACCCAGTGCTTTCAACAGACTTATGACTGTCGAAAGAATGCTAAATTGCACTTCTTGAAACGAAACTATGTTTTCCCCATCAGCTTGTGAGGAAAAAATCCTTCATGTAATATTTAATTTTGTTCTTTCTGGATCCTTGATGCTTCCATGCCACAGAAGAATTGTCCTTTAGATACCCCTCCCATCACATGACACAACCATATACTCACATGCACAAGAACTGCCTCTGAATGCGCAATTCAATAATATATATATAAGTCAAACCTCGTTAACGGGAACACACAAGGGGAAACTTTTTGTTCGTGTTAAAAGTAGTTTGTGTTATCAGAACTTAAATACATTACATACAACTGAACGGGGTAGTAGGAAACAGTTCGTCCTAAAAGTAATTGGCGTTAAGAGTGTTCGTGTTAACGAGGTTTGACTGTATTACATTTGTTTGTGTACTGTGCAACCTTTCAACTATTTGGGTTGGAATATGCAAAATTTGAATTATTGCATCATAATATTTCCACATGAGTTTAAAATTCTGGGGTGGGCACTGGAGCTGCCTGGGGTGGGCCGTGCCCACCCGGCACACCCACTTGTTATGCCTATGTATCCAGGATACCATCAGGATAGCTCAGTAGGGAGAGCGTTGGTATGGCAAACCAAAGTACCTAGGTTCGAGTCCTGGTCCCAGCATATTTTCACTCTGTTGGAAAAATTCTCAACTATGATACTCCAACCATTGGATATAATTTACCTAGTTGAATATATTTTCCTCTGTTCACTATGAAGTCTATGATATTTTAACAAATCACTTTTCAGAGTATTTTTAAATAAATAATACAATGCAATAACTTAAAGATTATCTACTATATATAAATAGAAATGATTCTTGTGAAAATATATAAGTAAATAATTGAAGCACAAAAAGTAACACAGAGAGAAAAAAAATAATGAAATATCTTGTATAATTATTTTACAATATTAAAAGAACAAAATCACCATTCAAATATACTATTATTACTTTTTCCACGGAACATTCCATAGCATAGGACTAATTTTACTAATCTTTCTGAACTCAGACTGTTTCTTAATTTGTTCTGAATGAAAGAAAAGTTTGAAAATATTCTTTCAAGACAAACATTATTTGCTGGCAAAGTCATTATTGAGGTTGCAAAATTTGAAAACTACTCATTTTCATCAGTATTCGTTTTTAAAGAAGACCACCACACATTTTCTAGGACTTCCTTGGAGAAATATGTTTCTGGGAAAGGTGTCGATTTTGCTTCAAAGGATATTATTTATGGCACAAAATTTGGATTAATATCAGAAAACAATTTCCTCGCCTTTTCTTTTTGTTCATATGTCAATTTTGATCCTATACACTTAGGATGAAGTAAATAAGCTAGCATATAGCATATGACAGTCAGTTATTACTGCATTAAATCTGCTTTGAACCTTGCATTTGTGAGTTTCCATGAGATTTTAATTATCAAATAACTATAATATTTCTATGAGCGAGATTTTTTACAGTCATTATTAAATTATTAAGTTAAAATATAGAAAAGTATTGATTATTTTTCTTTTCTTTTCAGTGTTTAATTTAAAATAAGTACTGGATATAAGTTTCTATTTTGATTTTTAAACTGAGATTTTAAATACTCTTAAATAATTGCTCATGTATAAAATTACACAACCATATTATAACAAAAATTTTATCTGTTACATTACTCATTAATACAAATGTATTTATTTTTTAATTAAAACCATCCACAATATTTTATTTGTTATTTATTCTGAATAAAATGTACTTAAGGATTGGAGATGGATTAGAGATATGGAGATTTTAATTATCAAATAACTATAACATTTCTATGAGAGAGATTTTTTACAGTTATTATTAAATTATTATGTTAAAATATAGAAAAGTATTTTGAATAAGTATTGATTATTTTTCTTTTCTTTTCAATGTTTAATTTAAAATAAGTATTAGATACAGGTTTCTATTTTGATTTTTAAACTGAGATTTTAAATACTCTTAATTGTTCATATATAAAATTACACAACCATATTATAACAAAACTTATCTGTTACATTACTCATTAATAGAAATTTATTTATTTTTTAATTAAAACTATCCACAATATATTATTTGTTATTTATACTGAATAAAATGTACTTAAGGAATTTAATAACATTAAAAAAGTCTCAGATTATGTCACGAAATGTGTTTATGCTAGTTGTTGCCAGTTTCTGCCAATTAAAACTGGTTATAACCACTTTCTGCTGGCAAAAACACAGCCCTGTGTCTATCAATACATTTGGATAGTTTAAAACCAATAGCATTGAGACACCGGATTGCTAAAATAAAACTATCTTAAAAAATAAAGAACTATTTCTCTTGATTTCATTGAGACAGAAGTACAAAACTTAAAAATGTACTTGGTGATATTGAAAAGATATTTTATTCTTTTAACAGGATTTTAGAGTTTAAATACTTTTTAAAGAATATTTCGGGAAACTTTTAATCTTTTCACACTACAGTGATGCCAGAGATGTGCTATAGCACATCATTTAGCAAAAAATTGGAGAAGAGATGCATAAAAAAATTATAGCGAGTAAAAAATCAGGATGCATAATTTTTTTTTCTTCAAAGGATGCAAAAGAGACATATTTTGTATCAAATACATTGAATATGTCTCATTTCTAGAAGGAAGACCCACTTTTGTAAAAAAGGACCCAGTTTTTGCAAAATATCTGTGCCCCAATGACTCAGGATTCCAAAAGCCTAATGACATCACTGGACTTACATGTTAGTTTTTCCGATTTCAAGCTTTTAAACATATCAAAATTTCATAAGGAATTGCAGAAAGTCAAAACAAATTATTATAAAACTAACCATTTGTACTTTCTTCTGTCTTTGTTTGCTCTGAGTCGGCAACATTATGAGTTATTTTGTAAACTTGGCAGTTACCTCCCATTCCTGCAAATAGGAGGGAATATTTTCCTGTATTGAAGATGGCACAGTTCATAATTGCTTCATTGCCAGTCTCATAACGGCACACACACTCAGCTCTGCATGTTGATCCAGTATTAACCAACTCATAAATCTCCTAAAAATAAAAAGTGGAAAATGCTTTAAAAATTATTAAAAAATTAAATAGTGTTCAATAGTAATGAAAATAAGCAGACTAAATGTTATATATAGTAGAACCTTGATTATCTAATGTAATTGAGACCAAACCTAGGTCAGATGATTGAGAATTTATCAATAATCATCTAGTTTAATGTATAACATCGTCATCGAACTGCTATTATGACTATTTAAACTGCTAAATAAATATCTAAAATCAAATTGTACATATATGATATAGAATCATTTATACATATTTTTATTCTAAATTATTATCTTCCTAACCTAATTTTTAATATATTAATTAATATTCTGTTCGCTAAAATATCTCTTTATTCTAAAACCTTGCATGTACGTTAAAAATCTATTTTTGATTCCAAGTGCAGTTATAACAGATGTAATGTAATGTTTTCCAGACATTCATTTACAGCTGCATGGAGCACTCAACCTCTTTCAGTTCATAAATAATTGTGCAAATGAATGTAATTTCCTAGATACGTGTTAAACTGTTTCCTTTGTGTAAATTCCATTTCCATGGGGCTGCCCGCATGTGTATGCTAAAATTCACTAAAATTACGACTTCACCAAATGTGGTAACCATTTCATTCCTCGCGTGCAAACATTTACATTAATTACCCGTAACGTACAAAGAAATTCTTATATGTCTGCAATCTCATTGGCTCTAACTGCTAAATAAATATCTAAATTCAAATTGTACATGAAAATAAATTTATTTTGAAACAAAAAACTTAGAGTAGAACTGGAGTAGAATTGTTCACGAAGGGTAGGTAATGAATCATAAACGAACAGTAAGCAAGTGCGTAGTTTAAATATGACACTGATCGTCATATTTAATTTCCCCTTTTGAAATTCTGTTCCTGAAAAGATGACAAAAGGGTTTTGTTCCCTGCGCATGCTTACAATCAGAGGGTGCAATCAGGGCCGAAACTAAGGGGGGGCAGAGGGGGCACGTGCCCCAGGCGCCAGCAGAATTGAAGGTGGAGGGGGCGCCAAATGCAGGTTTTGTTTGATATAGAAATGTATATATATATATGAAATTTGTATAAAAAGTGTCGCAGCCCGAAAATCCAAAAGAAAAATGAACCAAATGCATTAAAATAGACAAATAGATAAAAAGATTCGTCTACAATACAAGATAGCAAATGAATAAAAAACGAACTGTTCTCTTAGGCTATTTTCTTTCTCCCATTCCAAATGTATCATGTCTATGCCGTCTATCATTTAAATCTCTTCCTGTGGTTTAGGAGAATCACTAACATTTTTCAAGGTCAGTCCCTACTCGTGTCTGTATATGACACTGTTCAACGTCGTCTGGATACGGTACTGCACTGTCCAGCATGGATAATTGACAAATGATTCCCTCACTCTGACTTTTCTATTAGATAAAAATGTTCCATGAAGGCTGTTCTCTTTTTTCCCTTTTCTCCCAGCGTGGAGCTTTCTTCCCTTTCCATTTTGTCATGGGCGAGGGGTGACTGCTCTGGACAATAAACACAAATTGGAGGATGAATGCCCAAAGTAAAATTCTCAGTAAAATCTTTTTCTCTTAACTATAGCCTTTGTAGAGGTACAGTAAAAAATTTCGTACAGCGCGCCATGGCTAGTAAAGCCGGAGCCGCCCCTGGCTTTATCTTCCAAAAAGTTTTTTACTCGTCTTTTTGCGAAAGTTTTCTAAGCATTTTGCCGACCTTGGCGGCAACTGGAATATGCCGGCCTGTTAATTTTGCTGAAAGTACTTTTTTATACAGATCCAATCTAGTATTATTAGAGGGTGCGAGGTTGGGCGACTGCCTTGGATACTAAAAACAAATAATATTTGAAAGAATAATTTGAAAAATACGCAAAATAAAACTCTTTGTTAAAACTTTTTTTGAAAAAAAATTTCATTTGTAGGGGTGCAGGGAGAAAACCATACCCAAGTTGCTATGACTAATAAAATTAGATTATAATCAGTAACAAAGTCAAATGCATTCTAAATATCAGCTTTATGTAAACAGCATACCAAGTATGGGGCACCCCTAAATCAGGGGCCCCAGTGTCATGATCCAGATTTAGATTTATCAGATCTGATTTAATTAGACTCTGAATCTGTGTAATTAAATCGTCATAAAAGTCTCTAACAGTAACAGGGTTCCTTTCAGCTCAGATCGAAGTTTGAGTCTCACCCCAACCTTCCACAACCGTTCACAGTTCTGATAATTGCTAATAGAAAAGAAGACAAGGAAAAATATTTAAACATAACTAAAACATTTCTGGGAATAGCAAATGGTATAAAAAATATTCTATTTAAATTACATGAAAATTATGTAGTAATACTAATTAAAAAAAAAGTGCTAAGAAAATCCTTTGATCAAAAAATAATTTTTCTCGTTGAACTCAAAAGAGGATTTTGGGGGCCCTTTGGATGCGGGGCCCTTCGCGATTGAGACCATCGCGACCCCTTAAATTCCACTCCTGCGAATATCAATAATTATACTTCCTAAAATGAAAACTTGTATAAAGCGGAATATTTTTCGGTTCCTTTCGATTCCATTTTCAAGGTTTTAATGAATCAGTATTTGACAAAGCTGATTACTTAGTTCAGTATTTGATTTGATTTGATTTGATTTGATAGCCTAAGAGGGACTGCTCAGACTAGTAGAAGTCTGTAGAGCATAGTGTCCCTCCCGGTCCCCTTTATTAAGGTCTTAAAAAAAAAATAAAAAAATAAAAAAAAAAACTTTAAATTTTAGAAACTTAGAAAAAATTAGCTTTGGAAATTTTCTTTTCGGAGGGGGGGGGGGCGCCAAAATCCATGTTTGCCCCGGGCGCCAAAAAGGCTAGTTTCGGCACTGGGTGCAATAACATTCAAATGTTGTGGCACTCGGCAGTACAGCCTTCAAAATTTTGAAATGGGGAATGTTTTAGTTCAGAACAAGGATATGTACACAGGGGGTGGAGGGGGGGGGGTAGAGTACAGTTATACAGATCAGAACTTATGGGAGTTCAAGCTAATTTCAAAGGAATTCTAAGAAATGGGAACCAAAATATTTATTTGTACTCTTAGTTCATAAACGACCACTTGCATACACAAGGAATGTGAAACTGAAAAAAAAAAAATGTCTGGAAACCAACGTCGGTTAACGGAGAGTTTCAGTTAAATGAGGTTTGGAAAATCGATGTTCTACTGTATGTTCCAAACACAGTTCGAAATGTACCGATGCAAACCGGAATGATATTTCGGTTCATGAAATTATGACAAATATTGTTCCAGTTTGTTAAATTATGGTCAATATCATTCTGGTTTGTGCAATTACAGTAGACTCCCTCAAATCAGCACAGCTTGGGACTAGGGGTTGTGCAGATTTCTGGTCACTGTTTTGTTTACATTTTTTAAACAGTAATTTGAATGTAATAATGCACTCAAAATTATCATGAATGCTTATAATAAAGTAAAATATTAAAATATTTAAGGAAAATAATAAAGTAAAATAACAAAAATTAAGAAAAAAAAATCATTAAAACATTAAAAGTAAAGGTTATATAAACAATAATGCATGACTAAATATGCATAATAATGATGAGATAAATTTTTCCTGAATTATTCAATGAAACACGCCTTATATAAAGGTACACTAGTAATTTACATCAAAACCATAAAATTGCAAAATTTTATTTGAAATTTGACCAGATTTAATAGCCAAAAAAGCTTGATTGATATATAAATATGCATTTGATAAAAAGATTTCGATCACCACTAATATCAGTGCTATCTTGAATTTTTTTGGAAATAAATTTATACTTCCTTTACAAGAAAGCAAGAGTTCAATGATATTAACCAGAATTACATAATAAAATGCATACGGAATAATATAAAAATTAAAAAAATCATGAATTTTCCCCGTATCTCTTAACTGTAAGTTGCACTGTTTACATCTGAAACAATGTGCAGATTTTAGGAAATTGTGGATTTGAGGGAGTCTACTGTATTAAAACATGTTACAGTTTCTGAAAAACATTAATATTTCCATTTCCGTTCAGGTTCACCTGAAAAAATGGCTAGAACGTGCGGTGATACACTTACCATAAGCAGTGTGATAAGCCATCACTCATACCCACAGCTGTGGAGGCCCTGACTTAGAGTATCTAGGGCCCTGGACAAGCATTATTCCAGAAGGCTCTTTTTCTATCTTATCCATAAGAAATTTTCTTGAATTACGCTGAAGTGACTGAACTGCATACAAAAATTTCTTACTAGGTACTATTCATATTTGTATCTACATAGTTGTAGTAGTTGAATCACAGGATCACCATTAAAGATAAGAGATAATAGATTTTTTTTTTCTTTTTTTTTTTAAGGAATATAAGGGCTTATGTGAACCGTTGAAATGTAAATACAGGTCTTTCTGTCATTCTTGGCTGTTTGTCATAGTATCATATGTATGTCATAAGATGTCTAAAAGAAAAATGTTCCCAACGGGTCATCATTAAAAGTTTTATTTTTTCTTGTTACAATGATAATGTCAATAATGAAGTTCTCTTGAAAACAATGGAATACTTAGTTCTTACAATAAAATTTTATTCACCTGCTTTCTGTTGTAGTTGGTTATTTTTTGAGGGGAGGGGGCATAAATTACAGAAGCTGAGGAAGAGGTTCACTCTTATGTCCATGTGGGCCCCCCTCAGCTGGGACAATTGCCCCTCATGCCTCTGCATTAGTCAGGCTCTGTGGCTGTGACATGTTGCAATAGTTCCTACTTCAAATAAATGACTCACAAGGAAGATGACTGAATTCTCCTCAGCCTGTTATTTTTTGACCTGACTGAAGACTGAACAAGGACAATGTGTGGGAAGTTAGTTCTTTGTTTGTCCATCGTGCTACCTTTCTCGTGATTTTGTTATTTCCTGTTAAATAGTTGAATTTCGGACATCAGATTTAATAGTCCTGCACAACTGGTACATTTATCATTGCAGTGTTTTGTGACACTTTTACAATACTTAAATTTATCATTAAAAATAATTTGATTTCTGCAATCATTCCCCCATGTGTATTAAGTAGACTGGATGCTGATAAGATGATGACCGATACAGACAAAAGTATCTTCAAAGGTAAATAACGTTTATACTTGGACTGATTACTCTAAGTAAAATAAACAATTAAAAAATCCCTGATGGCTCAGCCTACAGACACAGGTAGTTTTGAAGACGCAGACTGTGGGGCACCTGTTTATTGAGAATCGCAGAAGAAATGAACTTTTCGCCATGATGCGGCAGTTGGGACTGCCCACTTTGAAATCTACCTGTGCCTGTAGGTAGAGCCAGCAGGGACTTTTTTGTGTAAATTTTTTTTTGCTGTAAGGGTTGGTCCTATAAAAAACTTGTCAGTATAAAAATTGTAGATAATATTAAGAAGATTTATAATAAATTTAAAAGGATTTGTTATCTTGTGAATTAATGAAATTATAAATTTTTTCTTCTTAAAGTCCTATTTCTTCTCCCCCTTGAGGCCATTAATTATATCAAAAATTGGCCGTACATAAATTTTCAGCCCTTTTTCTAGAAGTAATAATAATAACTTTAAACGGATTCGATACATATCATAACTGAGAAGTTATGGGTTTTTTCAGTTTTCACAAAAAGGCCCCCCCCCTCCCCTAGTTCGATTTTGCCCATTAACAAACTTGACCGAGATTTTATGCCCCTTGATTTTATGTATCAGTTTGGAAGAGATTTGTGCAGAATTATTGAAGTTATCGTTCCCATAAAAAAGTGATATCTGCAAAATTTTTTCAGAAATTCCAACATAGGGGAGAATGTAATAGGTAGTATTTCTTATGAAATCTAACTAAAAAATGGTTAAAAACTGCAACAAGCAGTAAAAATGATTTTAGCAGGGCTTTACAAATTTGATAAAATCTGGTAACCAGAAAAAAAATTCTAGTAGCCAGTAAAAAATATTTCCACCCCCGCCTTCCTCCTCATTCATTTTCAATTAGCAAAGAAAAGTTTTTATGAATTAATTGAGGAAAAATAATAACAGGCATTGTTTCGAATTATTAGTTACATAGTTTAGAAAGATAATACAAACTAAGTTTCCTAATGAAACTTATCAAAATCATATATCTTTCAAAATAAGTAAATTAAAATACTGTAAAGAGTGAATTAACTGGCATGTTCAGAAAATGCTGATTGCCGAATGCTTCATATGTCCGGATAGTTGAATGCTACAAAATCTATATCTGCTGAGGAGCGCATCGACAAAATAGTGAAGCAGGAAAACAAGTTTCTGCCTATTTTTCTGTCGAAATCTCAAATAATTCTGATTTGATTATTTTAAAATTTACATTTGATGAACTTATTTTTGCCAAATTAAAAACAAAAGTTTAAAATATTTTTTGTGTGAATATAGTTTAAAAGTTTATTTTTTAATATTGGGAGAGGGGGAGGGGATGGCATTTGTGATCATTTCAAGAAAGATTAGGTCAATTTTTGTACAAAACAGAAACAACAAAAACCTGATTAAATTAAATTACTTAGTCACCAGATAAAAATATTTGGTCGCCAGTGGCGACCTGGCGACTGTATTTGTTAAGCCCTGGATTTTAGTCAACAATAATTTTGAACTAGTGTTTGGGTTTATGGATTTTTCCATTTTGAGCCCTGGTTCCAAAAGATTGAAACATGCTTTAAATTTTTTACCTGTTGCCAATACGTAAGAAATGTAAATTGCAAAAGTGTTCAAAATAAGGTAGGAATAAAGATTATGTTGATGAAATAGTCCTACCATTATCCTTCAAAAGTTAATGGTAGGACTTTAACTTTCAGATTTTTAATTTTTATAGGTTTCCTGGATCCTATAAGTTATCTTTAGAAAAACAATTTCCATGCTCTGAGCAGTACAACAGTAAAAATTCAATTCTTCTATGACCAAAATTCGGCTTAGATGCTTTACACTCACGCTAAAAAAAATAAAAAATTAATCGGTTAAAAAAAAAAGAAAAAAGTCGCCAAATTTAGGGGATTTTTTCCTTTAATGGCAACCTAGCCATTGTATTAAGTTATTCGTTTGGCGCAGTCTTGAAAATCGCGCCAACCAAACAGTCGCCAATCTTTTGTTTACATTTTAGCGTGAGTGTAACACATCTGTTCCCAAAATTCAACAAGTTATGATATATTTGAAATTTAGGATGTTTTTGGCATTAAAAAAAAAATGCCTGTACATTTTTAGTGTCAGTCAGTAAGCTCCAAAATGTTATAAAACTCAAAGTACCATAAGTGAACTCCAGAGTATTATCGGTGAATTGTGGTCATATAAGAATGGAATTTTTGCAGTTGTACTTATCAGAGCATGGAGACAATTTGTCTAAAATATAATTTATAAGACCCAGATACTAGTGCCATAGCTAAGGTTTTGGGTGCCAGGATAAGAAATAATTTGTCCCTCCCTACAAAACAACAAAAATCAAACATTAAAATAACTGTAATATTTGTAAAGAGAAAGGATATGCACGGAAATTCTAGGGAAGCAGTTCTTCCTAAAGCAAGTAATGCTGAGTCGAAGTATGGGCAATTATGACCCATTGACAAGTGTTGTATTTTGAATCAGTGCATTGCTGTTTGAATTCCATTGAACTTCAAATATAAAAGGTAAAAATAATAGTAGGATTCAAAGTCAAACATGAACCATGCAAAGAGACAGTAAAGAAAATTATTTCTCACTGAATGAAAACTGGAATTAAAAAGGGCTAGCACCAGCACAACCATCAGGCTGCTGCCCAGAGCCAGTTGGGGTCTTGTTAGGGGAAACCAAACCTCTCTATAGAATTCACAATGATGTTGCCTCTGTGTAAAATAATATTTTTCATCTAAATTTATTTTTAACTGTTTTTTCCTGAAAAAAGTGAGTATTAAGTTTATTTCTTACAGCCAAAGTTGATATAATTGTCAAGGAATGAATAGATTTGAGGAACCTGAAAGTAACAGTGAACGTGAAAAGTAAATTTTGATACTTCTCTATTATCCTGTCGACCACTTTTCATAGCAAAAAACTAACGCCAAATATACAGGCGAACGTTGCCATTGGAATACCAAAATAAATAAAATATAAGAATTTAAGGACACAATTGTTATTTTAATTAATGAAATAACTAATCAGTAAAACATGAAAAATACATGCAAATGTCAAATTAAAAACCACTTGATGACATAACAAACTTGTATAATGCTTCTGACATCAATTAAATAAATGTGACTGCATTTTTGGCATTGAATCTTACAGTTTGGCGATAGTTTTTTTTGTTATGAAAAGTGGTCGACGGGATAATAGAGAAGTACCTAAATTTTTTTCAATTAAAAATCATTATGCACATTACATGTGAAAGAAGCTGAAATTAGTATAATCTACATTATAAATTATTCTTTGGCATATACAATTACTATTTTTTTTAAAGTCCAGTTTGTCAGTTAGAGATGTTGAGTCTCACTAAGTTATTTACCATTAGTACTTTTGAAGGGTGTTATAAGCAGTGCCTGATTTACGACAGGGCATTCGGAGCATGGGCCCCCAAATGCTACTGAAAATTTTTCAATTATTGGCCAAAATATGATGAAGTTTTAAGTATCAAAGAAAATATTATGGAATAATCTGTTTATCATTTATTTCATTTAAAATTAACTTCTTAAGGGGCTACTTCACTCAAGTGAAAACACCCGCTTGCTAATGTTAATCCTATGGGAGACATTTTTTAAAATATCTCGTTTGCACTTCAATATTTTTAATGATTTTTTTTCATTGAAAAGTTGAGGTCAGTCTCTAAAAATGCCGTTTTTTCTTTTTCGATTTTGTTTACAGGTTTTTTTTTTTTTATTATTAATATATCTTTTTACTCAAGGCATTGGTGCAAAAGGGGGGGGGGGGATAAGAATCTGTACCCAGGGCCCCCAAATTTGTAAATCGGTCCCTGGTTATAAGTACTGAAAATTTTGTTAAATTTCATAAGTCAGGGCTTTCCTTGCCCTCTTGTGCTAGTCTCTCTGAATAAAAAGCAATTAGTGTTAGTTTTAGCAATAAGTATTATTTTAAGTGTCAATGTAGTAAAGTTGTCTAAGAAGTAACAGAAATTTTCATTTGGCTTAATACATAGTATAAGGAAAACATAAATATAAATTTAGAATGTATTACTTACTATTACATTGAGAATGCCTGTTTTAGCTCCACCACCACCACCTGCAACCAAAATATGTCGCTCTGACAATACTGCAATAGTAAATAACGGAAAATTCACCCGAGCTAACAGATGACTATTCTTTTTCGATTGAAACATTCTCATAGTTGACAATAAAGTATACTATGAATAAGTGGATAAAGACAATATCATATGTTCAAAAAGTTGGTATTTCTTACGCATCGGAATCGACCAGTTGTCTTTAGGATGAACTTTCTGAAACACATTTCTGAAACATAAGATAAATAAATAAATTCAGAGATTAAGTTATTCAGTAGAAACAGAATTAATTTATTTTAATAAAAATAGAACTTATTTTCCTTACAGTTAAATTGTTTTTATTTCGGAGGAAGGCTGTCAGAACATTATATATGTAACTGCTAAGGAATTGTTCTCTGTGAATGAATTTGTAAAATCAAAACTTAAATGACAAGCAATCTGCTGACGCTGTAATGTTTATTATGCGTGTGTCTACGCGATTGGTTTGGTTGATGGGTTGATTGATTGCACTAACAAATACATATTGGTCTGCGACTATTACATCTGCAGATCTTACATCTAGAGATCTCGTGAATAAAAATGAATTTATGTTTCAATATGATCTTAAATATACAAATTCATCTGTGTTGGCCAATTTCAAGCAAAATAAAAAATGACACAAAAATTGGAATTGTTTTGGTTATATTTTAATCGAACGTTCAAATAAAAATCTGCGTCGAAAATCGAAAGTCAATTTTTCAAGTTGAATCGATTATTACACGTCATATGACGTCATCTGACGCTGACCGACGCCGAGCCGAGGCTACAGGCTAGGCTAGACCAAAGATTCTATACACTAGTGTAGTATACACTACATTTAAGATATCTAGAGACCGCCATTTTTGAGGTGGTACCTCGCCGGAATTGAATACCTGTCCACACCGCCAAACGCATTTAAGATAACTCACTCAACATCACCGTGTCCAGTGCGCATGCGCATATGTTAAAAGCAAACTCAACAGCCAATCGGCCTCCAGAGCCAATCAGAGTGCGCGGTACTGACTGTATCTAGCAATGGAAAGTTCGAACTCACTAAGTGAGTTTCGGGCAGGGAGATAGAGAAAAGGAGAACAAAGATAATGTTTCTACTTATGGAACTAAAAGCGGTACCTAGTATGGCGGCGTTTCTGGTCTTTTGGGCCTTTAGGAAGTGTAGCGCCCTCTATCTCTTTACCATGCTCGAAACCAAAATGCAGGAAGAGAAGACGACAATTTGTCATGTTTGACAGGTCACATGACCGGCCTTTGGGAGCACCAGCGCCACAAACTGGGTACTAATTCCCGGTCCATGTTGTGATCTTGAAAGCCTACCTTCACTGTTCTCCTTCTTATTTCTATCTCCATGGTTTCGGGAACTCACTCAGTGAGTTCAGCGGTCTAAGATATCTTAACTATCCGATCTGAACGTAGTATTTGGCTAGACGCTGGCGCTGGCGCTGGCTGATCTTTCACCTTTTCGACGACTGCTGCATTGCGGCGTCTGGTCTGATCTGGCTCTGGTTGTTTGTGTGGTATCTGATCCGTATTGGTATTACATTCTCTTTTAAATTTAATATCCAAAACGTAAATTTATTCATAAATTTATATAATTTCTAAATAAGAGTTATATTTATGTGTTTAATTGCTAAAAACATGTTTAAAAGTCTAAGAGGTATGTTAACATAAGGGTGGATCCACGAGGAGAATAGGCCTAGCCTCTGCAACTCCTCTGAATCAAGAAAAATTCCAAAATTTTTGTGGCATTTATATATGTAATGTCAGTAACATCATTTCTAATAATAAAGGAATCATCTCTGTTACTAAATCGGTCCACAAAAACATATACCTAACCTTTACAATTTTCATTCACCGTACTTGGCTAATAGAATGACAATTTCGACATTTTTTATCTAAAACTTCCATTTTAACTGCAATTTTCTCCTTCTAACACTTTTCTAATGTATAAAGAATAACATTGTCATAATATCTACAATAACAATGTCGTTCTTTTATTGTACTATTTAATTATTTATTATGTTATGATGTGCTTTTATTGTAAACATTTTATTCCAATGATTTTTGTATTGGGTCATCTAGAAAGTTCTGCAGTTTTTCAAAGCGAAGCACAGTCTTGTCTAGTTATTTTGCTACTGCTGCTAATGAGTGACCTTGAATGATCCAGATATGTACAGTCAGTCTTTTCTGCTTGTACAGCATAATTCTCACACTGGAACAAAAAAATATGCCTTAACACAAGTGTGAATTATGCAGCGCAAGCAGAAAAGCCAAATGTACGTATCCGAGTCATTCAAGGTCGTTCCTTAGCGGCGATAACAAAATAGACCAAACTGTGCTTTGCTTTGAAGAACTGCAGAAATTTTGGAACAACCCACTATTTTAGATTAATTGTGGGCATTCACATTACTGAAAGTACACAGGAAACATACTTGTTACATTCTCTTAGTATTTCATTTATTTTTAAAGACCTATAAATAGAGGATGGCATCCCCCATCTTGCAAGGGGTGCCATTATAGAATTTTCTTGGGATGAGGCAAAGTTTTCTTTAAAGAGGGTAAAAACTTCTGATCTTGTTGTGCATAGCTGAGAAGTGATTGGTACAGTTTTATTCTCACATATTTTTAAAAATAGCCAAAGAATGATCTGTAACGTGTCTCATTTTAAGAATGTTTCAGCAACAAAGCTTTATAGTAAATAACACTAGTGTTTTATTAATGTTTGTGCTTGAAGTGTATTTAATGCTAATGTTGTAATTTTGTCAAATCTGATAAGTTGTTTTAGCTTTTGTGGAGTTTCTGAAAATTTTCATTTAACTCAGACTTGCTATTACCAGGGCTTAATTTGCGCTGGAGCCCAGCTCCAGTACTTCTCTATTTTTAGTAAAAATTTAAATATTGGCCAGAATTCGCCGGAGCTCATAAACACTGTGCTCCGGAGCCCAGTGCAATAACACTTCCGAAAACCGAATCCTAAATTACCCTTTCCTTCCCCTCCAATGTTTTGCCTTCTTATGTATCAAAACACTTATAAGTGACATAATGTGTTGCTCATGTAAGAGATGGATATGAGACAGGCTTGATTTTTATATCAGTTTTCGGGTTTGGGCAGGCTCGAGCTCAATCTGTCCCAAATTCTAAAGTTAATTTATTTCCATTTCAAATCATATTAATGCTATTTTGATCCGAATAAAGAGTAAACAGAAATAGTCTTTTTCATTCTGCATGGCTGTGAACTATTCATTTTTTATGTGTTAACACTATTTCCGAATCCTAATCCTGAGCTTAATCCCAGAATTCTGAGATTAATTAACATTAAGATTAAGCAAAGATTTCTATTTGGAAGTAGTAATAACTAAAAATGGGAATAGTTGAGAGCTAAGTATACACAGATAGATGTATTTAAAATTTTTATTTTGCTAAATATAAAAACAATGCTTTAAATTTTAACATTGGGGACATTATTATAGAGTTGCGGGTGGGAAATTGCACTTTTTAACCATTAAAAGCATAAAAACTCTAATCTTCCAGGGGGGGGGGGGGCATTTCAATGCTCTGGGAGGGGGAGGGGATGTCTCCCCAGGGCCACCCCCTGAATTCAACTCTACCTCTCAGTCAGGAAAATTTGTGTGTTACTGGCTTTTGTATAAAAAAAAAAAAATTACTTGCATAGTAAAAACTGACTTGTCTTCTTGAAATGATTGACTTTTAAATATTAGAAGTGCCTTTAAAACAAAAGTTCTTGTAAGAATATTGAAATGTGAGATACATACCTAAAAAAAAAAACCCACAAGGATTCATTAGTTTTTTTTTTTTTTTTTTTCAATAGTTGTTTGACAACTAAAGGGCAAAACTGGGACATTTCGTCAGTGGCCAGTAGTAGCAGTTTTATAAGAGGCCACTTTCTTTAAACTAGTAGCCACTTTTTCATTTAAAAGCTCTAAACAGTAAAATTTTCTTGAAATTTCAATTAGTATTAATCTGAAATTAAATAGCCCAAATATGTTAATATAAACAGATTTCAACCAGTAAAGTAGAATTCTTGATGAAATGCAAACAAATTTTATTCTTTCCTTGTAGGAAAGGTTGCATAAGGTGGGCATTGACAATTTTTTTAATAGCCACTTTTTTTCATTTAGTGGCCGGTGGTTGGTGTTAATTTTGCCTTTTATTGACAACATGTCTCCGTTTCTTAAGTCCAAATTGCATCAAACTTTTTAAAAGTATCAAGGCCTAAAAAAAAAAAAAAAAAAAAAAAAAATGCAGTGTCCAGCTGTTAGAATGAATATAATTTGTTATTTTGGAAAAAAACAAGGACTTAAAATGAACGGAGAAATGTTACAGGCTTGCTGCATCACCTGGAAGAAGATGGAAATTTCTTTTAAAACCTAAAAAATACAAAGAATTTTATTTTATTTTATTTTTATTTTTTTTACATTCAAGAAACCCCAGTCTCTTTAACCCTCTTATGGAAAAAATTTACATAGCTGTAGTGTTTCTTCTTATTCTGTACATTTTCTCTACACGAGTTTCCCTCCCAGTTTAAAAAAGAGCAGTGTACTATTTAGATTTGTAAGAGAGCATTTTTAACTCTTAAGGCTCTACATCAGTAACATTTGAAATTTCCCCCTGCCATGTTAAACCAGTGGTCGTGGATTCCATTCGTATTTGTTGAAAATCTCATTAGGAAATTAATATTTTTGACTTATTTTTTTAGTATCCTCTTCTTAAACGATGTCTCTTATTTTCTGTGTGTACAAAATATTTCTAAATTATATATATATATATTTTAATTTCGTGCTAAAGTCTTAAGAAGTCAGCGAGATGTAAATAACACTAAATAACTCCAAAACTATTTGGAGTTTTAAAAACTGGAAAACACTGAAATAAAGTGCATGGTCTCATCTATTCATATAAATTAAAAAAAATCGTTTAAGTTTATTTAAACTCTAGATAATCGACAAATAAGCTGGAAATTGTTGAAAATTTCATCCCCTCACTAAGCAATAAATCAAGGCAGGAGGAGGACCACAGTTGACCTTTGACATCACACAGGTCGGGAGAAGGGTGAGATATTGGAAACGCATGGGGATTCTTTCAGTATGCTTGTAATTGTTAATACAGAACAGAGTCTGATATAGTGAAGATCAAATTATTTTGACAAACTAAGAGAGAAAAAATATATATATATATATGTTTGTGTATACAAGTATGATTTTATATATATAATATATATTTTCTTTTTTCGCGAGGGCTTTATTTAAAACTGATTCATATATAAGTTTAATCTTTATTGTATAAGATTCCCTTCTTTATTAAAAAGTATAAAAAATCTCAACTGAAAACTTTAAAGATCGGCAACATTTTAATTGATGTAATAAAATAAAGATAAAAAATACAGAGAAGGTATCTTGCATAGTAAAAAATATGTTTGAATAAAGGGTTTATCAGATTATAAATTATTTATAATGTATATACTCGTGTATAAGTCGAAGAATTTTAGACAAAATTTGGGAGCTGAAAATGGGAGGTCGACTTATACACGAGTAAGTAAAAAAAAAAAAAAAAAAAAAATAGCGGAGTGAAATACCGGAGTCATACTTTTTTTTACAGATAATTGGTGAATGTGCACGTCTTTTAATTAATCACATATGGGTCTAGGTTGGAGAGACAGATAAAAGCGGACAATGGTGATTGATAAAAAAAGAAATCTCAACAATAATGTCTCTGTAATTGTTCTGCACTCATTTTCTCTTGGGATAGAATTCCCTTTAATACAGGGGCATCCCTTTCAACATTTTAATCCCCTTTTTAAAAAGAGTTCAACTTGAGATTGCTTCTAGATTTCTCTCCTAAGAGTACTACAATACAAAGAAGTACTATATTATAGCAGTTTAAGAAGTTGTTTACCCTTGTAAATAAGGCATGAATAGATTTTTCAAAAAAAAAAAAAAAAAAAAAAGTAAGTAATCATTAAATTGATGTGAATAGCTTTCAAATTAGTTTAAGCTTCTTCAGTTTTACATAATTATACAATTTTAAAATGTTGAATAAAAAAAAAAAGAAGTCTGATTAGAAACGTAAAAAGTTTACTAATTTAATGATTTTTTTTTTTTTCATCCTCGATTACAAATTATTTTTCAACATACTACCAGAAATGTGGTTCGACTTCGAAAATTCAAATTTTTTCCAAAATTTTGCGTAAGAATTGGGGGGGGGGGGGGGGGGGGGTCGACTTATACACGAGTATATACGGTATTTATAATTATAAACATTTTACAATAATTTAATATAAATTATAATTTATTATATTTATATGTTAATGTGTTTATATGTTATATTATAATTTATACTTCCCAATTATGACATGATTATTATAATTCTCTGCCACATTGATGTAAAAATCTATGTTATGGTTATATATTCAGTGTCAATTTTCTTGGTATACTGTCGCTTGATGCTGCAGCATAAATTTGAAATAGCATATTTAGTTATACACAAATTGCAGTTATACACACATTACGATGGGGTATCATTCGAAAGGTTTTTGAAGCGGTTTCTGGCATAGTACACTCACATTTCGTTAAAACATGTTTTTTTAAATTAAAAATGGCTGTAATTAAAAATTAAATCGGCGTTGTTTTCATAAATTAAATAAAAGGTTTTTATCTAATTTGTGTTACTACAAAAATGAAATAACGCATTATATGATACTCAGCATGATTATAAAAAAATAAATAGTACAAAAAAGATAATGTATGATTTCTCAGCACGGGTTTATTTCATATTTATGGATAAAAAGCAAAATTGAAATGTTTAGAAGAAAACGATATCATTAATCGATAGAAGCAGTGGTATTTCACGTGTAGAATAAAAGGTATGCTTTGTTAGATTAGATTAGATTAAATTTTATTTTAAATGCATTCAATTTATTTTTCTTTGTATTAATATTCCTGAATAATAAAATAATGAAAATTTATAACAAGAATATTTTTTAATGAAAAAAGAAAAAAATACAATTATGAGTTACAGGCTAGAGTACACCGCGAGTAGGGTTGTGCCTGACATCTGCAAGTCAACCCCAACCCAACCAAAAAAAAAAAAAAATCATCAACCCAAAACTCAACACAATTCGACCCGAAACTTATCAGAGCCGGAAGTGAAAGAAAATTAATACACATTGGAATACAGTAATTGAAAAGTAGTCTGAAGTTATGCCTCTAATATCAGTATTATCCTATTTGTATAAAAATAGACATATATTCACTCATTAATATTCTACTTAGTATTTTTCATTTGGGTTGGGTTGATTATTGATGGCCAATTATCTACACTTGGGATATAGGCCTGGGGAAAGTGCCCTTCGTGGGGATCTTTCTAAGGGAACCTAACCCGTATTTACGCATGGATAAATCCACGGCTCGAAGAAAACCACAAAAACTCCGAACGA
Organism: Maratus michaelseni; assembly: GCA_963931845.1. NCBI lineage: Eukaryota > Metazoa > Arthropoda > Arachnida > Araneae > Salticidae > Maratus > Maratus michaelseni. The sequence continues at coordinate 261,839,488 of OZ007598.1, forward strand.
TTAGGCCGACGGGCGCGATTGGGATCGAACCCAGCACCTCCCGTCTACCAGCTTCGAGAGCAGAACCTCTCAGCCACTGGTGGGGCTATTTTTCATTTGGGAATATATATATATATATATATATTGAAAAATCGGATCAACTAGACTTGAACCCGAAACATTTAAAGTCAACCCCAAACCGATCCGAAACGACACAAATTAGCGTCAATTCGACCCGAACCACGGGTCGTAAAATCTACTTACCCGACCCGATGCAGGACTCTGCTACAGGCTATTTAATAATTTATGATGGTACTTTTAATACGGTGTTTTTTTTTTTTTTTCCCCACAGACACACCAATTTTAAACTCTTGCTCTTTCCTGGATTTCGTTCAACTGGCTTCTCCTTACAGATCGCAAAATTATATATTGAATTATGATGAAATTTAAAAGCATGATTACCTATGTAACACTTTCGAAATTTATTTGAGGAGATCGAGGCAAGAGGGTGCCAAGCCACATTTGTGAAATTCTGAGATATTTCAATTTGAAAATTTGATGAAATACTCAAATCAAGACATATAACAAAGTTTTTTCGCCAATGTCTTAGTAACATTTTAGATATTCTGAGTAACAATATGGCATTACTTTCATGATATTACTATTACGTTTTTTTGTAAATTAGCTATCTTCATTGGGGGCATAAACATCTGGGGCAAAAACGAAACCTGTCACATAAGGCTGCCATCAAGTCACATTAGAAAAAAAATTATATGTTGGATTTTGTAATTTACAATATTAGGCAACAGATTACAGTTAGATTTGTTTCACCAAAAACTGTGGCTTGGCACTTTTTTACCCTGACCCCCTCATTTTCACTATAAAGAAATTTAAAGCCACCCCGTACTTTCAAAAACTTTTTTCTTAAACTAAATATTTTTAAAAAGCCAAAATCTTATTTCAAAATTTAATCGCCTAGTGGCAGAGTTACAGCAAAAACCCGGATTTTGGGTGTTTTTTTTTTTAAGTTAAAATAAACAATTTTTTTTTTTTTTGAAAAGTTAAAAATTAATATTTTAAAAAATTTTGTTTTTTTTTCTTTTAAAAAAATAACAATTAATAATAATAAATAGTTAATTATTAGTTTTGCTTTGAGATTTTTGTTATTCAATAGAATTTCATAAAATGTTTTAAATTATTATCCTACAACTAATTAGCAATATTTTACTGTTAAATTATTAAGATAGTTTTTTATTTGATCTGTTAGTTATATATAAATGGGATAAGTAGTAGATTTGTTCATATAAGTTCAAGTTTTTCCTCATATTCATATTTACTTACATGTAATTGCTATTTATAAATATTTTGTCTGTTTAAAAATGTATGCAATACAAGAAAACTTTAAAATAATTAAATTATTACATGTAAAAAGCATTAAATGGAGAAAATTACGCTATATTTAAAAAGCCCAAATAATAATATTGCCAAACACTTTCAACTGAGTAACATTAAATTAATACACGTGAATAATAAACGAGAGAAAAAAACAACAACTTTAAAATAAGTAAATTATTACAAGCGAAATGCATTAAATAAGAAAAATTATGTCATATTTAAAATGATTTTCTTATAGCGTCTGAAAATAAAACTTTTCTTCTAGACGTTATTATAAAAGTCCGGAGGCAGCGACATGTTTTATTTTCAATTTTGCTGATTTTTAAATGTGTGATAGAACTTACTTAATCAGTCACGAAATAAGGCGCCAATACTGTCATGACCGTGATGAATGCAGTCTTGAGAACCGAAAAATCTTCAGTTAAATGGAAATGAATGGCAACCCGATTACAGAAGATCACCACTGGTCATTCAGTCTTATGTAATCGGGTGATACTTTTAAAACAAAGCAAATTAGTACGTATTTAGAATCTGTGGGGTCTGGACGGGGATTTGTAGCTCGTAAGAGGCACCCCCCCCCCCCCCCAAAAAAAGTGTGATTAAAATCGAAAAAGTACAAAAGAGCGTGCATAGAGAATGACCTCAACTATCCAATGCAATAAAAAAAAAATTTTAAATATTGAAATGTGAACGAGATATCAAATTATTTTCCCCATAGGATTAACATTCGTGAGCGGGTGTTTCTGCCTGAGTGAAATAGCCTCTCAACTTGCCGGCATGATTAGTAAAAATGATTTGTAATGAAAGTTTTTCATTTTCTGATAAATGAATTATATCTTCAGTTATAAGTGGTGATTATCTCAGGAGAGCAGTTTCTTTTTTTCTTCTGTTGCATTCGTAAATTCCATTCAAACCGACAACTTTGGACAGCATTAAAAAAAAATTATTTTTACTGAAAAATAATTAGTTTCCTAATAAGAGCACCTGTCAGTTTGATATGTTTGCGAACAAAAATTAATTTAAAAATGTGTCAAAAAGTAACCCGCTTTGGTTTGAGAACAATAATAAATTAAATTATCTTTGAAATATATTTTAACACATAGTATGTTTTAATTTTCCAATTAATGCAATTAACAAAAACATGTTTGTTAATATAACATTTACAAGAAAGTAAAAATAGCATGATTGTATAAATAAATAGTAAAATTTTTACTTAACTTGAAGTTAAAAAGAAAAGTATATACAGCTAATTTTACTAAGTAATAAAGTGACATTTATTAAATTCATTCATTCATAAGCGTTTCATTCCATTGTATTTTTCAAAAACTGAATTGTCAAAAACATTTTTTGAAAATTTGTGTTAATGTTTTTCATTAAATTTTTTTAAGAATTCAGAAATAATTTTAAGACTTTACAATACTTCTTTGATGCATTTCATTTGAAGTTAAATTTACTATAAAAGTACATGAATTACTTTTATTTGTAAATGTGTATTTTTCACATATAAAACTACTATATTTTAATTTCAAATAACTAAACATTAAGTCTAAATCAGAATTTTAAAATTTAAGACATTCAAAATCAGACAATTAATAAAACATAAGCTTCTATGACTGAATGAATGAATTTAATAAATGTCACTTTATTACTTAGTAAAATTAGCTGTATTTTTTTATACTGTTTGCATAATATCACAGAATAAAATCCATTAACAGTAGATGCTTCAATACTACTTAAAGTACAATATGAGTTTTAATTAACCTATAACTTTGAACTGACGTAACTTCTCAGAATCTAACTAGACTTCATTATGGATGCATGCAAAAAGAGAAAGCATAAATAATTGTTTAGTGTCACTTCAGTTCTTTTTCAAAATGTCTACCAAACCATCTGAAGGGAAGGAGGGGGCAGACTTGTATAAAACCAAAAACTTTCTGCGCACATAAATATTGGGTCAAAAACTTTCTGCAAATTAATTTACTGTTTAATAAAATTATGTGTTATATTATTTTGATGATATGAATTAAAAACAGTAGTTTAAAATAATTATCATTTAAAATTAATATTAATTAAAGAACAATTATTTTGGTTAAAAAAATAATAAAACTAAAAATCCATGATAGCAAGAGCTGAATTCTTATTAAATATTTTGTCAATGCATTTAGAAACAGCCCAATTCTTAACATTTTTGCAAGCATCTAATGTCACAACAAAGTTTTGCATCTTTAAACTTAGTAAATAAATCATACATTAAATTGGGGAACATTTTTATTTTTTTTTTCTGCAAAGATTTGAATTTTGCAGAAAATTTTGCGTGCACGCATGTGTCTATATTATACAACTGGGGGGGGGGGGTGTTCATTTCTCCGTGTTTTTTGTTTAAGTACTTTCTAGATTATCTTGGTTTTAATTTATAATTATTCTGTAATTAAATTATTTCAAAGTTGAATGCTCAGGGCTGCCATTTGCGACTAAAAGCGACTATTTTCAGCATCAGGCGACTATTATAGGCCAAAAACCATTAAAAAGCGACTATTTCAACTAAAACGCAAAAAAAGGAGACTTTTTTCAGGTTCCAGCGACTATTTTTAGTGAAGAATCGATCTTTTTTTTCTCCCTCAAAGCGCCTGTAAAGTCATCTTCCCAAACGCACTCGGTCACCTGCCTCGCTGTTTCCTCCTTCCGTACGTACGCAAGCGGTTGCTTCTATTTGCAAATTAGGGGAGGCAGGTACTGTGCTGATGGGATCGTTTCTGAATTCCAGGGAATGTTCAAGTTTCGGCAGGAATACGGAAATTCCAAGCAGATTTTGGTCGGAGAAAAACTAGTTTGGCTTAGTTTGGTGGTAGGTGGTTTTGGAGCGCAGAAAAGCTTGGTGTCTAGTATACATAGATGCCAACAACTCCGGAAATGCGTGGTAAAATACGGTAGTATGGAAATAACGTTGAAAATACGGAAATTGCGTCTTTTACGGCGATGCCGCGGACGCGCTATAGCGCGTAAATTACGCGAAAAATTGGAATTGGGACGCAAAAAAATAGTTCTTACGCGACGTGCAATTTTTACACGCGTAAATTCTTCGAAGAATCGCGAAATCATTTTGTCGAATAATCCGAAAAAACGGCAAATTTCGCCGTAGGATAGCGAAAAAAACGGCAAACTTCGTCAAAGGATTGCGAAAAACGGCAAACTTCGTCAAAGGATCGTTAAAAAATGGCGAATTCTGTCGAAGCATCACGAAAAACGGCAAACTTTGTCAAAGAATCGTAAAAAAACGGGGAATTTCGTTGAATGATCGTGAAAAAACGCGAAATTAATTCATTAAAAGATCGCGGAAAATGGCTAATTTCGTTGACAGATTGCGAAAAAAACGCAAATTTAGTCAAAGGACCGTGAAAACACGTGAATTTCGTCAAAAGGCCATAAAAAAACTGCATTTTCGGCAGAAATTCGGCGAATTTTTCCGCGTTTTTCGGCGAAATCACGGAAAAATGCGAATTTCGCCGAAGGGCCACGGAGAAAACGCCAACTTCGTCAAAGGATCGTGGAAAAAACTGCTAATTTCGTCGAAGGATAACAGAAAAACGTCCAATTTCGTCGAAGAAACGGCAAATTTCGTCATCGGATTGCGAAAAAAAGGCTAATTTTGTCGAAGGATCGCGAAAAAACGGCAAATTTCGTCGAAAGATCGCCAAAAAACGGCAAATTTTGTCGAAGGATCTCAAAAAAACGGTAAATTTTGTCGAAGGATCTCGAAAAAACGGTAAATTTTGTCGAAGGATCTCGAAAAAACGGTAAATTTTGTCGAAGGATCTCGAAAAAACGGTAAATTTTGTCGAAGGATCTCGAAAAAACGGTAAATTTCGTCGAAGGATCTCGAAAAAACGGCAAATTTTGTTGAAAGATCGCCAAAAAACGGCAAATTTCATCGAAGGATATCGAAAAAACGGTAAATTTCGTCCAAAGATATCGAAAAAACGGTAAATTTCGTCGAAGGATATCGAAAAAACGGTAAATTTCGTCGAAGGATATCGAAAAAACGGTAAATTTCGGCGATGGATTTCGAAAAAACGGCAAATTTCGTCCAAGGATCTTGAAAAAAACGGCAAATTTGGTCAAAAGATCTTAAAAAAACGGCGAATTTTTTTTCAGAATTTTTTTTTTTTTCATATATTCAGAAAAAACTTCAAAACCCTGTGGAATCAATTTTCCTTCACAGATTCCTAGTTTATCTTTCAAAGCTGAGGACTCTTATTTTATTCTTTATTTTGTTTACCAAGTTCATTTTCACAAAAATTTTGCAAAATTAGTTTATTTATCATTATTGATCTTCGAAATGACGCCGAACTATTAAAAAAGTATATCTTCAAAACACTCGTATGACTCCTGAAACGACTCCTGAATTGCTTAAATTTTACTCCTGATGGATGTCCAAAACTCCTGAAATGTAACTATTTTACTCCTGATGTAGTTTTTACAATGTTGGCGTCTATATTTATTAAGGAGAGTTCAGAACTGTTTACACAATTCGTAGCATTTTTTCATTCATATCATATTCATTTTTATAGAAATGTGTATTCTTTTATAATAAAAGTATAAAAAGTGACTTGGGCAGAAACATAAACACTGAAATAAGATGTGGACATTCATAAAGACCCTTCAGTTATTATGGAAACTTTTTAATATTGTCCTTTTTTTAGGTAAGTATGCGACTATTTTGGCTACTATTTTTGTACAAATGCTACTATTTTGGCTACTATTTCTTTCTTTGTAGGCTACTAAAGCTACTATTTTCAGTGTCATTAGGCAGTGGCAGCCCTGAATGCTGCATCTGATTGAGTAATCTGGTTTTTATAGCTGATCGTGGTTCTTTTCCACTTTTTCTTTTTTTTTTAAATTATGGTTTTGATTATCTTTATTTAACTTAAAGATTATTCTAGAAATACTTAAAAGTAGCGTTAATTCTGCATTGAGTTGGGAAATCAGATTTTACAGTGGGTCTGGTTGTATGTGTCCCTTTATTTTATATAAGTATGTTTTTTACCATTTCAGGTTGCATATATTGTTTTATATCAGACAATTAATGAAAAATAAACTTCTATGAATGAATTTAATAAATGTCACTTTATAACTTAGTAAAATTAGCTGTATTTTTTGTATTGTTTTTTTCTGTTTTGCATGATATCGCAGAATAAAATCAATTACAGTAGATGATTCATGCTCTATTCACAAGCTCCTGATCATCATTGATTTTATTATTTGATATTAATGTATGGTTTTTTAGTTTTATTAAATGTCTGATTTTGAATGTCTTAATTTCATTTTTTAATTTCATTTGCTTCCAAAGTAAGACTGTAGCTATTTAGAAGGAAGATAAAAATTGGTATATTTTCACTGATCATGACCTCCAAAACCACTCTCAGCTCAAATGTTGATATATATATATATATATAAATACAGTAGATCTTCATAATGCAATTAATTCTATATAAGGCACCTGCATTCTACACTAAAAAAATTGCTACTCTCTAAATAGCTAAATTTGATGCATTATTTCATCTTTCCCTTTAATTCAGAACTTTTTAAATGAAAAAATTGCTGTTATTATTATTATTATTATAATTTTTTTTTTTTGAAAATGAATAATATAATAAATGATTTGGTCCAGGGATATTTGTATCATGTTTATAAAGTAAATTTAACAGTGTGAAATGATCTGTATTATTCAGAAATTTATAATGGAGAATTTGCACGTTTTCTAAATTTATCACGAAACAATAGAACATGAAAAATTAAGAAGGATAGCCTGCATATTTTTTTTTTTTAGCTTTTATTGTTGATTTATGATTGTTTTAATATTGCACTATTTACCGTATCCCGAAAGCGCTGCGTAATACATCTGACGTCACAGTTCATGACAACAAACGACATAGTTATTGTTTTTACATACGTCGCTTTTCAACTTGTCCCTTTTAAATATTGCTGTTTCGAAAATTATTATGACTGACAACATAAAGTCCTATTATAAATACTGCAAAACAAAAACATTGTAATAGATTTCATAGGTATATTGTATCTATAAAGATTCATAAGCAATAATCCTGTTTTATTGATGATTAAATAGGTAAAACGTAGAAACGTCTAAGAAATGACACACAGAAATATGTTAGTTTTTAATTCAGGAAGTAAATAAAAATTTTATTGCGTAAGTGTACATTTTTATAAAGTTAGGGACTAGGTTTTAAAAAAAAAGGATTTATTTCAAAAAAATATTAAAAAAGAGATTATAAAACGAGTTATTTCAAGGCATAAAATAACTACTGTAAATATTTGGTATTTGGTAGCGCCATCTATCGAATTCAAAATCAAATGTTCTTACACCTCAAATATTGTATATATGATTCAATTCCTTTTTTTTTCTGTTTTAAAGAATTAAAAAAAACAGTTTTTCTTAAATTTCAGATTTACTCCTACACTTCATGTTTGTTTAAAGAATAAAATCATAGAAGACGGAATTTTCTGTTAAAATATCACGTACGTTTGTCCGTTTGTAATAGATAAATAATTTGAACTAATATATACTTGTTAGTCAAAAATAATTTTTGTTTGAAAGAAACATCGTATAAGGAACAAAGGCTACCAAGCATGCATTTTATCCAAGATAATTTAATTGAATCTGTAATCAAATATTTTAGTTAAATTAAAAAATATATATTAGAAATAAATAAATGAAAATGTCTTTTTCTTGCAAAATAATTATAATAATTAATTAATAAATATTCTTGCAAAATAAATAAATCTAGCTTGTTATTTGCTTTTATTATATAAATTGAATAATATAAAAATAATTTTATGTACCTTTTCGTTTTAAATCCCTCTTATTTCTGCTCCCATAAAATCGGGGGTTTTCCCCAAGAAAGAAAACATAGCCATGCTATCTATTCTTGGCAGATCCGGGTATAAGAGACATAATTCGTAAAAATATATACGAAATTAGAAAAAACTCAACAATCAGAATGAGATGATGATGAATTATTATGAAAATCCAAGTAGAAAAAAAATTGGATGTCAAGAGAATACGATTGCCGCTTGCTAACAGAATGTAAACATCGGCATGTCGTGAACTGTGACGTCATAGTAAGTCACGCCCCGATTTGGAGTCATGTGATTTTAGCTTACTTTTACGATTAATTATTTAATTATTGATTTTATTTTTTGCATTTTTGAGAACATTTTTGAAAACTGTGGATGTAGAATTATCAGAAAAATATAAAAATGATCAAATCCCCCATATGTGCAAATTCCTCATTGGTACAACATCTGGTAACAAGGAATGCAATATAAAGATACTCTACTGTTATCTTGATATGTTTCTAACATATTTGGGCATGTTTACGGAGTAACTTTAATGATGTGTGATACGTGATCTGTATAACACAAAGTTCTATATAACACACTTATGTTTTTATGTTTGCATTATAAAGCTTTTCTGCTGTATATATACACACACCTCGTTTTTTGTTATGTGATAGCACTTGTATTTATGAACCGATTTGGATGTGACTGAGCTTGACTTATGAAGGTCTCAACTGAATTTTTTGGCTAGCTTCATGCTCTTTCTTGTTTTGAAATGGTGACCACTTAAAGATTTCAAGGCTATGATGTCATACACTCATGCAGTTTTTTTTTTTTTTTTTTAAATCTGTTATAAAAAGGAAAAAAGTCACCAAATTTAGGGGATTTTTTCCTTTAATGGCAACCTAGCTATTGTTTTAAGTTTGGCACAGGCTTGAAAATCGCACCAACCAAAAAGTCGCCAAAAATCTCTGTGTGAGTGTAAAGCATCTGTTCAGATTTCAAAGAAATGTAAAATAGAAAAAAAAAACAGAAACCCAAAAAGTTTTTAGAGACAGATTTACTCTGGCGAAAGAAAACACCTGCTCGCTAATGTTATCCTATGAGGGAAATATTTTACGATATCGTGTTTGCTTCAGTATTTTTAATTTGATTTTTTTTTTTTTTTTTGCATTGGATAGCTGAGGTCAATCTCTGTCTGCTCCTTTGCGCTTTTTCGATTTTTGATTACAAGTTTTTTTTAATTAAGATACTTTCACTTTTGGAACCGGTTTCGAAAGCGAAAGTATCCTCAATAATAATAATAAAAAAAACTGCAACCAAAATCGTAAAAGTACAAAGGAGCGTTCATAGAGATTGACCTCAGCTATCCAATGCAAAAAAAAAAAAAAAAAAAAAAAAAAAAAAAAAAATCATTTAAAAATATTGAAATGCGAACTAGATATCATAAATTATTTCCCCCATACAATTAACAGTAGTGAGAAACTGTTTTCGTCTGAGTAAAGTAGCATCTTCAGGCGGTTAGTCAGTCAGATCTCAAATTCTCGTCACTAATGTTAAACCTATAGGACTGGGATGAATTTTCATTTTTAAAATATCTCCTCCAGAAATTTTTTTTTACTATTTTCTGTGTACTTTTCTTAAAGGATGTCTTTCAGTATTAAAATCTTACTTGCAGCTCATACAATTTTAACACATCAAATATTAAATTAAGCCTATATTTTAGAAATACAGTAAACTACCTTATATCTGCATAGTTTAAATGCAGAGGTGGATTTTAAAATTTTACAGATTTCTGGTCATTGTTTTGTTTACACTTTTAAACAATAATTTGAATTTAATAATGCACTTTGGAACTAGCCTGCTGTTCACCATCTTGTTTTTTAAATCAAAACACATTTGTTTTGTTTTTCATTTTCAAAATAATTTTCATCCATATTTACTTATTATGAACACGTTATTTAATTTTATTGACTAATGTATTTATATTTAATAAAAGTTAAATGTTTTGATTTAACTTGATTATGTCAGAAACAAAACAAATGTTTTGATTTATCGCCCGTGGTCAGCCATCTCATTTTTTAAATCAAAACATTTTAACTTTTATTATTAAATATAAATAAGTTTTCTGTTTTCTATTTAACTTGATTATGTCAGAGATGCGGAGATGCTAATGGCCGATCGTCGCAGAGTATGCATTATTTTAATAAAGTGACAAAAGAAAAACATTTAAAAAAAAAAATGATATACAAAATAGAAAAACAGTATAACTTCACGATTAATGGAAATTTCAGATTATAGAAAACTCTGGATTTCAGAAGCTTTGAAACTGGAATGCATTTAGATAAATAACACTAATATCTGTCATTAATATGGTAACTGAAAAAAAGAACGAACTTAATAATTTAAAATAATTAAAAAACACTGGGAAATTGCAGTTGAAAATATCCTGAAGTAATTTCAAGAATTAGTAACATTTTATGTGTTGTCGCCATCTGTTGTAAGTTAGGAAGATTAAATAACCGTTTTTTTTTTTAAAATCATGATTTCGTATATATAAATGCTAAATAAATAATACAATTCACAAAAATTGTGAACATATAGAACGAATTGGTAGTGTTGTCAGATTATTAAAACAAAAAACATTACTACCACAAAGATAGCACAAATTATGCTACAAATTCGACTGTGTATCGACAAATCGATCGATTGATCTGATCAATCAATCGATATATTTTTTTGTGATTGGTTTTCATAATAATGTTAAATACAACTATAAATTCTTTAATAAAATAAATAGATTCTCTTTTAATCAAAATATTTTCCACACAGTATCAAATACACATTTCTTTAACTTATTTCATGAGAAACTTTCACTATCGATATTTTTATTACCTTCATATCACCATGGAAATAAATTTACAGCAAAACTAATATTTGGTTATATTGCTTTTTCAGATCGACAATGTGTTTGCACATGTTTGCGACATATCAAAGAATCGTCACGCCTTTCTGATCCGTCGGGGAAAAAAAAAACAATCAGGAGATAAAATTTTTGGTGTTGATCTTGACGTGCACGGCAAAATTTCTTTTGGGGGAGGGCTCTTTCTCGGGATTTTTTGAATTTTCTAATTTGTTTACAAAGTGGGAGGAGGGCGCTTAATCGGGAAGGGCGGATTAACGGTATTTTACGGTAGTTGTTTGACAACTAAAGGGCAAAACTGGGAAATTTCGCCAGTGGCCAGTAGTAGCAGTTTTATAAGAGGCCACTTTCTTTAAACTAGAAGCCATGTTTTCATTTAAAAGCTCTAAACAGTAAAATTTTCTTAAAATTTCAATTAGTATTAATCTGAAATTAAATAGCCCAAATAAATATGTTAATATAAACAAATTTTACTCTTGTAGGAAAGGTTGCCATTGACAGGCAATTTTTTAATAGCCACTTTTTTTCATTTAGTGGTTGGTGTTAATTTTGCCGTTTATTGACAACATGTCTCAGTTTCTTAAGCCCAAGTTGCATCAAACTTTTTAAAGTACCAAGGCCTAAGAAAAAACAGTGTTCAGCTGTTGTTAGAATGAATATAATTTGTTATTTTTGGAAAAATCATAAGGACTTGAAAAGAACTGAGAAATGTTACAGGCTTGCTGCTTCACCTGGAAGATTCTGGAAATTTCTTATAAGACCTGAAAAATACAAAGAATTTTAATTATTATTATTATTATTTTTTTACATGCAAGAAACCCCAATCTCATCAACCCTCTTAAGGAGAAAATGCACGTAGTTGTAGTGTTTCTTCTTTCATTTTCTCTACACAAGTTTCCCTATGGGTTTAAAAAAGAACAGAGAACAGCTGGTGGGAAAAAGTGTACTATTTAGATTTGTAAGAGAGCATTTCAAACTCTTAAAGGTAGTCTTTTAGGGCACTTTTTATTTTTAAAGGTATCTTTAATTTTTAAAAATCAGGGCAGTCTTTTTTTAAGATGTCAGTTTTTCCTATGTAAGTAAAATTTTCAATTCAAAGGCAGCAAGGGCACAATTTTTCTGACTGAGGTACACGAAGGACAGTATATTTTGAATGAGGGGCAAGAAGGGTGATATTTTTTAAACTGAAAGTCAGGGGTTGGGTACGACACCCTCCTGAAATTGTATGGGAAAATGTTTCAGGAAAAATGGGGATGGAATTTTTTTTATTCCAAATTTAAGTAGCAACCCTGTGATAGCAATGTGCCAATGATCAGCACACTAACTGCTATTGAAATGAAATACTAACTGATGTTCTTAAGTCATAAGAAGTTAAAGTGAGGGAGAACTATCCCCTCCCTCCCCATATGTTATAAACAATGCTAATGAGAACTATAATGGCATTTCATTGTTGAACACTTACATATACTTATATGATTAAGGAAAATATAATTAAATGTAAAATTAAAATTTCATGCCTCATCTAAATTTTAAATAATGCTTCTGAATTGAAGTAATAGTTGTCATAACCATTGTCACCCCACCAGTGGCGGACAGGTTCTGCTCTCAAAACTAGTAGACGGGAGGTGCTGAGTTCGAATCCAATAACGTCCGTCGGCCTAATCATTTGGAATTTTCCATGGTTTTCTTCGAACTTTGTGTTAATACGGATTAGGTTCCCTTAGAAAGACCCACATGGAAGGCACTCCCCATTAGGGCCAATATCCCTTGTGCAGATAATAGGCCATCAATTACCAACCATAACCATTGTCTTTTCAAATGTTGAGTTTGAAAATTTTCCTTTGACAAATTTGTTTCTGCTGTATGCAAGAGACTATTTTTTAAAAGGATTTCTGCTCTTGGATATCTTAAGATCCAAGCATTACCAAAACGTTTTTTTTTACTTTACACTTTGTGTTTAGTATATCTAAAGTTTAAATGATCACAATCTATTTAATAACAATTTTTAGTAGGGTCCTGGTGAAATTTAGGCTTCAAAAACAGATTTATTGGCAAATGATATAAACAGCTATAATAACAAATCTGATGAACTATTATGCTTGTTTATGTATATATTTTTAAAAGATTGCTTTTAATTAATATGTATTATATACATTATTTCTCTTTGTGTTTGTATGTATAAAAGGAACAGCTTTGGGATTAGCCTGCTGTCTGCCATCTTGTTTTTTAAATCAAAGCATATTTGATTTGTTTCTCATTTCCAAAATAATTTTCATCTATATTTACTTATTATAAACACGTTATTTAATTTTATTGACTAATTTATTTATATTTAATAATAAAAGTTAAAATGTTTTGATTTAACTTGGATTATGTCAGAAACAAATGTTTTGATTTATCGCCCACGGTCAGCCATCTCATTTTTTAAATCAAAACATTTTAACTTTTATTATAAAATATAAATAAATTAGTCAATAAAATTAAATAACGTGTTTATAACAAGTAAATATGGATGAAAATTATTTTGAAAGTGAAAAATAAAACATGTTTTGATTTAAAAAAACAAGATGGCGGACAGCAGGCTAATCCCTAGTGGGTTTTATAATGTATGAAAGATTTTTAAATTTTCAAGTTATTTGTCCTAGATAATTCATAACTATGTAAATCCATGAAGTGTTATCAGTTTCAAAATAATGTATCAGGCATGAAAGAGTTCCTCTTAAAGGCGAAATTCCACCTTTTTAAAAGTAATTTTAAACATTAACTGGATTGAGGCAAAAATGTAAAGAAAATATTAGAAGCATATGGGGAGGGTAGGGGGTAAATTTAATCCTCAGACATCTTGTCTACATAAACCCTTGGAGTTTCTGAATTGATGTACAGAAGAGCTATCAAATCAAAGGTCAGCTTATGTTATAAACATCTGAAAATCATGTTAATGAAGTTATTTAAACTGTCGATCCATGGTGAAGTTTTCTTAGTCTTTGAAAGGGAAAGAAAGTTTGTATAAGGTTCTTTTTGAAATAGTCTATTTTGTTCCATTTTTACCCTTTTGGGTAGTTTCAGTGATGTATTCCTGAACCCAAAGATCACTTTGATGTGCATATATTTACCATGGAGAATTTTTTTTCCTCAGAAAACGGGGGAGGTGGGGGGGATCTTAAGCAGTCAAAAACTACCAAGAATATTTGTTTTGTAAAATTAATAGCTGTACTTAACATAAATTCACCAGATATATTTGGATTTACATTTTTAGCAAACTGCCTACATTTTTTTTTTTTTTATTCAGTGAACTTATACCTTTTTTGTTAGTTGAATATACCATTTTTAATATTTTCCAAATTATTAAAAAAAATCAGTCATATGTATTCCGTTTATTGTGTAAATACTTCTTAAAATGTGTCTAAATTATAACAATTTACTGCCATTATTTATATATATATAGAGAGAGAGAGAGAAAATTTTCCACCTTTTTTTCTATTTCTCGCTTTCATGCCTGGTGCATGTACGAAAAGGTTAATTTAGCTAATATAAACTTTTTCATTTTAGATATAATTTGTAGTGCATTTCCTGACACCTGCATTTATTATCTTTTCCATATTTTTTCAGCAGCATTGGAACTTGAGCTTGGACAGATATATGCATAAGAAAATAGTATAAAAGATTGCATAAAGAGTAAAATACCTCAATAGGAGCATAACATCACATAAATTATAATTTTGTGTTAGTCCACTATTACTACAGGTAATTAATATTTAGAAATAAGCTTATATACTAATTTTCCTTTTGTGTATACTGTATACTTTAAGGCAGTTCTCAAAAATATTTTTCTGTACCCAACAACTCAAAACTTTCTGACATATTTTCTGATTCATTTTTTAAGAGGCTATTTCACTCAGGCAAAAACACCTGCTCACTAATGTTAATCCTATGGGAAAAATAATTTACAGTAGGGATGAACCGGATATTGATTTTGCCGGATATCGGATTTCGGATATCCGAAGCTCTTTGCCTTCCGGATATCGGATATCCGGCACTAGATATGCTGCTTTTAGTTATGGTGTATGCTTAATTATTTCTTTATATAATGCCATCTCAAAACAATAAATTACAAACATGTTTCACACATCATTAAAACATTTTAAATATATTGAAATATAATTTACAAAAACTATATCTCTTTAAATATATGTATATTAATAATGTTTCATAAAAAATGTAATTTAAACATTAAAATATTCTGTTTATTTGTACAATGCTGTCAGAAGTAAACAAATTTTAACCATAACACATTTATTAATATACCTATAATTGTAGAGTATTTTCTCAAATAAATACACTCTTTTAATTTAAGCATGAAATCTCTACTAATATGGTTGAAGAGTTATTTTCTTCAAATATAGGTTTAGTTGATGCTTTTTTTCTGTTTTAATTATTTAATAGTGTTTTACTTTAAGTCACATTTAGTTTTATTTTAAGGGTCTGGGTTTATTTTAAGGCTCTAAAAGTTGAATTACTTTTAGAGATTTATCAGTAAAAAGAAAATTACTTTTAATTTTAAATATTTATAACGACGTTATATTTTACCTTGTAGTTTTATACAGGTATGAAACAGAATTTCAAGTTATGCATTAAAATTCCTTTATTAAAAACTAGCTGACCCACCCAGCATTGTCCGGGCTCATGATAATAACCTTAAACAGAACTCAAGTTTGAATGATTTTTTTTAAAGAAGCTGTACCAAGGGCCCCAAGAAGGAGATTAATATTCAAAATTAGTTGTAGCTGAGATAGGAGAAATTTTTTTGTCTTTCAAGGCACAAAAAAGTCAAGGGCTCCAGACCGGGAAGCAGGGTCCTAAGTAAGTGGAATGTAGAAATGAGGGAATAACTAAATAAACAAAAGGACCCCCCCCAAAATGAAGAAGATCGAATTAAAAAGGGGCACGTTATTAGCAATTTAGCGATAAAAACTTCAAGGGGCCTTGTACTTGGCCCCTGGGAGCTACGGTCATAACTGGAATGTAGAAATGGGAGAATAACTAAATGGAGAATTGAACCCTAGAAATAAAGAAGATCCGATAAACAAGGGGCAACTTATTAACAATTTATGGCACAAAAACTTAAAGGGTGCCTGGGTCTTGTCTGGGAATTTTTTTTGTTGTTCATGTAGTCATAGTAGCTGGAAGTCCTAAGAAGTTGTTAGAAAAAAAAAAAAGCTGAAAATCATGTGTCAAACATGACAAAATAAAATTTTAGAGAAATTCTTCGAAAATTGGGCCTTAGGAACCAATAAAATTATGAGGGTAGTGGGCCTAGAGAGAGGTGTCCAAGACTCACCTTTAAAGTTATCGTACATACTCGCGTATAAGCCGACTCCCAAATTCAAGATGAAAACCTGTTTAATTCAGGGTGGTTTTCTACGCCTTATTTCACCTCATTTATTTCTAAATAATTTAAGGCGTGAAGAAAACTACTGCAAAATATTGGTATTAAACCTGTTTTAATGTCGAATTTGGGGGTTGGCTTATACGCGACTATATACAGTATGCATTGAGAGGGTAACACAATTGGGGGGAGGGGTAAAAACGCATGGCATATAAGATCAAGGGACCCCGGGTTCTAACTGGAATGTATAAATGGGGAATAACTAAATGAGAAAAAGCCCCAAAAACGAAGAAGATCGAATTCAAAGGAGGCAAGTTAGGGAACAAAAACTTCAACAGGACCCCCCCCCCCCCCATACCGGGCTCCAGCAGGCCAGGATCTTAACTAGAATGTAGAAATGGGGGAATAAAAAAATGGAGATAGGACCCCAAAAACGAAAAAGATTGGATGAAAAGGGGGCAAGTTATTAACACTTAAAGGCACAAAAACATAAAGGGACCCAGGTCACAAAAAATTAAGTCTGATCCTCAGGTGCATCAGGACCTGCCGTAGACTATCTTCATCCAAATTTTCAAACTCCTATGTGCGGTAGATTTTGGTAGCCGTCACATACACACAGAGCAAAACTTTCTTTTATTAGTAGATAATAAGTATAAAGTTTTTTTAACATACAGGTTAAAAAATAAAAATAGGTCTGTTTAATTGTTTAACCTAAAAGTAAGAAAGAAAATTAATTAAGTCATACTTTAATAAACGATTTCATATTTTATTTTACAATCTGACAGTAAAGGAACAATTTTCTAAAAGATGTAAACGTAAATTCTTAAATTTATTATAAAGAGTTCAAATATCTATATTAGGAAAGCTGACTATTCTCTAAACTTTTGAGAGTTAGAACCTTTTACTCGTGGATAAGGAACTTACAATTATATTTCATATTTTGCATTATAAACAAAAGTCACTTTTATCAAGGATGTTTGAATACAATTTGTCATCATATCCTATGCATATTATTGATAGAACTTATGTAATAGAGAACCGGATATCCGGCAGAGAAATCGGATATCCGGTGATTGTGATTCGGATATCCGATGATATTTCGGATATTGAAAAATCAGCCGGATATGCCGGATATCGGATATTTACCGGATATCCGTTGCATCCCTAATTTACAGTATCTCGTTCGCATGTCAATATTTTTAAATGATTTTATTTGCGTTGGATAGCTGAGATAGATTTCTATGCAGGCCCTGCTTTTTACTTTTTCGATTTTGGTTGCAGTTTTTTTTTTATTGAGGAGACTTATTTTTGAAACCGGTTCTGAAAGTGAAAATATCTTTTAATAAAAAAACATGTGATCAAAATCGAAAAAGTACAAAAGAGCGTGCATAGAGAATGACCTCAACTATCCAATACAAAAAAAATAATTTTAAAATATTGAAATGTGAATGAGATATCAAATTATTTTCCCCATAGGATTAACATTCGTGAGCGGGTGTTTCTGCCTGAGTGAAATAGCCTCTCAACTTTCCGGCATGATTAGTAAAAATGATTTGTAATGAAAGTTTTTCATTTTCTGATAAATGAATTATATCTTCAGTTATAAGTGGTGATTATCTCAGGAGAGCAGTTTTTTTTTTTCTTCTGTTGCATTCGTAAATTCCATTCAAACCGACAACTTTGGACAGCATTAAAAAAAAAAAAATTATTTTTACTGAAAAATAATTAGTTTCCTAATAACAGCACCTGTCAGTTTGATATGTTTGCGAACAAAAATTAATTTAAAAATGTGTCAAAAAGTAACCCGCTTTGGTTTGAGAACAATAATAAATTAAATTATCTTTGAAATATATTTTAACACATAGTATGTTTTAATTTTCCAATTAATGCAATTAACAAAAACATGTTTGTTAATATAACATTTACAAGAAAGTAAAAATAGCATGATTGTATAAATAAATAGTAAAATTTTTACTTAACTTGAAGTTAAAAAGAAAAGTATATACAGCTAATTTTACTAAGTAATAAAGTGACATTTATTAAATTCATTCATTCATAAGTGTTTCATTCCATTGTATTTTTCAAAAGCTGAATTGTCAAAAACATTTTTTGAAAATTTGTGTTAATGTTTTTCATTAAAATTTTTCAAGAATTCAGAAATAATTTTAAGACTTTACAATACTTGTTTGATGCATTTCATTTGAAGTTAAATTTACTATAAAAGTACATGAATTACTTTTATTTGTAAATGTGTATTTTTCACATATAAAACTACTATATTTTAATTTCAAATAACTAAACATTAAGTCTAAATCAGAATTTTAAAATTTAAAAGACATTCAAAATCAGACAATTAATAAAAAATAAGCTTCTATGACTGAATGAATGAATTTAATAAATGTCACTCTATTACTTAGTAAAATTAGCTGTATTTTTTTATACTGTTTGCATAATATCACAGAATAAAATCAATTAACAGTAGATGCTTCATGCTCTATGCACAAGCTCCTGATCATCATCATTGATTTCATTATTTGATATTAATGTATTGTTTTTTAGTTTTATTAAATGTCTGATTTTGAATGTCTTTTAATTTTATTATACTTATAAACAATACTACTTAAAGTACAATATGAGTTTTAATTAACCTATAACTTTGAACTGACGTAACTTCTCAGAATCTAACTAGACTTCATTATGGATGCATGCAAAAAGAGAAAGCATAAATAATTGTTTAGTGTCACTTCAGTTCTTTTTCAAAATGTCTACCAAACCATCTGAAGGGAAGGAGGGGGCAGACTTGTATAAAACCAAAAACTTTCTGCGCACATAAATATTGGGTCAAAAACTTTCTGCAAATTAATTTACTGTTTAATAAAATTATGTGTTATATTATTTTGATGATATGAATTAAAAACAGTAGTTTAAAATAATTATCATTTAAAATTAATATTAATTAAAGAACAATTATTTTGGTTAAAAAAATAATAAAACTAAAAATCCATGATAGCAAGAGCTGAATTCTTATTAAATATTTTGTCAATGCATTTAGAAACAGCCCAATTCTTAACATTTTTGCAAGCATCTAATGTCACAACAAAGTTTTGCATCTTTAAACTTTGAATTTGATAGTAAATAAATCATACATTAAATTGGGGAACATTTTTATTTTTTTTTTTCTGCAAAGATTTGAATTTTGCAGAAAATTTTGCGTGCACGCATGTGTCTATATTATACAACTCTTGGGGGGGGGGGGGGTGTTCATTTCTCAGTGTTTTTTGTTTAATTACCTTCTAGATATCTTAGTTTTAATTTATAATTATTCTGTAATTAAATTATTTCAAAGTTGAATGCTGCATCTGATTGAGTAATCTGGTTTATATAGCTGGTCGTGGTTCTTTTCCACTTTTTCTTTTTTTTTTAAATTTATGGTTTTGAGTATCTTTGTTTAAATTAAAGATTATTCTAGAAATACTTAAAAGTAGCGTTAATTCTGCGTTGAGTTGGGAAATCAGATTTTACAGTGGGTCTGGTTGTATGTGTCCCTTTATTTTATATAAGTATGTTTTTTACCATTTCAGGTTGCATATATTGTTTTATATCAGACAATGAAAAATAAAAAACTTCTATGAATGAATTTAATAAATGTCACTTTATAACTTAGTAAAATTAGCTGTATTTTTTATATTGTTTTTTTTCTGTTTTGCATGATATCGCAGAATAAAATAAATTACAGTAGATGATTCATGCTCTATTCACAAGCTCCTGATCATCATTGATTTTATTATTTGATATTAATGTATGGTTTTTTAGTTTTATTAAATGTCTGATTTTGAATGTCTTAATTTCATTTTTTAATTTCATTTGCTTCCAAAGTAAGACTGTAGCTATTTAGAAGGGAGATAAAAATTGGTATATTTTCACTGATCATGACCTCCAAAACCACTCTCAGCTCAAATGTTGATATATATATATATAAATAATGTAGATCTTCATAATGCAATTAATTCTATATAAGTACCTGCATTCTACACTGTAAAAAAATTGCTACTCTCTAAATAGCTAAATTTGATGCATTATTTCATCTTTCCCTTTAATTCAGAACTTTTTAAATGAAAAAATTGCTGTTATTATTATTATTATTATTATTATTTTTTGAAAATGAATAATATAATAAATGATTTGGTCCAGGGATATTTATATCATGTTTATAAAGTAAATTTAACAGTGTGAAATGATCTGTATTATTCAGAAATTTATAATTAGTACAACATCTGGTAACAAGGAATGCAATATAAAGATACTCTACTGTTATCTTGATATGTTTCTAACATATTTGGGCATGTTTACAGAGTAACTTTAATGATATGTGATCTGTATAACACAAAGTTCTATATAACACACTTATGTTTTTAGGTTTGCGTTATAAAGCTTTTCTGCTGTATATATACACACACCTCGTTTTTTGTTATGTGATAGCACTTGTATTTATGAATCGATTTGGATGTGACTGAGCTTGACTTATGAAGGTCTCAACTGAATTTTTTGGCTAGCTTCATGCTCTTTCTTGTTTTGAAATGGTGGCCACTTAAAGATTTCAAGGCTATGATGTCATACACTCATGCAGTTTTTTTTTTTTTTTTTTAAATCTGTTATAAAAAGGAAAAAAGTCACCAAATTTAGGGGATTTTTTCCTTTAATGGCAACCTAGCTATTGTTTTAAGTTTGGCACGGGCTTGAAAATCGCACCAACCAAAAAGTCGCCAAAAATCTCTGCGTGAGTGTAAAG
Organism: Maratus michaelseni; assembly: GCA_963931845.1. Lineage (NCBI taxonomy): Eukaryota > Metazoa > Arthropoda > Arachnida > Araneae > Salticidae > Maratus > Maratus michaelseni. Next base: position 261,860,815 of record OZ007598.1, read on the forward strand.
CATCTGTTCAGATTTCAAATTCAAAGAAATGTAAAATAGAAAAAAAAACAAACCCAAAAAGTTTTTAGAGACATATTTACTCAGTCGAAAGAAAAACCTGCTCGCTAATGTTATCCTATGAGGGAAATATTTTACGATATCGCGTTTGCATTTCAATATTTTTAAATGGATTTTTTTTTTGCATTGGATAGCTGAGGTCAATCTCTATGTCTGCACCTTTGCGCTTTTTCGATTTTTGATTACAAGTTTTTTTAAATTAAGATACTTTCACTTTTGGAACCGGTTTCGAAAGTGAAAGTATCCTCAATAATAATAATAAAAAAAACTGCAACCAAAATCGTAAAAGTACAAAGGAGCGTTCATAGAGATTGACCTCAGCTATCCAATGCAAAAAAAAAAAAAAAAACATTTAAAAATATTGAAATGCGAACTAGATATCATAAATTATTTCCCCTATACAATTAACAGTAGTGAGAAACTGTTTTTGCCTGAGTGAAGTAGCATCTTCAGGCGGTTAGTCAGTCAGATCTCAAATTCTCGTCACTAATGTTAAACCTATAGGACTGGGATGCATTTTCATTTTTAAAATATCTCCTCCAGAAATTTTTATTTTTTACTTTTTTCTGTGTACTTTTCTTAAAGGATGTCTTTCAGTATTAAAATCTTACTTGCAGCTCATACAATTTTAACACATCAAATATTAAATTAAGCCTATATTTTAGAAATACAGTAAACTACCTTAAATCTGCATAGTTTAAATGCAGAGGTTGTGTGGATTTTAAAATTTTACAGATTTCTGGTCATTGTTTTGTTTACACTTTTAAACAATAATTTGAATTTAATAATGCACTTTGGAACTAGCCTGCTGTCCACCATCTTGTTTTTTAAATCAAAACACATTTGTTTTGTTTTTCATTTTCAAAATAATTTTCATCCATATTTACTTATTATGAACACGTTATTTAATTTTATTGACTAATGTATTTATATTTAATAAAAGTTAAAATGTTTTGATTTAACTTGATTATGTCAGAAACAAAACAAATGTTTTGATTTATCGCCCGTGGTCAGCCATCTCATTTTTTAAATCAAAACATTTTAACTTATATTATTAAATATAAATAAGTTAGTCAATAAAATTAATGTGTTTATAATAAGTAAATATGGATGAAAATTATTTAAGAAATGAGAAACAAAACAAATATGTTTTGATTTAAACAAGATGATGGACAGCAGGCTAATTCCAAAGCTTAGCCATGCACTCGAAATTATTATAATGAACACTTCTTGAATTATTCAGTGAAATTCTTCTTGTAAATATACACAAATAATTCGCATCAAAATCTTAAAATAACAAAGTTTTATTTCAAATTTATCCATACTTAATAACCAAAAAAGCTTGATTAATACATAAATTATTTGGTAAAAATATCATGATTGCCACTGATATCAGCACTATCTTGAATTTTTTCAAAAATAAACTTATACTTCCTTCATGAGAAAACATGAATTCAATCATATTAACCAGAATTACATATAAAAATGTGTACAGAATGATATAAAAATTTAAACTTTAATTTTACACCTACATCTTAACTGTTTATGACTTAACTGTTATTATTAATCCTATGGTGGAAATAATTTAAGATTTTTCATTCACATTTCAATATTTTTAAACAATTTTTTTTTTTTTGCATTGGATAGCTGAGGTCAATCTCTATGCACACTCCTTTGCACTTTTAGTACTTTGGTTGCAATTCCTTTATTCAGGATACTTTCACTTTCGAAACCGGTTCCAAAAGTGAAAGTATCTTTAAAAAAAAAAATCTTATAATCAAAATTGAGAAAGTACAAAGGAGCATGCATAGAGATTGACCTCAGCTATCCAATGCAAAAAAATCATCTAAAAATACTGAAATGCGAATGAGATATCTTAAATTATTTCCTCCATAGGATTAACATTGGTGAGCGGGTGTTTTTGTCTAAGTGAAGTAGCCTCTTATGGATAAAAACTTTTTGGATTTTCCTCATTTTTTTTTTTTCTTTTTTACATCAGAAATGGTATGCGGACTTAAATTTGCAGATTTTAGAGTACTGTATATGAGTGTTATTTTGTTATAAATATAATACTTGTGAAATTTTTCATATTCAAAATAGGGCCATACCGAGTACTCGGTATTTACTCGGTACTCGGCATACTCGGCCAATTTGCCGAGTACTCGGTACTCGGCTAAATTTTGAGCCGAGTACCGAGTACAATACCGAGTAGTTGTAAGAATTTCATTTTTAAGCATTATTATCATTTTTGAAGCCAAAGGAATTTATAATTGACCTGTAAAAGTTATTTGAATATAAAAATATATAATATATGCAATTATTCATAAAAACTATTTACTTAATATATAGAAATATGTTTACAAAATACAGAAAAGTTAAGAAAAACCAAAGCAATTCAAAATTTAGTTTTAATAGTTCACTTTTTAATGTCCCTTTCATTATACCATAACCAAAATGATTGGAACTTTCATTTGAGCTTTTCAATGTTACTCAGAATGGCAATAACAGTTTCATTACACTTTCCAGTAATTGCTACTGAACTGTAGTTAAATTTTTTTTATCATACTTTCAGTAGCATAAAGGCAAAGAGGCTGCTTTAATTCATGCAATATTTTCAACATATTATACTTTGAGTTTCACCTTATGGTTAATTACTGTAATGATTAATTTTTTTGGATTCAGACAAATGTGACTGAACTTTTTTTAAATTTGAACATGCAGCTACTAAGTGGTTAAAATGTCCATCAATGTTTTTAGCTATAACTAACATGTCAAAAAGCATGTAGGGTAGATAAACCAGATTTTATTATAAGTTGTACATTGTGAATAGTGCAAGCCACACTTTTAACATCAGCTTTTTGCATTATTCAAAATTACCGCAACCAATAACCATTTTTGACAGACAGATTTCAGGTATCACAGTGAGTTAGATAAATTGAAGAATGGGTTTTAATTTCACATTGGCTAATTTTAGTTTTTTTTTTCTATCTTTTAAAAATAATGGTACTGTTTTAAATTTTTTGAATTTTCAAAAATAGTCTTTAATAGGTGCATAATTAAATTGAAATTTTTTGTAAAATTAAATGTATGACTACATGTTCAAGAAGTATGTTTATATATATCTACACACACAGACATGTTATTTTTAAGCTCACTTCATGTGCGCATCAATAGTTCTTTCTTACACACAACTACTCGGTACTCGGCCGAGTAGTAAATGGCCGAGTACTCGGTACTCGGCTACTCGGCCAAAGTGCTACTCGGTACACCCCTAATTCAAAAGGTAACAAAGCTACTTCACAACTATCAAGGTTATAAATATTGATACCAATGCTCAAAAATACTGTTTTTTAAGCAAGCTGAAGCCTTTTTTAAATTTAATCAAACACTGTTTTTGGCAGTTGCAGATCAAGCGAGAGATCATTAAAAAAATATATATATATTTGGCATTGCCCATTGGGAAGAGTGAGAAAAGTAGACTGAATTCCATAACTTCAGAAGAACCTAAAAGAAAGAAAATTATCAAGTTTGATAATTTTACTGAGCAACAATTACTTGTGTCACATGAAGAGCGACTTTTTTATTTGTTGGCATTAGACATAAATAATGCATAGTTTATTTTTAAGATAGATAAATTGCCCATCAAATGGTTAACACTTTAAATAAAATGAAGTATATATTTCAGAAATATTTTGACAACTAAGGAAAAGAGACATCCTTTAAGAAGAGTACACAGAAAAAAGTCAAAAATATTAATTTCAAGAGGAGATATTTAAAAAATATGAATTCATTCCACTCCCATGTGTTTAACATTAGCAAAGGGAATTTGAGATCTGACTGACCACCCCTTTAAAACTTATTTTGATGAGCCAAATTTGCCCTTGGGTAAATATATTGATAGTTCTTAGATTTTTTCCCCTGGTTAAAAAAAAAAAGTTGGAAATTGTACGTCAAACGTGACAAATGAGGTGCGTTCGTGCTATAGCTAGCTATATAAATATTCAGATCTTGATGATTTTTAATTCTGTGAAATGAATTATATCGTCTGCAGATTCATTTCTGTCATAAAATAAGTATCTTGGTCGCTTGACGATTCAACCTCGGAAGCTCCTATAACAAGAAAGCACCGATTTTTTAAAAAATAATTCACATTTCTTAATAAATATTTTTATTAATATTTCCTAAAGTTTTGATTCGATTTTCATACAATTTGAAATGTCTCGACAAATTTCTGCAAAGATAATATATCTAAAATTTCAAACCATTCGGTTGGGTAGTTTTTGCATTGTTATATGCAGACGGATGGACCAAGCGACGACAATAGGTGCTACGTATTTATATAATTACAAACTCACCTAAAAACGGCGGGTGCTGCTGGTGAGGAAACGGCACATTTTTAGTCTTGAGGGCACATTTTGGATTCTTAAAGGCACTTTTTTAATTGTTAAAGGTATTTTGGATTTTAAAGCCACTTTTGATATTTAAAAGTCAATGCACTGTTTTCAAGACAACATTGAGTCAATTTTTACTATGAAAGCAAATGTTTAATGCAAAAAGGAGAAAGGGCACTTTTTTTACTGAGGTGCAGGAAGTGTGCTAATTATTTTACTGGGGGGGGGGGGGCAGCAAGAAGGGTGTTAATTATTTTTATGAAGGACAAAAAGGAAACTCTGATTATATTCCGATAGTTCACTTTCTTTTACCATGTGTGAAAAGAAATGTTTAACCAAAAGCACTAAAGGCCAATGCACTTTATAACAGTGTTGAATTCAGACACTTTTCTCTGGGCTTGATTTCTGTGGTTCTTGGGGGGGGGGGGGGGAGAATTGTACTCTTTAACTATTAAAAGCATAAAATCTCAAATCTTTGGGGGTTCGGGGGGTCCATCGCCCTGAACCACCCCCTGAATTCAACACTGCTTTATAAGATTGTTTTGTGACAACAACATAGTCCATATCATTGTTGAAGCATGTTATTTCTAGACTCAAATCAGCTTCTACATTAAACGTTTTTTCACGAAATTATTTATCTATAATCCTTCATGAATCTTCATTTTATGGGTGTAATACAGTAGACTCCCTCAAATCCCACACAGCTTGAAACCAGAGGTTGTGCAGATATTAGGGTTTTGCAGACTCCTGGTCACTGTTTTGTTTACATTTTTTAAACAGTAATTTGAATTTAACAGTGCACTCAAAATTATAATGGTAAGAAAAATAATAAAAATTAAGTACATAAAAAAGAAATATTACAAGTAAAGGTCAAATAAATAATGCACGACTAAACAGGCACAGTAATGATGAGACATATTTCTTGAATTATTCAATGAAACTCTCCTTATAAAGGTACACTAATAATCAGTGTTTGAAATTAGCAGTCGTTAATCATCAAATGCAACTAAATTTGCATTTGACAACTGCAAAATTATTCTCTGTCGTTAATTATGACACCTAGCCTTTTTTTTAAAACATAAACTATTATTTTAATGGTTAACACATACAAAAAAATTAGTGCCCCTTTTGATTTCATATTAACAAGATTCAAATGCAGATGCCATGTTTTTGACTAAATTTAGTTGCAATTATCAACATTGGATAAAATTTTGTTTCTGATTTGATGGAAGTTATCAAGTTTCAATTTTGTTTTACATGATTAAGTACATTTTTCTATTAATTTTAAAATATATTTTAAAATAATTTGTAATTAAATACTTTACATCAGTTTTACAGTTGCGTCAATTATTATAATCTTGGAGATTAAGAACTTCAATACTGTAAAACAGTTTTATTTATCATCAATAAAGATTTCAAAGAATTCGGACAAAAATAACTTTTATTTTAAAACTATGAAACAACCCTAGGTAGAAAAAAACAAAGAAAATGAGCACTTTTATCACTAAATATCTTTTTTTTTTCGCAAATTTTTATTTAAAAATTTTATACAAAATCGGGTTAAAGATATAAAATAATAAAAACTTGATGATTTTTAAAAATTTATTATTACGTGCCCGGGTGGGGTTTCAGCTAATTTTTAAATGATATAATATATATATTTCTTTTTTTAAACAAAACTCACTGGATCCTTTAATCTTTTTTAACATTTACTAATGATTTAACCCTACTCTCCTAATAAATCTTGATTGGGTATTTGAAAACATTTTAAAGATCAGGATTAGGAAAGGGATCTGAGAACATTTTAAAGAAAACATTTTAAATCTTGATTGGGTATTTGAAAACATTTTAAAGATGTATTATTAAGGTTATTTTAATATTATAACACTCTGAAATACAGTCAAACCTCGTTAACATGAACACGCTTAACGCAAAAGCGCGAACTGTTTCAGACTGTCCTGTCCAGTTGTATGTAATGTATTTAAGTTCGGATAACACTAACTACTTTTAACATGAACAAAAAAAGTTTCCCCTTGAGTGTTTGCGTTAACGAGGTTCGACTGTATAAATAAAAACTTTTTTCATAAATAGAGACAACAGACATCTGCTAGGCTACTCTGATATTGTTCAAAGTGTAAATAAAAATTTTGCTGTCTTTGATTTTTTTTAAAAACATTTTTTTAAATTCCTAAATAAATCATTTAAACTTATTCATTAATCATTAAAAATAAAAAATAAATAAAAAACAATCACAATAGTTGTATTATTTTAGAAAGAAAATTGAATTAAAAAAAAATCCTGTGATTTGTCAATTCTTATTTTCTGCTAGCCAATGAAAATTAAATTGAAAAAATAACTTTTGATTCAACTAGGCCAGATATATTACATTTTTTAGAGCAACAAAGTTTTTTGACGAGGACTTATTACTATTTATAGATCCTGCAAATAGAATTCATCAACATAAACCAAATGTCTTAAAACAGACAACCATTGATGCAATATTAAATTTTTTTTAAATAAAAAAATTCTTATTTTATTTGTTTAAGTGTATAATTTATTTTTTAGAATTAACAATCTAAATTTGTCGAAAATAAGAAGTTAAAAAATGTAAACAAAGATTAAATAGACATGATCTGTAATCTGCAAAATGTCTCAAATCCACACAGACAACGCTCTGAACCAAGCTGTGCAGATTAGTGGTCTTTTTATACTGTACATATAAAATTCAGGTACTTTTCCAATATAGGGGAATTGTATAAGTTTGACACAATTCAGGCTTCAAAAAGTTAGATTTGTTGCCAAATGATTCAAGCTGTGAAAACAAATCTGATGAACTTTTATGCTTATTTCTTTATCTATCTATATATAAATAGCTTCTTCATATTAAATTATATAAATCTTGAAAAATGTCGACCAGAAAATATGCATGAAAACTTTTGTTTATTTGCCAAGGCCCTTAATGTTGGAAAGTACAAAAATTTGTACGGCACATATATTTGTATTTAAAAATGTATTTTCGTTTGAAAAAAAAAATACAGTTTGAGAATTTATATATAATTTTAATTTATAAATTTTGTAAAATTATGTATATCATCTTGACATTGATTTTTTTTTTTTTTAGAAGTGCCAATGACTATTGTGGTTATTGGAAGATAACTTTTTGCTCTTCAAGAAGACTCTTGTCTAATTTTACATCAGTGTGAAAATACTTTGCTGTGAGTATTTTGTTTAAAAGTTTAGATTTTAGAAGATAGAATTGTGAGAATTTAAACAAAAGTTAGGTTTTAAATATATTTTACATTGATTATTATTTTTACAAAGTAGATTATTGTTTTTAGTTTTCTGTAAAGTTCAGAGTTTTCAAATATGTTTATGTGTTATTGTATGTATATTGCTTTTCATAAATGTGGCAGTTGAATCATTTTTTTTTATGAACAATGTTTTGGGTTGATAAAAAACTTTTTTAAAAGAATGAGACAGTTTCTTTCATGGAATTGACTCTGAAATTAATTAAAATGTTAACTTTCATTGATACAACTGGATTTTTTTTTTTTTTTTTAAACTTTAAAATGTTGTATGATTATTAGGGATGTGCTGAATAGTTATTTTGACTAACTGAATACAGAGAATTTGGCATGTAAATGAATGTTACTTTATTGTAACAATGAATTATCATATAAATTTCATCTAAATTCTCCTGTTCCAAAATTTTGCTTCCTCCCTTATGCTCTCCTCCCCCCCTCCCTCCCAATAGTATGCAAAGTTTAAAAACTTTATAATTTTCTCAATTTTTTCTGCTGTATTTGTTATTTTATTGTAACAATAAATAATCATAAATTTCTCCTCCCCTCCCTTCACTATCCAGTCTTTTCTACTTGCTCCTCCTTCCTTCTTATCAAGCACACAAAATTGAAAGTCTTAAAAACTTATTCATGAAATTTTTTTTTGTGTTATTTGTAAATCCTTAGCAAGATAGATAAATAATTCATCTAATAAATACCACCACCCCCCAACCTCCCAAGAAAAAAAAAGGTTTTTTCCCTTTTGCTTCCTCAACTTACAAAGTTACAAACCTTAACTTTTTAAATGTCCTTACCGTGTTTTTCTATCATTTTAAATTCAAAGGCTGAATTTGATAAAATTTGATATTTATGTTAAGTTTTTCCAGTGCATAAGAAATATAGATATGTAATGTTATTAAACATAAATCCTCATACCAATTTTTTTCATATCTGTTATTTTAAGTCTTTTTTTTTTTTTTTTTTTTTTTTTTTTCCCATAAATAATTGATCATATAATTTTTTCCTCCCTTTACTGAAATGGACATTTTCCCTTCCATCTTCTCTTACCAAGCATACTTAAACTACCCAGCACTTTTAAAGTCTTTAAATCTTTTTAATTATTTTTTTTCCTTATTTGTAAATTTCAGTAAGGTAAATAAGTCATCTAAAAAATCCCCCCCCCCTTCCCCGCATATAATAAAAATAAAAATTCTGCTCCTCTCTTTTTGCTGTACCATCTCACGAAGTTTAAAATCTTTAGTAGCCTTTTTTTTTGTTTAACTTTTTCTGCTATATCTGTTAGTTTATTGTAGTGATGGGCGATTCTGAAAAAATAGATTAATTTCGCTGTCGTGTAAAACAAAATCGATCAAAAAAAAAAAAAAAAAAAAAAAACTATTATCAAATTCTAGTATTGATGTTTTTGATGTTCTAGAATCCATTTTCACAGCAAATCAATCGAATTTAATCGAGATAACTGGGATTAGAGTAGACAAAAGATCAATATTTCTGCCGCTCAGTTCATTTTCATAGCAGTTAAGCAGTATAATAATATATGTATTCTTTCGATTTTGCTATTTTAGCATCTGAGTTGCTGTCAAATTTAGTATAAGGAAGGATAAGGCCCTCTTGGTTTTTCTTTCCAGTTTAGGTTAAAATGTTATCTTTTTAGTTTAGAGTTAGAATCTAGTTATTTGGGTTACAAGTTTATTAAGTTGTATTTTTCAAGTACATCCCAAAATCATAATTTTTTTTAATTATGATCAGATTTGAACAGGACCTTTTCTGACATTTTTTCCAAGACATTTGTTTAGCAACTAAAATTTGATATTATATTTACAACACTTGGTGACCAGTATTTATGAACAATAATAAAAATTTTCAGCTTTTTCCCATTAAAACACTCTATCCTTGGTTTAGAGCCATGCTACTCAGGGTTCTCGTTAAGTTGTATCTGTCAATCAAGATTGTCTCCTCCCCGCTCCCGCTCCCCCTCCCCTTGCTCCCAAATCATAACTTTCATGGTAAGATTTGAACGGGTCCTTTTCCGATATTTTTCCCCAAGACATTTAGTTACCAACTATGCATTGATAATATATCTGCAACACTTGGTGACCAGTATTTATGGACAATAATAAAAATATTACTTTTTTCCTTTTAAAACACTCCCTCTTTGGTTAAGAGCCATGCTGCTCAGACTTCTTGTTAGTCAAGTTGTATCTGTCAATATTGTCTCCTCCTCTCCCTTTCTTCCTGCCCTTGTCCCAAATCATAACTTTCTTAATTATTGTGAGATTTGAACAAGACTTTTTCTGACATTCTTCCGAAGCCATTTCGTTATGAAATAAACATTTAAATTATTTCTGCAACTCTTAGTTACCACTATTTAGGAACAATAATAAAAATTTTCGGCATTTTTCCAGTTAAAACACTCCATTCTTGGTTTAGAGCCATGCTATGCAGGGAACTCGTTGGTTAAGTTGTATCTGTCAAGTATTTTGAAAGATTATATACAAGGGTATGTCCAGACTTTTTTCCCAGGGTCCTGTTTTTGTAAAATTGTGAACAGCTTTTTATATTTGTGAAAAATCTAATAATTTTGTGAATTTGAAATGATCGTTATATCCAGGTTCTTGTTTATACATTTTTAAGAACATATATGGATGTAAAATACATATATTTTATTTATATATGTAAAAGTGACAGGTCAGATTTCACTTTTATATGAATAATTTGTGAAATGTTCAGTTTAAATAAGGAAAAATTTTGTGAAAAACGTATTTTTAAGACAAATAATTTTGTGAAGGGTGCTATTTTAGGGAAAATAATTTTGTGAAGGGTGCTATTTTAGGGAAAATAATTTTGTGAAGGGTCCTGTTTTGAAATGAGAAATTTTGTGAAGAGTCCTTTAAAGGACCCAGTTTTTTCCTAAACAGATCCCTGATATAAAATATTAATCACAATATTAATATTTCTGCCCCTGTGGTCAGGTTAACCACTTTTACCCAAACCTGACAAAAACCACAGTTAGGTGTTATCTTTTTGCATTGCGGGTTAGGCTGACATTTTTTTTTTTTTTTTTTCTGCAGGTAAGGTGAAAGAGTTAGGGTCAGGCTGACTGCCTTTTGTTTTGGGTTCGCGATCGGTTTGAAATTGTGTTTTGATTCTTATTCTTGTAGGTCAGAATCAGGCCAGATTTTTTAAAAAGAATGTCCAAAATATTTTTTCAGGTGAAAAATTTATAGGCAATAAAACTAAGAGGAGCAGATATAATATCAGTATTTGGTAACCAAATGACTTGTGCAGAATATCCGAAAAGGCCCTGTTCAAATTTCGCCATAATTAAGAAAGTTATGATTTGAGGGGAATGGGGAGGGGGAGGAGACAATCTTGACATATACAACTTAACTAACAAGAAACCTGAGTAGTGTGGCTCTAAACAAACCAAAGATTAGGTGTTTTAACACTGAAAAAGTCAAAAATTTTGATTATTCATAAATAGTGGTGACCAAGAGTTGCAGATACATAAAAGCAAGGGGCATAAAATCTTGGTCAAGTTTGTTCATGGGCAAAATCCAACCAAGGCGGGGAAATTGGGGGGGGGTTTCGAGAAAACAAGAAAAAAACCCCATAATTTCTTAATTATGATACGTATCGCATCCGTTTAAAGTTATTATTACTTCTAGGAAAAGGGTCGAAAATTTATGTATGACAGATTTTTGATATCATTAAAAATGGCCTCAAGGGGAGGAAAAAAAGGGGTTTTACAAGAAAAAAAATTCATAACTTCATCAATTCACAAGATATCACATCCGTTTAAATTTATTATAGATCCTCTTAGTATTATCTAAAACTTTTATATTGACAAGTTTTTTATAGGACCAACCGTTATAACAGAAAATAATTTAAAAAAAAATCCCTGCCGGCTCTGCCTGCAAACAAGTTATATTTCAAAGTGGACGGTCCCAATGGTGGCATCATGGCAAAAAGGTCATTTCTTCCGCAATTCCCAACAAACAGGTGCCCCACAGTCTGCGTCTTTAAAATCTACCTGTGCCTGTAGTCCGAGCCGTCGGGGATTTTTAAAATTCATCAAATTTTGCTTTATATGCTAATGCAGTATTTTGATAAATTTTTTTCTTCACATATTTGTATAAAAATTTAATTATTTTTGTTTTAATTTTTATTAATATGTAATTAAAATACTTGAAAGTAGAGTTGGGTAACCCGAATTTATTTGTGCAGGTTGGGTTGGGTTGACTTTAAATGCTTCAGATCCAGGTCAGTTCAGAGTTGTTTTGACTCTTTCAGATCGAAGAAAAGCTTCAAATAGGACCAGATTTTGCAAAAGACAGTAATTTTTTTTTTTTTTTTTTTTTGTGTTTCAGATTAAAAATATTTTCCGAAATTCATTCACTATTTATATAAAAAAAAAAAAAGTTTAATATTTAAAACCCAAATTCATCAAATTTCAGTTTATATTTTTATGCAATTTTTATGAGAAGCTAACTGTTAAATGTTTGGGTAATGAAAAAAATATTAGTTATATTATTATTTATAATTAAGTAAAAATATTCCTGCATTCAGTCAGGTATCAGAGTTTTGCTGCAGGCTGCATAGATTTATTTTTTATTTTGTCCTTAATGCGATTGAGAATTTTTTCTCAAAAACAGTATTTATGATTGAAAAAAAAAAGTTTTATATTTAAAAAATCCAAATTTATTGCATTATGAGGGGTCACGATACTGGTTTAAAAAATGTCGTTAATTGTTGTCATGAGAAAATTATTCATCCTGGAAAATACATAAGGGGATTTTTTTTTTTGAAAATGAGTATGAAACCTGTACAATTCAGTGCAATTTCTAGATATTTCTAGAAATACTTAAAAGAACAACAAAATAAAAGTAGGGACACATGTGAAATCGCAACATGTTATTAGGAGTGGGCGGAGATGATACATATTATCAACCAATTACTAAGTTTAGGCATTTTCCTTCCTTTGATTAAGCTTTGGTATTTGCCCGCGGTTAGCCATCTTGTTTTTTATATCAAAACATTTTAACTTTTATTATTAAATATAAATAAATTAGTCAATAAAATTAAATAACGTGTTATAATAAGTAAATATGGATGAAAATTATTTTGGACAAAACAAATATGTTTAGATTTAAAAAAAACAAAATGGCGGACCGCGGTTAAATCCCAAAGCTGTTCCGAAAATTACTTTTGGAACTGAGAAACAAAACTAATGTTTGAATTCACAAAAAAAAAAAAAATAAAAAAATAAAAAAAACAAGATGGCAGACTGTGGGAAAATACCAAAGCTGTTCCCTTCCTTTTATAGTAATATACTTTTACAAAAGTAACTTTGTAACCAAAAAGTTTAACGTTTTTCTGTTTTCATTCGAAGTTCTACTTTTGGTGTTATCCACCATTACCAATCTAATTTTTACATAGTCCCAGGGGTATGCATACCCCAGGTTGGGAATGCCTGATATCAAGCTTTATAATGCAAGTTCCCAACTGGGTACAAATTTGACATTCACTTTTGGCAGTACGCCAACAGTATAGAGTTTCCAAAAAAAAACCAACACAATTTGAAAAAAATTAATCAGTGTAAGCCATAATGAATAAAGGAAAATTTATGGGCATAAAATCTGTTTTATTATATGAAACTATTTTCATGCATTAATGCATAATTATGCATTAATACATATCAAATCCGCTTAAATTTATTATAAATCCTCTTAATATTATCTACAACTTTTATATTGACAAGTTTTTTATAGGACCAACCCTTACAGGAAAAAAAAAATTAACAAAAAAATCCCATGCCGGCACCACCTACAAACATGTAGATTTCGAAGTGGGTGTTCTCAACTGCTGCATCATGGCAAAAAGGTAATTTCTTCCACAATTCTCAATGAACAGACGCCCACGGTCTGCGTCTTCAAAATCTACATGTGCCTGTAGGCCGAGCCATCAAGGATTTTTTAATTACACTATTGGTGTTATTTTAATTCAAATAACTTGTATATTAAGTTGATAAAAATATAAGATTTATTAATTTAATGCATTTTCCAACAAAAGGGACTTCCCTTGCCCTCACCATTACTTTTTAATTTTATAAATAACTGTTTTTTGAAACCCTGATTAATAGGAATTCTGTTTTATTAGATAGGTTTTTGTGGAGGGGCTATAAATAAAATAGTCCGAAATTTTGCCTGGATCAAGCACTGAATAAATTAATATATATATTCCTATGCATAATGTTCATTTACGATTTGAGACTAATTTAAATTTTTTGGTATATTTGATGGCATACCCTCTTTTTTGCAAAGAAACCTTCATGAGATATGGAGCATGAAAATACAATAAAGAGCTTTTTATGTTCATTCTTATCAATTCTTCTGTTTTATTTTTAAGCTTTCATTTGTATATCTAACATATAATGTGCACCTATAAAATTTGACTAATTTTCTTGTTTTAAAAGTGTGTTATGTGCTGGAATATAGTAACCCTTTTTTTTTCGCAAATGAAAGTAATAGTGACTAATGAGGAATCCTGTCTTTCATAATCGTAATCTATGATACAATTACTACTGTATTTATATAGTATAACTATTACTGGGGCATATAATGTGCAACCTGTAAGATTTGACCAATTTTCTTGTTTTAAAAGTTTATTTGCTTGAATATAGTAGCCTTTTTTTTCACAAATAAAAGTAATGGTGACTAATGAGGAATCCTGTCTTTCATAATCGTAATCTATGATACAATTACTACTGTCTTTATATAGTCAGACTTACCAAGTCTCCTGATTTCTGCTTGATTTTCCTTACTCCTGATTTTTGACATTTCTCCTGATTTTGTATTACATTTTCTCATTCTTATTTTATATTTAAATATGCTAAAAAAATTCCAGACATTTTGATATGATAGCAGTTACAGTCAAGTATATTATGATGGCTCTTTGTAGCTCTTGCTAAGCAAATTTTCATTCTTAAATGTAAAAATCTGATACCATTAATTTTATTTTTGATAATGAATTAATTGTAATTTTACATTAAAAAAAAAATAAAAAAAAATGAATTTACAGTTTCCAACATAATCATAATGTACCATTTTATTTTTGTTATTAATTTCTTTATTAATAAAGAATTGTCATTCATAACTTTTATATTTGTATATTTTTATGACAAGACAAAACCATTCATGGTATTTATAACAATCTTTAAATTGTTTTAAAATATATATATTATGTCATTTTCTTAATTAAAACCATTTTAAAGCCCTTAATCAAAAGCATTTTTATTTTTTTAAAGTATATAAGTCTGTATTATTATTTAAAATTAATTAAATTATTATTATTATTATTATTATTTTACATTTAAAAGCAGCAACAACAACAAAATCTTTGAAAATAGTCTCCTGATTTCTTTTTAAATATCTCCTGATTTTTGCCCTTTAGAATTTGGCATCTCTGTATAGTATAACTATTACTGGAATATAATGTGCAACCTGTAAAATTCGACCAATTTTCTTGTTTTAAAAGTGTGTTATATGCTGGAATACAGTAACCCTCTTTTTATAAATGAAAGTAATAGTGACTAATGAGGAATCCTGTCTTTCATAATCGTATTCTATGATACAATTACTAAAACAGTCTTTCAAAACATACCACACACTTAATATTTTATTTAATTCTGGCTTTGTTCGGTTTCAATTCTCAGCATCACTTACTAAAATTGTGAGTTTTTTAATCTGTTCTAAGAATTTCTGAATTTAAAAATTTCACAACAGTTTCATAAACATATCTTAAGGCAGCTTGTCAGTAAACTTCCTGATTCCCCTCATTAATATTAATCCTATGGGCGTAGGATGCATTCATATATTTAAAATGACTCCTCAGGAAACTAACATTTTTAATTTCTGTTTTCTTTGTACTTTCTTAAAGGATGTCTCTTTTTTTCTAAGTATTCAAAATATTTCTAACATATGTGCTTAATTTATAATTTTATGTGTTATAAAAACCTTAGCGAAACTGAATAAGATTTTAACTCTTCACATAAAATTAAGTATATATTTTAGAAAAATTTTGATGGCTAAGAAAAAAAAAAAGATATCCTTTAAGAACAGTACAGAGAAAACAGAAGTTAAAAATATTAATTCCCTGAGGAGATATTTTATATATAGGAATGCATCTTACACCCATAGGATTGACATTAGCGAAGGGAATCAGGAAGTTTACTGACAAGCAGCCTTAATTGATTGACATTAATTACTTTCAATGTTTTTATATTAACATATATAATTACCTAAAGATATTTACATTTTCTTGTCTATTTCAGGTACAGATTTTTCTGGGATTTTTTTTATTTTTATTTTTGTTTACATATCTGCCAACTTGTTAGGTTAGCTTTATTTAGAAACTAAAAGCATTTGTATGTTCTGAGTTAATTGGATTTTGCGTATACAGCACTGACTAGGGCTTTTAGAGTATGAGAAGACTTGGGCTCTGTCAACAGAACAGTTTGTTTTCTTTGGATTTCATACATTTGTCTGCTTCTGCTGTCTTTTGGATGATGCTTGTGGTCTGCAGAATGGCCTGCATATGCTTGTCCTTGTGGGGCTGAGTTGCGATAGCTGTTAAGCTGGATGATCTGTGCTTTGGTCTTGTTCTATGAGCTGAGAGGCGATGATTTCACCCTAGACCAAGCCATTTCTTTAGTGCTATTCTGTGAATTGTATGTGCCATCTAAAGACAGCAGAAACAGCCAAATGGAATGTCTAAACTATAGGAACTGTCCTGCTAGACAGGACCTATAGCCTATCACCACCTTTTACAGAAAAAGCCTTAGTCAGTGAGGTAGATTTCTGTTACATATTACCTGAAAAAGTCGATTTCATTTTCCTGTATGGGTAGCAACCCTGCCTAGCATGCAAGTGCCGAATTCTGGGTTCTTCCTGGGGTGGGGCATAGCTAGGCTTAGGTTCTGTCAGCAGGGCATTTCATACCTTCAGATTTTGATCAATTTGTCAGCTTTTGTTGTCTTTTGGATGGGTCTTACAGTCTGCAGAATGGCCTGCATGCTGGCCCTGCTGATGTCCAAGTTGCGATAGCTTTTGAGCTGTTTGAGTGGATGTGCACATTGGTCTTGCTCTGTGGGCTGAGAGGCGATTTTACCCTAGAGTGAGGCATTTCTGTGAACTGCAAGTGCCATCCAAAAGACAGCAAATAGACTAAAGTCTGAAGGATATGAACTGTTTTGACAACAATGTCCCAACCTAACCAGACTTGAGAAATCCTAGTCACAATGAAGTATGTCAGGAAAATTCTAAGACTTTGAAAATAGACATGTTGGCAGGTATGTTACATATCAAGACCAAGATGAAGAGCAACAGATTGCATCCTTACAATCTGTAAGTAATTTTTTTTTCTAATTTATCAGTTTACAAATTTATTCTTTATTAAATGACAACCTTTTATTGTATAAATTTAAGAATAATTTAATCTCTGTTTAAACTAGCAAAAGTGCTTTTGTGTTTCTGTGGCAGAATCGCCGTGACACAGCAATACTGTCTGAAAATGACAAAGATTTTGCGCAATTTTTTTTTTTTAATATATTAAAAAAAAAAAAAAAAAAAAAAATGGGAGGAAGAAAAAAAGAAATCCATACAATAGCGCAACGATAATTATGCGAATACAGCCGAACATGGTTAATACACGAAATCGCTTAATGCAAAATTTTGCTTAACACGAAATAATACTGAGGTCCGTCAGATGAGTTTGACAATAAATGTTAATTCGTTTAAAACGAAATATAATTTTGGAAAATCCTGCTTAAGGCGGTAATTTTTTTTTTTTTTTATTTAAATTATTGATTCAAAGTCCAAACAGGATTCCTTACACAAAATTTTTGATATTTCAAACTTATGACACATCTTCTTATTAAACATGGAATTTTTCTCGTTTGTTTAAAAAAGACCTAAAGTGGAAAAAGGTTTCAGAAAATGGTAAAATATCGAATTCCTGACTAATCTGCATTTTTTCGTCCTTTGATATGTGGAAGTTTTTCCACATTAACCATATTTCATCATTCTTGAACATAGTCGCCAGTTAGGTTTAAGCATTTCACTAATTTACAAATTCCTTGTTCGTATAATTCGGCCCCTGAGTAATATGGTACACCTGGTGTATTTATTACATTGTTGGAAGTTTCTTTTATATTTGAAGGGGAGTCTGGCAGGCCCTCCGAGATGGTACTGTTTGCTTTTTTTACGTTTAGATGAACATAGCACTTGAAGCCACATTTGTATATTTTATACATTAAATTTTATTCAATTTCAGCAACATATGATGTTTAGTGGTTGAAATAGGAGTATTCTTTTAAGGAAAGGATAAAATCTGTTGTACAAAGAGATGATTATTCTAATGAAATTAAAATAGTAAATACATTCAGACATATACTCAAGAAATGAAATAGCACAATTACTGGAAATTGAGAATACGAAATTAATGCGACAATGGGGGGTTCAGGGGGGTGGAGCACCCCTGAATTAATGTATTGTTATTCTGAAAAAAATACAGTAAGAAGTAGTTTATCCTATCATTGCATAATATTGTGTTTAATGCTATGCTTCTAAAATTTCTGGAACTTTCGATAAATTTTATATTATAAATGTGTAAATAACTTTAATAAATTGAATTTTAGGATATCCAATATTATAATTCCAATATATTAATATTATGCAGATAATGTTAAAAATTAATGAGATTAATGAACAATGATTTGTAGAGCTGACATTGAGTCTTCTCATCTAGAGATTACTAGTCTTTTTTTAATTAGGTGTATAACTCTTGGTGCAATTTCATACAGCTGTTCGAATAATATAAAACATTTTATTATATCTTTTTCACGAATTTTAAAATGCATTTATTTTTATTTCCCTCTTTAACATCTTTGCTATTTATTATTTTACTTGCAAAAATTTATTATATTTGCTATGTTTATTTTATATAAAAGAAAGAATAATTCGATTGTGCATATTAGATATTGGAATCAAATATTTTTAAATGAAATGCTTTTTATACCAGATAAAAAATAAAAAAAATTCACAAACTTATGCAATTTTTTTAGCCTAAGGAATTAAGCTTACAAAAAGTTTATTTTTCTTTTAATTCATAAAGCAAAATACTTATAGAAACTTTCTAGATTATGTTCATATTAGATTTTAATACTTTTCTTTAGTTTCATTTTTAACGTTTAAATTTTTTTATTTTAATTAATGATTTTTAAATTATCCGATTAAAATTGCAATTTAATCAATGCTTTTTAAATGATCTGAATAAAATCATTGATATCGTAATCCTCAAATATTTTGTGTACTGAAACCGTTGGAGGTTTTGAATTCTATGAAATTAAATGTCAGCTTATGTTAAGAGCATCTGAAAATCATTTAAATGTAGTTGTTTTAAACATAATCCAATTTTTTTTTCTTTAAAAAAGAAAGAATGTGCATATAGTTCTTTTTGCAAAAGAATATATTTCCTAATTTATTCAACACTTTTCGGTAATTTTACTGCTGTATTTCTGGTGTAAATATCATTTTGAAGTACAGTTAAACCTCGTTAACACGAAATTGAAGGGACTGCAAATTTTTTTCGTGTTATCCAAAATTTTGTGTTAACCGTCATAATAGTGGCGCCATCTATGTTAGATATAAAAACTAAATTAATTAACCTACACATATATTCCTGCTCATAAAATCATTAATTAATAAGAAATACAGTGGTGGAAAAAATTATAAAGCCACTTGAAAATATGATATAATTAAAAAACAAAATATAGAACATTTATGAAATTTCATACATATATATTATATGCTACAAGGAAGTAAAGAAAAAAATAAATTCAATAATAACTACATTAATAAAAGATTAATAGACTTAAGAAAATTTTCTGCACAAAGAAAGTTGGAAATAATTATAAAGTCGATACATGTATTTCATCAATAATCGATGTGAGACCCATTTTTTTCGATGATTTTGACTAGTCTTTTGTTCATTGAATCTATCAGACCATACAAAGTACTTGCATCAGTATTGTTCCAGCATTTTTTAAAAGCATTCATTAAATCTAACTTTAAATTTAATTTTCGTCCATTTTTGTAAACATTTCGAGCTAAAATTCCCCAATGATTTTCTATTGCATTCAGATCAGGTCTATGAGCTGGCTATTGAAGGTATTTCACCTGATTAGCTTCCAGCCAAGATTTAGTTTACTTCGAAACATGAACGGAAGCTTTGTCCTGTTGACATGTCCAGTCTCCTGAAGTTATAAGAGGAGCAAATGGGTAATAAATTATCTCCTAACATTTCTTGATACATAACCCAATTCATTTTGTTATGCATGAAAACAATTGGAGTTGTTCCACAGGCAGCTAATGCAGCCCAAACCATTACCGAGCCCCCTCCAAATTGACGCTTTGAAAAAATATCAGGCTCCTGTCGTAAATCATGCCAAAAATATTTATAGCCGTCGGATCCATCGAAATTAAATTTCTTTTCATTGGAAAAGTCAACATATCTACAATTTGTGCCTTTGGTTAAATGTTTTCGTGCAAAGTCTAAGCGAGCATTTTTGTGGAACTTAGAAGAGGTGGTTTTCCTTTAGTTTTTTTTTAATTGAACAATGGGAATGTTACTTAAAACATTTCTTACCATTCGGCTTGTACATGGTATTTGTAACTGTTCTTGAATTTGGGTATACGATATTTTTTGTCCGCAAACTAGCTTTCGGATTTGTCTTGATTGCCTTACAGTTAAGGATTTCGGTCTTCCTGTATGCTTCTTACTACCGTAATCTTCGGGATTTCTGAGAAAACTGTTTACTGCAGCCTTGGACCTTCCTATTTTACTTGCAATATTTGAACCAGACATTCCAGCTCCATTTAAAGTTAATATTTTAATTTTTTCACCATCGGATAACTTTTTTCCTCTTGGCATTGTATTAAACAAACCAAATACAAAATGAATGCACATAACACGTTTACATTTACCTAAACTTTCATGGCAACCTATTTTCTTAAGTCTGGCATTATGCCAAATAAGGCTAGAACCATCGGCTTTATACTTTTTTCCAATTTGTTTTCATTGGTTGTAAGAAATTAGCATAATTTATGTTCCCCCTTCCGTTTTTCTAAATAAAGTTTATGTGTATTATTGCAATGTTGATCATGCAAATGAAAATAGAATTTGCGTTATCAACAATTCCATTACTTTTTGAATTATGTAAATTTTTCTATCGGCTTTATAATTTTTTCCAGCACTGTAGACAATTTCATTAAAAATTAATCATCATTTTTTAGGCAATAAGTTTATTTACTTGCTAATAATTTTTTTAAATAGTCCGTTAATGACTTTTGCTTCAGTTTTTGTGAAGTAGGTTTTTAGGAACGTATGGACTTCATCTAATTTGTCCGATGTTCGGGAAGCATCCTCTTTTTCCTTAAGGAAACGTTGTACAGTTTTCAATGCTGTGGTAGATTCATTTAATGACACTAAACTTTTCTGTTCTGTGTAAGTTTCATTATTCTCGTCTGACACTTCAGTGTTGTCATATTTTTTTCAGCAGTTATTTCTTCGTCTGTCGTCACATCCGAAGCCTGCACATCTTCATCTATGCAAATGTACTCAGAAAAAATTTCCCGTTTTTTGACTACATATCTATGACGCTCTTTAAATCTTGTCAGTCATCCATTAGAACATATGAAATCTCTCTCATCGAGAGCATCAGCAAAAGCCTTTGCTTTCTCTTGCAAAACTGCAAAAGAAAAAACAATGTTCTGGCTTCTTGCCTCATTTATCCACCGCAAGTGAGCAATTTCAATTTATGCATTCTTTCTTCTACACATTCGTTTTCTTACTGGTTTGAATTGACTCGCACATAAGCCGCTTCAATCTTTTAACGATTCTTTAAAAATGTAGAGAGGACCAATTGAAAAGGATTGTAGGTATCCTTTGCCACATTTTCTGATTTTTTCAGCACTTTTATCGCTAACTTCGTTTAAAATTTTTGCTTGGTTTCTAAAGTTACAGCTTGCTGTTTTCGACTCATCTTTTACAGAATTCTACAGAGCAGCTGCGAACAGTTTCAGTTCTGTTAGTCAGGTAGTGAAGTAAATCACTACTTTCGGATTTGTTGTTAGAGAGTTCGAAAACCCGGACTATAGTTTATTTCACCGTCAATACAGTCAACCGAGTAATGTAACAATCACTTTCAAAAAAGAAATTCCTTCACCCAAACTTTTATTGTGACTGATTTATAGCTCATATGGTTAATGCGGGAACACTTGCCCACATTAGAAATCAAAGAAAAGCAGGGATTAGTCAGGAATTTAGTATTTCACGATTGTCTGAAACCCTTTTTCTCTTTATCTATTTTTCAAAACATGAGAAAATTCCATTTTTAATAAGAGGATGTAAGTTTAAAATATCGAAAATATTGCGTAAGGATTTTTTTTTTTTTAACTTTAATGCAAAAAAAAAAAAAAAAAAAAAAATTTCGCCTTAAGCGGGATTTTTTGAAGTTCTATTTCGTGTTAAACGAATTAATTAACATTGATTTTCAGGCTCATCTGACGGGACCTCCGTATTACTTCGTGTTAAGCGATATTTCGCGTTATGTGATTTCGTGTTAACGAGGTTTGACTGTACATATATTAAGTATGGAGAATTTTTTTCTTCTTTAGAAAAGAAATGGAAATATTGTAAACAGCCAAACAATCCAGAATAATAATTGTTTTTAAAAATTATTTACTGTATGTACACTTCACATAAGTTCATCAAATACATTTAAATTTACACCTTTAACAAACCCTGTTCCAGTGTCTTTCTCTGACTCTTTTTTTCATACAGTGAACCTATACATTTGTTGTTAGATTAAATATGTTTTTGGTTTTTAATATTTTCTAAGTTTTTAAAAAGCAAATAATCATAAATATAAATATTGTGCTGTTGTCCAAATAATTTGTGAAAAGTAGAAAATACATATTTAGCAAGACCTTTAATGGTTGAACCAGTATATGCAGGATACACTAAGTTTAAGTTGTACAACTTACTAAACACATATTCAAAGTACATTCAGAAATTAAGACCAACAGTATGAATAATCTTGAATCTTGTGTAATATTTTGTATTAAATACATTTAAGGCCATCCTTTAAAAAAAAAAAAAAATACTGCTGAACAATTGCATTTTTTTTTTTTTTTTTTTTTTTTTTACACAATCACAAAACTATTTTTATATGCACATGAAATTTGCACACATTAATATCCAAGCACTTTAGAATTGAAAATTATTTTTCTATAAATCTATAATATCTTGAGTAGTAATCAATTGTTTCTCAATGAAAGACCCTTCCCTTAAGGTTGCATCTATAAAATTGGTTTAAATCTCCATCTTGACACCATTTTATAAAAGATCCATAGCTTTTATTAATAAATCTATTTGATTTCTCGGTATCTGAATCACAATAGCTGAACATTTTGTGCATTTAACAAATAAAAATGGCTTTGTGAAAGAGTTGGAAAATAGTCAATGTAGATTTTATAAAAGCATGGCACAAAATAAAAGAAAATGCAGAGTTTCCCCCCCCCAGACAGTTTCAGGAGGGTGCGGCACACTGCCTGACCTTTGATTTACAAAGTAGCACCCTTCTTGTCCCTCATAAAAAGTATTAGCACCCTTCTTGTTCCTTACAGTAAAATAGTTAGCACCCTTCTTGCTTCTCAATAAAAAAAAGTGCTCTTTCTCCTTTTTGCATTAAAAAATTTGCTTTGATAGTAAAAACTGACTCAATGTTGTCTTAAAAAGAGTGCCTTGACTTTTAAATGTCAAAAGTGGCTTTAAAAACCGAAATAATACCTTTTAACAATTAAAAAAAGTGCCCTCAAGAATCTGAAAAGTGCCTGCAAGCAACCAAAAAGAGTGCCATTAAGAATAAAAAAGTGCCATTTTCCCACCAGCAGCACCCTGCCTGCACCCTTTTTTAAACCTAGGGGAAACTCTGAAAATGTAATATTCTGAATTTATTTGGCTATTTTTTTTTCTTCTGTTTAGTTGCATTTGTAATTATATAAAAACATAGCACCTGTAGTTATTGTCTGGTCTGCCTGTCTGTCTGCATTTAGCATCGCAAAAACTACCCAACTGAATGGTTTAAAATTTAATATATATAATCATTGCTGAATTCTATCAAGTCATTTCAAATTTTGTGAAAATCGAATCAAAACCTAAAGTAAAAAGATGTTAATAAAAGATTTCTTCATTCTATTAAATCCGATTATACATAATTAATTCAATGATATCCTGTGATAGGTGATGATTCTAGGTTTCCATGGTTATTATGTCCTATTTAAGATGAAGAAACGGAATTTGTATACTAAAATTGTTTAATTATAGCAATCTTATTAACTATTGATAGTTTTTTGGATATATGTTTCTGGAGAAATAGGTATTAAATGGAGAAGGAATCTAAATATACATTTCAAGTTTTGAAATTTTTAAAGCTGGAATTTTCAGTAAATGCCAGCAAAAGATAAACTGTTGCCAACTTAAAATGTACTTATTTTATTATGGAAATGAATCCTATAACGGACAATATAATTCATTTTTTCAGTGAAATAATGATTTTGTTTACATTGTCTTATATTGGATATTTGCACATAAGTATAATTTTAATGCAACAGAATTGTATTTAATTGTTTGTAAAAGTGTATTGAAACTTAATTTATCATAAAATAAATTTTGTATTCATGCAACAGCTATTGTACCAAGATCTGAATATTTTAAAAACTAGTTGTAGTACAAATGCACCTCATTTGTCACGTTTAAGGTACAATTACCAACTTTTTTTTTTTTTTTTAATTTAAAAAAAATAATAAAACTTACTAGATCCTTTTAATCTTGTTTTAACACTAATGGTTTAACCCCACCCCACTAATAAATCATGATTAGGAATTTGGAAACATTTTAAAGGCTTATTAAAATAACCTAATAAATATTATTATTAAAACAATCTGAAATATAAATAAAAAAATTAGTACTGATTTTCATAGATAGCAGATATCTGGTGTTGCCTTCTAGGTTGCTCAATTTTGTTCAGATTCTAAATAAAATTTTGCTGTCATTATTATTATTATTATTTCTGAATTAATCATTTAAATTTATTCATTTATCATAAATATATATATATCTCAATAGTTATGTTATTCTAGGGGATAAGTGAGAGGATCCTAATTATGTCAATGCTTCATTTTTATGAAGGTTTAGCACAAGGCCAGAAATATTACTTTTTTGAGTAACAAAGTTCTATGACACGAAATTATGACTATTTTATATACTGCAAATAATATTTATCAACATAAACCAAATGTATTAAAACAGACAACCTTTAATGCAGTGTTAATTTTTTAAAAATAATTTATTTTTATAGAATTTTTCTCTTATTTATATGTTAAGTGTGTAATTTATTTATTTTAAAGAATTTTAACTATCTAAATTTGTCAAAAATAGGAATTTAAGGGAAAATGTAAACAAAGATTTAAATAGACATGACCTGAAGTACACAAAAAGTCTGAAATCTCCACAATGCTTATAACCAAGTCATGCAGATTAGTTGTCTTCTACTGTACAAATAAAATTCAGGTACTTTTCCCAGTATAGGGGCCTCGGCATTTAAAAAAAAAAAAAAAAGTTTGGTGCAATTTGGGCTTAAGAAAGTGCAATTTGTTGCTGATACAAATAGCTATGTAAACAAATCTGATGAACTCTTATGCTTGTTTATATATATTTTTATATACAATTTATTATGAAAATAGATAAATGGCTTCTTAATATTAAATAAATTATATAAGTATTGAAAAAAATTGCCTACCAGAAAATATTCACGAAACTTTCCTTCTTTCCTCAAGCCCCTATACACGAAAAGTACCAACATTTGTGCAGCATGTATTTGCATTAAAAAAAAAGTATTTTCATATAAAAAAATAAAGTTTATGAGAATTTATGCATAATTTTATTTTTAAATTTTCTTAAAGAAAAAAAAACTTGACAATTACTTGACTGTTTTTTTATTTTTTTTTTTTTAGAAGTGCTGATGACTATTGCTTGAAGTTTTATAAGAAATATTTTCCTTGGAAGATAAGTTTTTGTTCTTAAAGAAGTCTAGTGTCTAATTTTACAGCAGTGTAAAAATACTTTGTTGTAAGTATTTTGTTTTAAAGATAGGTTTTAGAAGATGGAATTGTGATAATTTACATAAAAATTAGGTTAAAATATATTTATTTTAAACTGTTTATTATTTTTACAAAGTAGATTATTGTTTTTAGTTTTCTATAAAGTTCAGAGTTTTCTAATATATTTTTGAGTTGTTGTATGTATATTGCTTTTCATAAATGTGGTAGTTGAATAATTTCTTTGTAAACAATGTTTAGAAAAAGGGACAAAAGCTAAAAAAAAAAAAAAAAGTTAGTTATTTTCATGGAATTGGCTCTGAAATTAATTAGGATGTTGACTTTTATTAATAGAACTAGCTGGCTTCGCCCGCCAGCGGGCCCGTAATTTACATCTGTGCCTCGAATTGTAGAAAATCTCGAATCTTGTAAAACCTCAAACCGGACGAACCGCCGACCCGGGTCCCCGCTGCCTTTGGCACCGTATACCGGTCGTGCTACGCACGCACCGGGTAATCCCTTAATTAGCACATTGAATTATACAAACCTCTAACCGAACGAACCTCCGACCCTGGTCCCCGCTGCCTTCGGCACCGTATACCGGTCGTGCTGCGCACGCACCGGATAATCCCTTAAATTGCACATAGAATAGTATAAACCTCTAACTGAACGAACCTCCGGCTCGGGTCCCCGCTGCCTGCGGCACCGTATAGCAGTCGTTCCGACCCTGGTCCTCGCTGCCTTCGGCACCGTATAATGGTCGTGCTACGCATGCACTGGATAATCCCTTAAATTGCACATGGAATAGTATAAACCTCTAACTGAACGAACCTGCGGCTCGTGTCCCCGCTGCCTGCGGCACCGTATAGCAGTCGTGCTGCGCACGCGCTGCAGTATACGTTAGTTCCACCTTCCGCCACCAGGTGGCGCAATCTGTTTATATGATCATAACTGAAATCGTTAAGACTTTCGATGTCGAGTCGAATGAGCCATACCCCGTCGTTTTCATGCCCGTAGAACCGAAGATAGGAAAGCGCCCCCTAGTGGTGAAAAAACGAAATAAAATCGGTAAGCTCTATCGATGTCGAGTCGAATTGATTTAGACTACCTGAGTTCTAGTTCAAAGACAGGGACCTGTAGAAAAACTTAAAACTTAAAAAAAAAAAAAAAAAAAAAAAAAATCGATAACGGGCGAAGCCCGCTTTTCCCTATCATAAAATCTGGATAGGGGGTCCTTATTACTTTAATTATGATGTTTGGAATCAGTTTGGTGGACATCCGTAACATAGTTTCTTAGTTATAGAAACGGACCACAGTTAAAAGAAAAAAGCGGGGGGGGGGGGGGGGGGGGGGGGGTTGGCGATGACACTGCTTTTCCTCAAACAACTTATGTAGACTACCTGTGTTCTAGTTCAAAGACAGTGAGCTGTAGAAAAACTTAAAACTAAAAAAAAAAAAAAAAAAAAATCGATAACGGGCGAAGTCCGCTTTTCCCTATCGTAATATCTGGTTGCCACTCTAAAACAAAAACTTAAAATACTAAAACTTAAAATAATAATGCAGTTTTTAGCCAGCGAGGATTTTTTTTTTTGCTATAAGAGTTGGTCCTATAAAAAACATGTCAATATAAAAGTTTTAGATAATATTAAGATATAAATTTAAGCGGATTTGAAATCTTGGGAATTGACGAAGTTATGAATTTTTTTCTTCTAAAACCCCCCTCCCCCCACTTAAGACAATTTTTAATTATATCAAAAATCTGTCATACATAAATTTTTGGCCCTTCTCCTAGAAGTAATAATAACTTCAAACTGATTCGATACGTATCATATTTTAGAAATTATGGGGTTTTTTCTGTTTTCACAAAAAGCCCCCCCCCATCCCACCCCCCTTGGTTCGATTTTGCCCATTAACGAACTTGACCGAGATTTTATGCCCCTTGATTTTATGTATCGGTTTCGAAAAGATGCGGGAGTTGGAACTGCCTACTTCGAAAAATAACTTGTTTGCTGGCGGAGCCGGCAGGGATTTTTTTGTTTTTAATTTTTTTTTGCTATAACGGTTGATCCTATAAAAAACTTGTCAATATAAAAGTTTTAGATAATACTAAGAGGATTAATAATAAATTTACGCGGATTTGATATCTTCTGAATTGACGAAGCTATGATTTTTTTTTCTTCTAAAACCCCCCCTTTTTCCCCCCCTTGGGGCCATTTTTAATTATATCAAAAATCTGTCATACATAAATTTTTGGCCTTTTTCCTAGAAGTAATAATAACTTTAAACGGATTCGATACGTACAATAATAAAGAAATTATGAGGGTTTTTCTGTTTTCACAAAAAGCCCCCCATTTCTCCCCCCTCCCCCCCCTTGGTTCGATTTTGCCCATTAATGAACTTGACCGAGATTTTATGACCCTTGATTTTATGTATCAGTTTGGAAGAGATTTATGCAGAATTTTTCCAGTTATCGTGGTCAGAAAAAGTGACATAGATAGATAGATAGATATATAAAGTTTTGAACTGGGGGTGGTTTTGGGTTCTGGGAGTCATAATCGGCGTAGATCTGCAAAATTTTTTCAAAATTTCCAACTTAGGTGAGAATGTAATAGGTAGTATTTCTTACGAAATCTACCTAATAATTACCTTGAGAAAGCATCTCTCGGGCCTCTTGAGCATGTTGTTGTTTTTGGAACAAATTCTCTGGAAAAATTCAATAAGCAATGCGTCACAACCCTAAATGATCTTTAAAAATTGTTTGACAGGAACCAAATGATATATGAACTTGTTCAATGATGTCTCTCATTGTCAGACGGTGATCACAAAGCACCAATTTTATGATTTTATCAATATCTTGATCATTAATTGAAGTTGATGGTCTACCATATCACGGGTCATCTATGACGGATTCACTACGATCTTTAAACTTTTTATACTGATCAAATACTTTTGTTTTTGATACGCGGGTCGTTTAATAAATTCGTGGCTTGACAGTGAAAGCACAAGGTTTTTGACATAATTTCATATTTTTCAATGTAGTCTCCCTTGCAACTTAATATATTTAAGACATAATCTTGTGTGCAAATGCTTTGGTGTAACTCTGTATGAGGATGGTTCGAAAAGTTCTCGGCCTGACTAAGAAAGGTTTTTGACAATATTTCATTTTATTTTTCACCTTGCAACACAATACATTTCAGAAGACTCTTGAGAAATGTTCATTCTTTGGTGTTTTTGGTCGACGTTCAACAAATGCGGCATTCATTGAGCGGGAAGTTTTTTTAAGATCCAAAACATCGTGTGAAATGTGGTGGGCATGGCCTATCAAGATGTTTGTAATGTCAGCAAGTTCTCGTATATTCAATCTGCGATCATTTCTTTACATCATTGTGAATTTTTGAAACGGTTTCGTCCGATGGAGCAGTTTTTGGGCATCTGAAGGTTCATCATTGGACATTGATTTCCTACTATGTTTAAGTTCAGCAGCCCACTTTTTCATCATCTAATATGAAGGACAAGAATCCTTTAAGGTGGAATGCTTTTTGTTTGTCTGTGGGGATAAATCTTTTATAACAAAGTATTTTATGACAGCTCGAACTTCAATTTTTTCCATTTTTAGAAAATGTCCAAACTTGTTTACTTTACTTTTTAACACGTTAGAAAGTCATCTAAAGGATCATACTTTACAAACATCATTGTCATTTTGTCATACTTGTTTCGTCTCTGTCTCAGGCTGAGAACTTATGAAACTATCCTCGTAAACAGTTATGTTTAAAAGCTTTTTGCAACATTTCGAATGCTTTTCTAACAAAAATTTAATTATGGAAACAAAATTTAATGCATGTTCTTTGCTCAATAACATTCTCAGTTTAAAAAAATCAACAGAGTGAAAATTCTTGTCTCATTAAATACCAATTTATTTTCAGAAGATAAAATGAATTAAATTCCTGACTATTGCCAAATGTTTATAGAAGTCGCAAAAAAGTTTGATAAAAGCTTGCATACGATATTTAATGTAGATATATTTTAAAGGAAGCATTCTTGATAATTTTTTATCGCAGTAGTATATACTTTCAACACAAAAAAATAAAATTGATATTGGAAATAGAATTTTAGACTACTTTTCTATATTATATTAAATATAGAATCATTTTCTTGCATATTTTGTTTGAGATTGAATATTGTGGGTTTGGGTTGACACAATTTTTGGTCTGGTACAACTTTCCGATCTGTGCAGGATTCTAGTATGGTATCCTGATTTTGCCATGGGCTGCATGTTTTTTGTGTGCGTGTGCTTGAGATTAAAAATATTTTCCTGAAATTCATTCACTGTTTACAATAGCATTTACGCAGATGTCATTCTTTAATTCTGCTTTAGCTACAATTTGCTATAAATTTATTATTTCAAAAGTATAAGAATAAAATAAGATACTTGCCATTTATTATTATACTTGCTATGATGATTTTATATAGAAGAATGAATAATTTGATTGCTTAACCCCTTCAGGGGCAAAGTACTCTGGTAGCTAAAATATTGAAATGATGGATTGACACCAGAATTCACGAATGAATTTATTTTAAAATAAGTAAAAGCTTTTCTTCATGTTCCTTACAAATTCAAAATTTGATTATAAAATTCTGGTGTCATTTAGGGATTAAAATTAAGTGGTATATATAATATACCGCAATGATGAAAGTCAGTTGATAAAAATCATGATTTAAATCACTGATTTTTAAATCATCTGATTAAAATCGTTGCTATCCTAATGCTCAGATTATTTTGTCTAATGAAACC
This sequence comes from Maratus michaelseni, assembly GCA_963931845.1. Classification (NCBI taxonomy): domain Eukaryota; kingdom Metazoa; phylum Arthropoda; class Arachnida; order Araneae; family Salticidae; genus Maratus; species Maratus michaelseni. The sequence continues at coordinate 261,891,572 of OZ007598.1, forward strand.
CTTAGAGTTTGTTTTTGAACTCTATCCAATCAAAGGTCAGCTTATGTTATGAACATCTGATTATCATGTAAATGAAGTTGTTTTAAGCATCTTCCAGAGTGATTTTTTTTTTTTAAACTAAAAAAAAAAAAGAAAATGTGCATATAGTTCTTTTTGATATAGAATATTATTCTCAGTTTATACAACACTTTTAGGTATTTTTAGTAATGCATTTCTGAAGGAAATTTTTTTTGAACTGCATATATAAAGTATGGAGAATTTTTTTACTAATAAATGAAAATATTGTAAACAGATAAACAATCCAGAATAATATTTGTTTTTAAAAATTATTCACTATATGTATACTTCACATAAGTTACATCCAATATATTTAAATTTACACCTTTAACAAACTATGTTCCATTCTCTCTCTTTTTTCCCCTTTATTCAATGAACCTATACATTTATTGTTAGTTTAAAATTGTTTTTAATATTTTCTAAGTTACAAAAAGAGAATCATACATACAATTGTTGTGCTATTGTCAAAATAATTTGTAAGAAGTAGAAAAATACATATTTAGCAAGACTTTTAACAGTTGAAATAGTATATGCGGGGCACAGAAAGTTGTACAACTTACTGAACACATTCAAACTGCATACAAAATTTAAAACCAACAGTATGAAAATCTTGAATCTTGGGCAATATTTTGTATTAAATATATTTAAGGTCATTCTTTAAAAAAGTGCTGCTTAACAATTGAATTTTTTTTTTTTTTGACAATTGCGAAAGCATTTTTTATATGTACATGAATTTTTCTGTCATTAATATCCAAACACTTTAGAATGGAATGGCATTTTTCTATAAATCTATATCTTGATTTGCAATCTATTTGTTTTTCAATGAAAAATCCTCTCTTTCTAGTTGCATCTGCATATTGGTTTAAATCTTAATCTTGGCCATTTTGTAAAAGACACCATTTCGTAAAAGATCCCTAGCCTTTATTGATAATTCTATTTAATTTCTCAGGATTTCTGGATTTTATAAAAGCATGACACAAAAGAAAAAGAAATCTAATATTCTGAATTTATTTGGCTAAATATCCAACAATATTCAGTAAAAAGGCTGAATACAAAATGTTTGTTTTACCCCTAAAATATGACTATTGTGATGAAGTTTTAAAATGTAAACAGAAGAATGATTTATAATCTTAAAATTCAGAAATCTGCAAAGCCTTTTGTTTCAAGCTGCACACATTTTTGAGAGTGTGCTATAATTTAGATGTGTAGATTTTTTATTTTTTGTCTAAATTAATTTGTTTATTTTCACAACAAGTAATTCTTTAATTCATTATAAATGACCCAAAATTATAAATAAAGTTATCCATGTTTTTGAAGTGTGCATGTGAAACAGTGGGGAGGAATATACAGGGTAATTATATTTAAAAAAAACTATCCTGATATATCAGCCTTTAACTATCATACTGTTCATAGAAACTGAATGAAATTTTGGTTTAAAGTATTTTGAGGTATGCGCTTCAGAATCATATGAAAAATAGTTAAATTCTAACAGTCATCGTTACAGTGACAAAATTTTGAAATTTTCAAATGGCAACACCTTTTTTTTTATTGGAATGTGATCATAGTGGAAAACCATAAAAATTGGAATGGTACCTGTAGCACGAAAATTGCCAGCACTAGACAGACTAAGGGGCAAAAAAAGTGAAAATAACCAATAAGGACAGAGAAGCAACAGAAAACCAAATTTTTTTATTGTGTTTCACAAATTTTCCACTTCACACAGGATGACACTTTGCATGCGACAGATGGTGGATTGACAATACAATTTTTTACTTTCTGTTGCTTCTCTGTCCTTTATTAGTTATTTTCACTTTTCTTTTTAGTCTGTCCAGCACCAGTAGTTTTTGTGCTACAGGTACCATTCTAATGCTTTTTATGGTTTTTCACTATGAAGGTCACATCTAAAAAAAAAAAAAAAGTGTTGCCATTTGGAATTTTCAAAATTTTGTCAATAATCGTAAATGTTAGAGTTTAACTGTTGTTTTTCATATGATTCTTGAGCGTGCATACCTCAAAATATTTTAAACCAAAATTCATTCAGTTTTTGTGACCGGTATGATAACTAGGGGCTCATATTGTTCTAGGGGCTCAGGATAGTTCTTATATATATGTTAATTTTTTGTATTAACTTAATGGTATTCTGTATACACTTTATGATTACCTATCTTTAAATAGGACATTAGGTTATTACAATTTTATATATATTATTTTTCGCTTGAAAAGTGTTCTCCACCTTTTTAAAAGTTGAGGCCTTTCCTTAAAAGCACACACAAATCTACAAAATCGAATGAGATGATAATTTTATTTTTGCTTGACTTTCTTTTAAAATCTTTGTTATACTGTTTCAGACCAGCAGTTACCAACTTTTCGGACCTCTTAGACCACTAAATTCATAATTTGAAATCCACAGATAACTAATATGATGACTTAAAAAAAAAAGAATAAATAAATAAATTTATTGTAATGATTAGCAAATTTCCATCTAATTAGTATAATTTGCACCTACTTATAACAAAATTACAAATGTTTATTTAATTATAATGAAATGATTATTGCTTAGTTGTAAAATATGTATTAAAGTTCTTTTACATTATTTTGAAATAATTAAACTAAGAGTTACTATATTTAAGATGTCAAAATATTAAAAAAACAAAGTATTCCTTTTTTCAAAATTTTGATTTTTTCTTAGTCATATGCTCAAAACCATATTTAAATTTGTCAGTTTTGAAGTGTGTTAAGCACATGCATAAATTTCAATGATTTTTAAACTTTGTTTTCACTTTTATCAAAAACTGTTTTTGCAATTTGCACATATTGGGGAAAAAGAAAAAAAAATTGGAGACAATGTAAATTTTTTGCATAGACATATGTATAGAGTGATTATCTATTTTTTTTTTCAATTAAATTATGCAAATTTTATTTGTTAGACTGCTTTTAAAGATGTATTGAGTTAAAAAGCATTTATAATTCCAACAAATAGAATGTTCATTGTTTAATTAAAAAAAAATTGGTGAAGATTGAAGGTATAATATTTTATACACATCATCCACTAAATGCTTTGGGTGCAAAAGGTGCTTTCAGTTAGCTTTTTGGCGATTTGGCTAGTGCTAGATTAAACCATACACTTAGTTTAATCCAAATCAGTTTATAAATATGAGGGCTATCGTATGACATAGATCATATATATACATACATACATACATATAAATCAACATTTGAACAGAGGGTAGTTTTGGGGTCTGGAGGTCAACAGTGAAAATATACCGAAATTTTCTGGAATTGCATTCTTCCAAATAGTTGCAATAGGTAGCTTTTTATTTTTTGTAATGAAAGTTCCCTAAAAATGAGACAATGGACACTCATATTATTTATTGGGAAAACTATTGATATTTCAATTGTTACATGATTTGGACATTGTTGCTAAATAATCTATTTAAGTATATTTACTACAAAGAAAATATTCCAAAAAATTAATGATTAAATGCTTGTATTTTTTAATTGAGTGAGGTTTTACTACCCATTTTAAATCACATTTTTGAATAAACATGCCGGAATTTCATAATGATCGCACAACAAAATGTTTCTAATCACAATTATAATAGTTTATGTGCTAATTGCATTTTATTTTATAAACCAATGAGTTTGAACAAATAACATTTTAAAAAATGTTTTTGTGTTGGGAGACATCAGACTATCTGTAACAGGGTTGGCAAACCTTTTTATATCTGCCTGCCAAATTTCTTTTAGAAAATGTCTTAAATTAGTAGGAACTGCCAAATAAAATTCAAATTTATTAGGTTGGAAAATAATAAATTAAAATTAGTTGAAAAATATATTTTAGGATAAAAAAATATGGGTAATATACATGTTAGGGCTGATTTTTTTTTTTTTTTCGAAATTCTTTTGTTCTAAAGTTGTGGAATGGTCTCAGAAATATATGCACAAAATTAAAAAATAATCAATAACTAGCTTCTGGTTCAACTTTAGGATCTAAATATATGCATTTTTAGCCGAAAATGTTTTAAATTTTCACATTTCAATGATATTTTTAATTTGATTTTTTTTCTTCCCAGTAGTGCGAAAAAGTTAAAAGAATATATAAGAAACATAAGTGCAAAATTTCTGAGTAATTAATAAATATTTTCTGGTTCCACTGTATTCTTCCAACTTTTCTGTGCTAGCGGGAATAGAAAATCAGAAATTAAAAAAATCACTAAAATGTGAACATTTACATCATTTTTGGCTAATTTTCCATAGACCACCCCCCAAAGTAGAACCAGAATTAAAAAAAAAAAAAAAAAATATGCTCTATCCTAATACATGTAGGTATTACACTGTAATGATTATAGAACCAAATACATTAAAAAAATTAAAAACTTAATGCGATTAAATGAGTCACCTAGGACAAAAACAATTTAATATCAGATTCTTACTAAGTGAATTGTATTAAAGTGTAAATTGAATTGAATTACCTTATAAGTGCTTTCTCTATGAGTTTATTTATTTATTTATTTTTGTCTTATGTATTTATGAAAATAATGACAGGCTGAGGTAGACGGAAATATTGTTAAAATGGCAAAATTCAGTTTCTTCAAATAGCTCTGGGATGAAATTCCAAATTGCTATAATTTAACAACGGCATTTTTAATTATAATGTTTAATAATATTTCTTTTTCAATAATATCCAAATATTATCTTTGTTTGATACATTTTTGAGCTCATAATGGACTAGAATTGAATAAGTCAGAATTAAAATTCTCTAATTACCAATCAATCTAATTTAGACTAGATCAGATGATCGAAATTCGTGTATTCTGTCTAATCTCCCTGTTTCTTAATCCCAAATAACTTCGTGCCAAAATTATTCTTTTGCGTACCAAAAGTGGTACATGTGTTCCATAGGTTCTCACCATCCCTGATCTATAACAAAAATTATCATAAATATTATTGGCGTTTCCATTTTTACACAATTCGGACATCGCAGTGTAATAATATAGCTGTATTTATTGCAAGAAAAAAGTTACTAAAACACATGAAAATACTTAGAAACATTTAAAAAAGTATTTTAAAGGTATAGAAATAAGTTTAAAATATTTATTTAATAAATTTTACAAAAATATCATTGTTTCATAACGTTACTTTTGAACATCACAAAATAAACTCCAAAAATCATTGAAGAGTAATGCCATCTATGGATAAAATTATCCAGCAATCATCCAATTCCTTCCTTATAATTCTTTTCTTGGTGTTACATTGGATCAGTTAACATTATGAATCTCCAAAATCGGCTTTATTAGCTTTTTTTTAAAGCATTTATGTTAAACTTTTACAATAAATTTGGTCAGTTCTTGTATCTGAACAGATACAAAAACTCACTGTGAAAAATCATTTAAATAATGAGAATTGAACTTATTTGCTCTGAAAGCTTAAAGTTATGATGTGTGCCCTTTTGAGAACTGCCCTTCTGTGAATGTGTTTTTCAGGTAAATTCACAATCGCTCTTGAAAATGAATATTTTATTTTTAATGGTGTATTCAAATCCAAACTGCTTATGTTGATACACATTTGTAAATTCATTTTTGCTCAAAAGCCATCCAATTGGCAGGTTCTCTTATTCAGAAACTTTAATGTCCGTATTGTCTCGATTTTTTGATAAAGGCAGAATATATTTCAAAAAATGCTGTCAAAGTGGACATTTTTAACCGAATTTCCCGAAGCGATAGCGCTGGAAACAAAAAAAATTATCGTACTGTGACAATAATTATATGTAAATCAATTTCTAATTAATTGAACGAAAAATAAAAACATGGCGCCCTTATAAATGTCTATAAATCACGCCACAAAGTTTCTTGTTACTTTTAAAAATGAGTCTGTAAATGTGTCTCAAAATTTTGAGTTGTTGAGCGTGGAAAAATATTTTTTTTTAAATACCGCCTTAAAAGCTTTGCTACAACTGCTTTTCTATGTAAACTATAATGTGACCTTTTGTAATGAAAATAAGTATTTATATCATTTTAATCTTTACAGGTGTTGATGGCATACTGAGTGTGACACTCGTTGAAAAAAGTTGTGAATTCCGGAATAATTAAGTGATTACCGTCTGCATTTCATGTACACTCTTCCCGAAGAAAGACACTTCAGTGTTCAACCAATGTTTTTATAGTTGAAGTTTAAAAAATTTTCTGCTCTCTTTCTCATTATCTTCATTGGTAAGTGAGCACAGTTGTGTGGAATATGACATCTATGTATTAATGCAATTTATTCTTTCTTAATAATGTTTTTATATATATATATAAATATCATGTCTATTACTCTTATACTGTTAACTAGAAGTTGTATTGAAGAAGAATAATGTCAAAATTTGATATTTAATCTTTAAGAGGCATTGCTACATGGAGTACAACACTTGTGTTTTTGTTACTACAAACCATCTGTGTTATGTAAATTCTAATTAAGTTAGTCTTTCCTTTATTAGTTTAATGTATGTTACTTTTAGGTAGATTTCGTAAGAAATATTACCTATTACATTCTCCCCTAAGTTGGAATTTTTGAAAAATTTTTGCAGATATATGCCGATCATGACTCCCAGAACCCAAAACCACCCCTAGTTCAAAAGTTTATCTGTCTGTGTCACTTTTTTATGGACACGATAACTGCAATAATTCTGCACAAATCTCTTCCAAACTGATACATAAAATCTCAGTCAAATTCGTTAATGGGCACAATCGAACCTGGGGGTGGGGAGGTGGCTTTTTATGAAAACAGAAAAAAACCTATAATTTCAACGTCTTAATTTTTATACATATCGAATCCATTTAAAGTTATTATTACTTCTAGGAAAAGGGCCAAGAATTTATGTAGAACAGATTTTTGATTTAATTAAAGGAGGAGGAGGGAGGGGAAATAGGGGTTTCAGAAGAAAACAATTCATAACTTCATCAATTCACAAGATATCAAATCTGCTTAAATTTAATATAAATCTTAATATTATCTACAACTTTTATACTGACAAGTTTTTTATAGGACCAACTCTTATGGTTATTAAAAAAAAAAAAAAAATCCCTGCTGGCTCCGACTACAGTCAGAGGTATAGTTCATAGATGGTGGTCCCAACTGCCACATCGTGGCAAATAGATCTTTCTTCTGCAATTCCGAATAAACAGATGCCCCACGGTCTGTGTCTTCAAAATCTACCTGTGCCTGTAGGTCGAGCCATCAGGGATTTTTTTTTTATACTACTATTGAACATATTATTAAACAAGGATACCATTAAAAGTTTTTAAAGCATTAAAATGCCTTGGCTTGCACAGTATACCACCTGTGTTTTTATGTTACTACAAACCGTCTGTATTATATAAATTCTAATTAAGTTAGTCTTTCCTTTATCAGTTTGAAGTTTATTATTTTTTTATACCACTTATTATATTATACAAGGGTATCATTAAATGTTTTTAAAGCACTAAAATGCTTTGGCATGCCACCTGTGTTTTTATGTCACCTATTTTTATGTTGCTACAAACCATCTATGCCTTTAAAGGTTAATATTGTCTGGTACATTGAAAATTAAGTTATTGTTTAAGGAGACTAGAAAGGTTTTAAAGAAAAAAAAACTGGCTTAAGTTTGATCATAGATTTTTAGCTTTTTAGCTCTGTAATAAATTTAAACTATTTACATTTATTTATCTATATTTTGTAGAAATAAGAAGTATTTGTAAATTGTAAAAAAAAAAAAAAAACCCAAAGTTTTAATATTTTGACAAAATTAATTATACAAAGTTAATTTTGTCACAAAATAGAAGTACAGGTTCCACATTTTTGAGTTGTCATTTCTTTTTTATACTGCCTATTTTTGTTGTTTTTATTATACTTGAAAAACCAGGGATGTCATTTTTCTGTTTTTCTTGTTTTATTATTATTATTATTTATCAATCCGTAAAGTTGTTAAAAAATCACATTGATGTGTGCCATGAGTGAAGTCCAGTGGTGTAGGGGCATGAAAGCCAGCAGCACAGAAAAATTTGTTTTGAGAAGAGAATAATTTTAGGTTCCATTCGTTGAATTTGTAGTTCAGGGATTTTTCAGTACACAAAATATGGGAATATGATTCTTCCATGAATTATTAATTTTTGGCTGAATTCAACAAAAGCAATTTGTCAAACAGGTAGAAAAACAAAATTGCGAATTTTGTAACGAGGTCATATAAAAAAATGCAAATTTCACCAATCAGTTGTGTAATAAAAATACAAATTTCATCAGTCGCTCATGAAAAAAATCCCTATTTTCGACAAACAGTTGTGGGAGGAGGGGGGGGATTTTAATTTCAAGAGATCACTGAAAAAAATGATCAAATGATCGTTGAATGAAATTGCAAATTTTGTCAAACAAGTGCATGAAATTGCAGACGACCCCCCCCCCCCCTTCTTTCCCAGTGGCACAGAAAAATTTGTGTTGAAAAGAGAATAATTTTATGTCGCATTCATTGAATTTGTAGTTCAGGGATTATTCAAAGATGTTCTTAGAGGGGTACATGGGAATATGATTCTTCCATGAATTATTTGTTAATTTTTGGCTGAATTCCACAAAATCAAACAAAATTGCAAATTTTGTAAAGAGGTTAATTAAAATCTTAAACCTAAAAGGAAATAAAATCTCTCTATTTCTTGCATATATAGGTATTATTTTGATTTTTATAAACATTTTTTTTTTCTTTATTATTAGATCCAGATTGTAAATTCCTGTACTTATAATAGTAATAGTTAACTATTTATAATATTCTTACATTATTTGCTTCTCATTAGAATAAATGGAAATAAAGTTTGGTGAAAAAAATGTTAATGTAGTATACAACTGTACAAGCTGAAAGGTAGTCGTATTTCATTCAACTCAATTATGAAATTACAATATATTTAGTACAGAAAAGGGTATAAAACATTTTAACATAAAAAATGTCAATGTATTTATTTTATATTTAATACAATATAGTTTACAGAATCTGTGCACAAAATGTTGTGAAAAGTGTTGTAAATTTTATTTCCATACATAATTTCTTTTTTTGGGGGGGGGAGGGGGGGTGCATTTGTAATTATATAAATATGTAGCACATATTGTCGTCGTCTGTCCGTATATAACAGTGCAAAAACTACCCAAATGAATAGTTTGAAATTTGATATATTACCTTTGCAGAATTTTGTGGAGATAATTCAAATTTTATGAAAATCGAATCAAAACTTTAGACGATATTAATAAAAATATTTTTTAAGAAATTTGAATTTATAAAAAAAAAAAAAAAAAAAAATCTGTGCTTTCTTGTTATAGGAGCTTCTGAGATTTAATTGTCAAGCGACTGAGATACTTATTTTATTACAGAAATTAATCTGCAGACGATAAAATTCATTTCACAGAATTAAAAATCAAGATCTGAATATTTATCAGATTATATTAACTAGCTATAGTACGAACACACCTCATTTATCATGTTTAACGTACAATTTCCAACTTTTTTTTTTATTTACTAAGTGGCATCCCTGTATAACAAATAAAAATTTGTTAAAACTAAATTATAATAAAAAATTCCATTAAAATTAATCTTTTTGTTATAACTTGAAAAAAAATTAGTTTTCATGTGTAATTTATTCAGAATTTAATTTTTTGTATTTAAAAAAAAAAAAAAAAAAATGTAAATTCTTTAACTTGCTCAAAAGTTATTGTGGAGAAAGCATATTTTGAGATAATCGAGTTAAAAGTTTTGTCATCGCTGGTCTGCATGGCTCAATATTTATGAGTCGTACACCCATAATATTAGGAACTTTCCTATTAGACCAACTGTATGGCCTTCTTAACGTTCAAACTATAAAAATAATAAATACTTTTTTATTTTGAACCTTTCTGCCCCCCCCCCCCCCCTACCCTAACAAAATTGAAAGAGTTCTAAATTTCTCCTTTTCAATAGCCTTGTGAATGTGTGCGTGTATATATAAATTGGTGCACTTTTTATTATTATTATTGCACATTTTTTTTAATCTGTCATTTGTCTACCATAGCTATGATTCACTTAAAGACTTTTTTGTTCAAAATTCTTTCTTTTTAAGTCATTTTTATTTATTTTTTGTTATACTTTTAATGAAATTCAGTGAACTCAAAGGGAGTGGGGAAAAGGAAATTATGTTCATGTTCTTTCTTTTTCAAATACCCATTAAGTTGTATTTAGTATTTTAATAATTCCTGTGATGTACGTTATTTATTTTTTTTTTTTCATGTGTAAGTCAAATTTTAAATCTGTAGATATCTGTGTTAATTGCTAATGAATTTAAATCTAATCAAACATTATTGTTTATTTTAGTTATTTTTTTAAGTTTTATTAATAACTATTTAATAGACTGATATTCTATGACTAACAATGTGATTTCACTTGAATCATGCATATTATTTCTGTTGTCAACATCCCTTTTTCTATAAATTTACAAAAACACACAACAACAAATGAGGTATCCTCCTTCGAAAGGTTTTTGAAACAGCTTCTGACATAGTACTATCCCCCATTTCGTTAAAACATGGTTTTTGATTAAATATTGCTATTAATTAAAAATTAAATCTGCATTGTTTTTATAAATGAAATGCAAGATTTTTCCTCAAATTAGTGTTGCCACAAAAATAAAATAATCGCAAATCCTTCTCTCATCTTTTAATGCATAAATATTAAACTAAGCATAGATTAAGACAAGAACAAAAAATCCTGTGTCAAGCATAGATTATAAAACACTTTCCAACACAGCCAGAAAACTGTAACGAAACTTCACCGTTAAATAAGGTGAAAGAAGATATGTAAGTAAACAGTTCAGAAAACATATAACACATAGGAAAAAAAAAAAGTTTTCAAAATTACCTTCCTGTGTCAAAAAGTAGTCTAATTATTTTGTACAGCCCTGTATATTTATTTCTAAGATCAATAGATGTGGATATATAGCATAATAAAATTTAGTTCATTTAGGATATTCACATTTAGCAATTTTCACCGATCGATGGAAATGCACTTGAAATCTTTTATACAGCCTTGTATATTATCTGAAGACTTTTGTACACACCACATATTAAGCTAAAAGGCAACTTAAAACTCACTCGCAGCAATTACCAACCGTAAACGACAATGTTTTCTCTCGTAGCCCTGTATATGAATTTATTTATATTCCACAAACTTCTATTAGTCTACGAAATATAGTTCAGCAGGAAAATGCATAACACAATTAAAAACTGCCCTTAAGCAATTCACTCCCATAGTGTGCAATATTGACAGATTCCCTTTCTAGCCCTGTATACGAACAACCAAGTTTATGCACACATGAACTATGAAAAAATTTAGTATTGAATGAGTTAGACTGTATATTCAATAATTTTTATAAAATGAATATTATTTAATTAGATTGACACATTTTATTCTTTGGTGAGTTTGGTGTTCAGTCCTTGTCAGACATTTTTTATAGTCTTATGTTCTCATACTGCAGAAAATCTTAAACTAATTGCTAATGTCAATTATCTCAATGCTAAAATTACTTAACATAAAAATATTCAGTCTCACTTTTGTAAATACCTTTCTCTATAGACTGATCAGACCTTTTCTTCAGAACTAGTACTAGTTCCAAAGGACTTGAATTACATGAAGTAATGTAACTGATTACTTTCTGTTTTCAAAGAAAAACTTTTTTAAATTTCACGAGTCGCTGCAATTTTTGAGCTATTGGTTTCACATATTCTTTTTTTCTTTTAACACTGCAATCTGAGATGTGAAAAAGCTGGTTAATATGGCACAGAGTTTGAATGTAAAGAAAAAAAAATGTTTTCTATGCGATGCTCCTTCCTTTCTGTGGCTCAGTTGTAAATCTTTCCAAAGGAATTTTGAATTTTAACCCCCTTCTTTAGGGATTGAATTTTTAAAATTCAATCTCTAAAGAAGGGGGGGGGGCAACATTGGCCTAAAACTTGCATTTTCCTAACAGAAATAACATTGCAATTGTTTAATATTAATTGAAAAAATAGTTCCATTGTTGCAACATTCATCCATTTTAATCACACTGTTGCCCTCATTATTATGAAAGTTTCCTCTAGCCCTCTGAGCGTTTTGAAAAGAGGTAAAATTGTAATGTTTTCTCTGCATTTTGTTTTAAATGCTAAAAAAATCTGATTTTTTCAGCAATATAAATAAAACTTGTTTACAAATATGAATGTAACCCTTGAGAGTATTAATCATTCTTCAATGTTTTGAAAATTCATGAAATCTGTAGAATTATATTATCTTAAACATTGCATATATTGCAGTGAAACCTGGAGCTTAGTGAACAGAATATTACGTTCCACACGCTTAGAGGGCTAGACAGTTTCAGAAGGTTGCTGCACCGTGCCTGCCCTTTGGTTTACAAAATCCTTCATCCTTAGCATCCTTCTTGCCCCTCAGTAAAAAAAAAGTGCTCTTTCTTCTTTTTTGCATTAAAAAAATTGCTTTCATAGTAAAAATTGACTCAATGTTGTCTTAAAAAGAGTGTCCTTACTTTTAAATATCAAAAGTGGGTTTAAAAACCAAAAGAATACCTTTAACAATAAAAAAATGTGCCCTTAAGAACTTGAAAAGCATCCTCAAGTGCCCTTTTCACACCAGCAGCACCCTGCTCTATTTTAAACCTAGGGGAAACTTTGGTTATAACGTCATCATTGAGCAAAGCACACATTTGTGCTTTATAATATAAGTTGACTTTTTTGTGATTTTTTAATAAAAAGGTTTTTTTTTTTTCTTTTTTTAATTTTACATTTAATTTATTACTTTTGCCTTTCAAGCTTTTAGCCCCTGACTCAGAACTTCTGTTATATATGGAGATAGGGTGTCAACGATTTTAATCAGATTATTTCAAACTGTGATTAAATCATGATTTAAATCAACTGATTTTTTTAAATCCTTGATTTTCTAAATGTTTAAAACGAGATAAAAATAAATAAAATCTGAGATTAACATAATTTGGATAGTTTCTATGGATATTTTACTTTCTGAATAAACAAAAAAAACATCTTTAAATATTTGTTTCTAAGCCTAATTCATAGGCTTATAAAATATTAAGTACAATAAGTTTGTTAAAAGCAAGTTCTTATTGAGCATTAAAAGCATTTTATTTAATACAATTGAAATGTCACAATTTATTTTCAAATAATCAAATTATTCCTTCTTTTACATAAAATAAGAATATCAAGTATAATAAATTTCTACTAGTGAAATAATAAATAGCCAGTACCTTATTTTTCAATAATAAATTTATAACAAATTAGAAAGAAAACAAAAAAGAATGAAAGAATGACATCAGTTCAACAGCCATTGTAAAGCAGTGTATAAGAGGAAAAGATCTAATTGGTATAAAAATGTTAAGCACAACAACAGCTTTTTCAGTAGAGACTGGATAATTTATTTTTATTTTTTCACTTTTAAACTCATATTACATCAAATAAAGAAATTTGTTAGGGATTTAAATGGATGCAATATAAATTTTTTCTTTTTAACACTTTCCAACCTAGTTGAAAAGTGTTTATGACTTCAGTTTGCCTGCCATATGGCCGTCTGTCCGTGCTCTAACTCCCGTAAATATGCTCAGATTGCCCTGCAATTTTTATTTTGTCGTTTTCTGTATCATGTTCCCTATTTCAACTGAAGTGTGTAGCACTTATAGTTTTTTTACAGGGACGCTCAAAAGAATTCTGTTACATTACGGTCTATGGGGGGGAAAAGTATTTGCGGTATTTTTTAATGATGTTACATAATTTCAAACACATTGTAATTGATATATATCACTAAGGTGCATTACAAGAAGCTTAATGTGGAATAGGGTGTGCATAGCACTTATAGTTACTTTACAGGGACAGTCAAAAGAAATCAGTTGCATTACGTCTATGGAGAGAAATCGTTTGTGGTTTAATTAAATAATGCTTCACTATTTTAAACGCATTGAAATTTATATATATATCACTAAGGTGCATTACAAGAGGCTTACTACATATTATTGTGTATATAGCAGTCATCGTTCATTTACAGGGACACACAAAAGAATTCCCTACTGTCTGTTAACAATAATTCCTGGAAGTGCGTTTTAAGTTGCTGAACGCGATTTTAAATGTCACTCACTTTTTGTCTATTATTTGGTGTGTATAAATTCTGTAGATCATATACAGGGTAGCACAAAAGTTCGCGAACACATTTTCGTTTATTGACAGAAACTCCAAAAGGAGAATTTTAAACTGTGCTACGCGTTTCCTAACTAAACTAAAATCTAGCATCCTATGTAGTATATATACAAATCTATAGATCATATACAGGGCTGAATAAAAGTATTCGGATATTTTTCTGAACATTGTACATGTTAGAAATTCCTGAAATTACGTTTTAAAATATGTTATGCGTTTTCCAAATTGTTTACTTAGATGTTATCTTTCAGCTTATTAAACGGTAATGATATGTAAAATTATTTTGGAAGCGTTGGAAAGTGTTACATAATCTATGCTTGACACATGATTTTTCGTTCTTGTTTAATTTGAAACGCTTAATGCTAATAATCTCCACTGAGTAATAACAGTGCAGCTATTAATATTTTGAAAATTTCAGATATAACTGACTAATCTTATATTTACTCTGTATCTGTATGTGTGCATGAATGATTAACTTATTTTTTATAATTTTTTTATCATACACATACATGTGAGTTTAGATTTAGGCAATTAACAGTACAAAGTTGTAAATATTTGTTTTTGTTATTTATGCTACTGACTAATGAAATTACTTATTTGCAGTTTTTATTAATTTTGTAATTACTTATTGTCCCCTCTAAGCCGTTTTTTAAGGGTGCAGCACCTACTCTTTATTAAACTGGCAAACTTAAAAAAAAATAGTGTAATTCATGTTTATTTGTACTCAGAGATTTCTTGTAAAAAATTTCTCCATATCACAGTATTCCTAAATTCATGTGCCGAAGACCTTACAAAAATTTTGAACTTTATTTAAAAAAAAATAGAAAGTTGTAATTCAATTGATTTAATCATGTTGTAATTTAATTATTTTTTTCGATTTGTAATTCATAAAAATCATTAAAAAATAATGTCACTCTATTTATCATATTACAAAATTATGTATATCCCCCCCCCCCCCCTTAATATCATTGCCAAACACATTATTAATATATTTCTTCATGAAAAATTGCCCTTTTCAGGGTTTCGTTCATCCCACGAAATCCTATTACTCCCGCTTCGTTATCTGTCTACCACAGAGCCGGTTCTCAGAAACCATATAACTTACAGGCATGACAATTTATGTATTTATACCTAAGTATGAAGCTCAAAATCATACCATTTGATAAAATCGTATTTTAATATGGAGAGAGAAAAAACCAAAAATCTAACAGCCTTTTTCTATTAAATTTAAACATTTTTCATTATAGCAGTTGCCAACAATTAAAAATCCACTATAAAATTCCTTCTACAATAATTAATTTTCTATTGAAAGATTTCCACGTGTAAAATGAAAATGAAATAAAAAGTTTCTCCAATTTAAAAAAAATATTAAGAAGTTATATTGGTAATAAAACTGAAATTTTCAAACATTTTTCAATAATACAAGGAGTATGAGTGTGTGTAAATATGGAAAGCAGCTTAATATGACATCATTATAGAATTAAAATGAAAATTAATCTAACATTGTGAAGGTCTCTATACAATATGTTTAATTTTGAAATTGATTTTTTTAAATATCGCATTTAGTCTACATGACAGATATTATGACGACAGTGTATACATCATCTGCTATCAGACCGGTTCAGATTTTCGAAAAAAAAGCGAGAAAAAAAAAATAACTGGTAAATTTTTACTTTATAGAAAAAAAAACTTTTTTCTACATGAAATTTATTTGGATTTATTAAACGAAACCCTTTGTGTGATCTTGGGTCACACTTACCTATTAGTATTATATTTTTTACTCTTTATGCAATTTGTTTCTTTCCATGATCATTCGATAAAACAAGATTTTTTTCCGCGACAGATTGACGAAAATTGCGACTTTATTCAGCACTTAGCAAAACTTGTGATTATTTTCTGTAATTGCCGAAGAAATTCTCAAATTTTTTCCATGACGGAATTCACACTTTCATCCATAACTGATTGGTGAAATTTGCAGTCGTCTATCATAAGGAATTGCCAAAATTCACAACCCCCCCCTTTTTTTTTTTTCTTTTTTTTTTCTTCTTTCTGCTCTTGAACAAAATTCTTGAAATTTTTTTTTTTTTTGTCTGGATAAATTGACGAAAATTAAGTTTTTTTTTTTTTACCCAGAACCAATTGATGAAATTTGTAAAAAAAATTTTACACTACGTCTTGATGAAAATCACAATTTTTTTCTATGATTGTTTGACAAGATTTGCGATTATTTTCTGTGATCGTTCAACAAAATTAATGGTTTTTTTTCCTGTGACCATTAGACAAAATTTGCTATTTGTTTTTGCATTTTTTTCCCCAATCATTTTTAAAAAATTCGCAATTTCTCCAAATTTCTTATGAAATTTTCATTTTTTGGGGGGAGAGGGGGGAATTCTCTGCCTATGCCACTAAGTAACATATTTTAGCGATTAACACATTGAAACAATGGACTTAAAAAATTAGAAATCCATAAAATTTTCCTAGTACCTGCAAAAATTTAGTAAAAATTTACAAATTTAGAAAATTTTCAAATGAATTTTTTTCCCCAGATTTTAGAGTTCCGGATAATGGGTCCCATACTGTAGTAGCAATATATTATCATATAAATTTATTTCTTGCTTCAAAAAATATAGCTTCTCATTATTTCAGCAAAAAGAGGGGGAAAATTTTCAAAAATGTTTGTAAACAAAAATAAAAATCCTCTTTACTGTTTTCAGTTTTCACGTAGTTTTATCAGTTATTCTTACAGTTAATCTTTAAATGTTACATTGCAACTGTATAGATGTAGTTGTTCAGGAATAATTAGGAGGGGGTAGGGGGGGGCAGGGTTACAAAATTTCACTGTCAAGTAGATTTTTGGGCTTTTAAATATTTTACGTTTTAAATAATATACCAAAAATTTTATTTTCAGTTGACCATTTTCTCCCCAAATGTTTGATGTAAACGAAGCACTAAATTCAATCTTACACAAAGCTTTCACATCTTCCTTAGTTTTAGACAATTGTTAATATGATAATGCACTGGAGTAATAGATATTTTTGCTGTCATGTAAATTTTGCTAAATTTTTTGTTTGTAAATTATCTTGCATCTTGATGGCTGATGAGATTTTACGAAATTTTCCTACTCTTTTATTTATATTAGTTGAAATTGCACTATCATAAGTGAAGAAATTTACGTTTTATAATTAATGGGCAGAATCATTTAATATATAGATAGGTAAACAACCCTTTTTTTACGTTCAAGAAAAAGTATTGATTCATATTTTATATCAGAAGACTCTGAATATAATTTTTCATTCATAGTTATACAGGTTAATAAACCTGTATATAAATAATAAGATTCCCAATATGTTTGTAAACAATTTAGAAAAACATTTCAAGAACACAAAATATCTTTTAACATTATGCTTTTTAAAGATGTGAAAATTTTAAAATATGCATTGTATTTCAGTGTATCAGAAATTATGGTCATGACTGTAAGGGGAGATAATACAAGAAAAGAAATTTTTTGTATAAGAAATCACATTTGCTATCCCCTTTTTCAATAAAAATATACAAGGTGGCTCACATATAGCCTAACCTGTATTAGGTTAGGCCTAGGCCATTATTTATATAGGGGTCCTCTCCGCTCACACAAAAACACCCACTCAAATGTTAATCCTATGGGACAGTTATTTTACAATATCTCATTTGAATTTAAATATTTTTAAAACTTTTTTTTTTGCATTTGATAGCTGAGATCTATCTCTGCAGTGCCTCCTTTTTATTATTTTAATTTTATTTGCGGCTGTTTTTTATTATTTTTTATGAGGATACTTTCATTTTCTAAACCAGTTCTGAAAGTAAAAGTAGCTTTGTAAAAAAAAAATAAATAAATAAATAAATCCAAAAAGTAAAAAAGAGGTGCTGTAGAGATCAATTTCAGCTATCTAATGCAAAATAAAAAAGAAAAAAAATTGAAATGCAAATGAGATATTGTAAAATAACTGTCCCATAGGATTAACATTAGAGAAATATGTGTTTTTGTGTGAGGGGAGAGGATCCTGCAGCACCCTGCCCTTTGTAAAATCAGCACCCTACTTGTATCCAAAGATCTCGTAAAATTTTCCACTTACCACAGCATGTCTAAATCTATCCCATCAAAAACATACATGTGAAAGAAGGCCAAGTTCGTTAACGGTTTCGCTAATAAAATAAGTGAGATCTAACTGGAAACAAAGTTCTTTCGAAGCTCCTTAAATCATAGCTCCTGTCATACATAACGTTCTTCAATTGCTTAAAATGATTTGTTATGTTATTTGCTACTCAATTAGAGCGACTTGGCAAGTTTTCACAAACCAACTTTAATCTTTGAGTTTGAGTACAATTTAGTCTAGTATGTCATTGGCAAAGATGTAGTCAATCAAGTATTTGAATAAGTATGTCGAAGTTAAGGTATTGATAAGTTAAGGAAGTGATTAACTTTAAGTTCAGATCAATCAAGTAGAGAAATTCTAATAAGAGAAAAACTTGCCAAGTCGCTCTATTGAGTAGCAAATAACATAACAAATCATTTTAAGCAATTGAAGAACGTTATGTATGACAGGAGCTATGATTTAAGGAGCTTCGAAAGAACTTGGTTTCCAGTTAGATCTCACTTATTTTATTAGCGAAACCGTTAACGAACTTGGCCTTCTTTCACATGTATGTTTTTGATGGGATTTCATTACTTTTTGTACAGTTACAATATACTTAAACACTATACTTAATGGTTTTTAATGTGTTTATAAGTGACTGTTTTATTTACCAGGCAGCATTCAATTTTCCTACAACAAAATATTTGGCTGTCAATTTGCGACAGAAATTGGTATTTTAATAGGCACAGATGTCATATACGCACCACATCGGCGCGATTTTTTTAACCCGCCAATTTGGCGAAAACTTTGTTTTTGAATATTAGTTACAAATAGCATGCAATAATAAATAAACAGTTATAAATAATAAACATAATAATAAATATAATAATAAACATAAACTAGATGTAACCCGTCAAAACGTGACGAAAAAAAATACTATAACAATATCAGTAAAATAAGCTTCTTTATTATTTAAGAAGGTGCGTACGAAGCATTCTTTCAAATATTTTATTTTTAATGTTTTTTCCCCAATGAGATACAATACTATTTCCGATGCAAACTTAAAACAAACAATCCGTAAACAACTGTGTAATGCAAATCAGTTCAATATTACCGCCATATTCCCCATGGCAAAAAAGAAAATTTCATGCCCTATGATGTATCACACAAATAGTATATTCCTACGTTCATCTCATATTCAGTAAATAAAAGAACATAGTAAATAAAGAACACATCTACAACACTATTTTAAATAATTTTAATTTTCCTGAAATCCTTTACTTTTGTGAATTTTTTTATTCAAAAATGAAATCGTCTAACCTATAATTAAAAAATAAAAAGTAATTGGTAACATGTAATCAAGGTATGCTATCAAGATGAAGCAATCAATAAAGGCTCCAATTCTAATTATAATTAAGAATGGAGAAATCAGTAAAAATTACGTCATGTTGACACAATCATATAAATTTTTCTCTTTAGTTTTATCAATGTTAAAAGCCTAACGTCATTTTCACCGGCGCATTTTCACACATACTTTATATAAGTTACTTTTATGCTTAAACGCTATGTATACAAATAAAAGTATATTTTGCATTTAATTGTAATGAAAAAAATGACATCAACAAAGTTATAATGCATAATGATAAAATGAACTCAATGGACAATATTCCCATGACGTCACAATAAAAATGAATTTTTATTCGCTTATAAAAATAAAGTGCACGCGATAAATATTTTTACCCAAATTATACTTGCAAATTAAAAAAATCGGCCTAAAAGCCACGTGCCTTTAATATTTATTATTTCTATTTTATCCTCGCAACCACGGAGTTTCACGTTACTCTGTACCTCGCATATACAATTGCCGACTTTATGACGTCATACGCAGAAGTAAAAGTTTAATTTAAAATTACGGCTAATTAATGAAACTTTTGAACAAACGAATGTACGATAACAAATCTATGTCTAAATATCTTTCATTTAAAAAAAAGAATGATATAATTTGATGCAGTAGTTTGTTCTCACGGATTGTCAAAAGAAAACGCTTAGCGTTTTAAATATATAGATATCACAATAAATCGTAAATATTAACAAAACTAGCACAAAAGAGATTAAGTGTGACATCTCCGCACATGTTTATTTTATATTTTATGATTAAAGAGCAAATTTCAAATTGCATTGTTTAGGAGAGAGAAAGACTCCATGGATTGTCTCATGTTTTTTTTTCGATGTAATTAAAATACGGTTGTTATTTTTTTTTTCTCGCGCGTGCCTTTTTGTAAGTTTGATGGAATAAATGAGCTAATATTTTGCCACAGCTACACTGCCTAGACCCATGGTAGATCATCCATGATCAATATTTATTTGAATCATTTTTCATCAATATTTATTTGAGTCATTTGAATGACTCTCTTTTGTTTACATTTTAAATACTGGAATTAGACGAATTTGAACTGCGGATGTCTCGAAATATGTGCGTATTTCGATATATGTATTCTCTCAAGATGTTTTTGTTTTTTCACAACGTGTCTAAAAAGGTAAATTTTATGCACCATTACTCAAAAAATTAATTCTCTCAAATTAACTCAAAATGGCTGATGATCAAGTATTTTGCTGCAAGGTCCGCCCGGATTCAACATTTGGCGCTTTTTTTGGCAAATTAAAATCTCGCCTAATAGACGTAACGTTAAAGTAAAAATGGACACCCCCAAGTGGGTAATTAATCGATTTTCAGAATTTTTTGATTTTTTTTCGATTTCTTATAGTGTAAACGAGCTTCTTACCAAATTTTAAGTCTGTAAGTGCTGTAGATATATGAAATCTTTTTGATGAGTGAGTGAGTCACTGGTAAAATTATCAATTATCAGACATTTTCAAATATCATTATCTCGGAAACTAATTATGCGTTATTTATAAAATTTTGGATTCTGGATAAATAAGGGGGCCTTACTACACATCTAAAATTACAAGTACGTAGGTCAAATAGAATTTCAGTAATAGAGCGTCGAAATTTGGCGAAAACAGCTCGAAATGGTTCATGTAAATATACCTACGGCCGGTGTGTCGAGTTTTTTGCTTTGTGAACTTGGCTGACACACTGCCGTGTGTCTAGATATGCCTGATAATTTTTTATTTCTTTAAGAAAAACACAGGAGATTAGAAAATTATGCTGTAATTTAGTTGTATTTTTTCACTTAAACTTTTATAAAATCAATCAAAATTGGTGTTATTGTATTTATCATACCTTAAAATTGCATTTTTTTTATCTAGTAATTTTCTTGAAATGTCTTTTTCTGTTTCAGTAGTGCCCTTTTTAGTAACTAACACTCTGCTCTTTTTCTTTCAGGAGTGAACGAACACTGCTGTATTACTGTTCTATAACAATAGTGAGGTTAATTTAATGTTATCTTCAACTGACTTGCTTGCTTTGTTTTCTGTGAAATGGCTGAAATCTCAAGAAGTGTTAGAAATTGCCGTAATCCACAAGTAAAGAACACAGAGTAAGATGCTTCAAAATTCCAGCACTTCTCTGGATAATGTGCAATTTTGATTTTCTGCTTCATTATAAAATACACAAATTTCAAAACTTCTGAATTCTGCTCTAACACACACACACAAAAAAAAAAAAAAAAAAAAAAAAAAAAAAAGTTTTCTTTTAACAGAATGCAATTCATCCTATCACAAATTGTTAATTTATTTCAATATGACTATTAATTCTTCATATTTTGCAGGAAGTTGCTTTTCACAAACAGAATTGTGATTATGTGTTTATCCACTCATAAATTATACATGTCTACATTACTATTGTAAATCAATATTTTAATAAAACTGACTTCAACAATTAACTACAAATTTTATATGGCCCAAAGTCAAAGAAATATGGAAAAGGTTTCTTTTGCGAAATTCATATTTTTGTTCGTTACAATAAAACTAGGAAGTGCTTTATACCTAGCTGCCAATTTTTATAATTTTTTGTTACCAATAAAATTTAATAGCAAATTTTGCATAATTTAATTGCTGAAATTTAATAAATTTTATCGGCAATAATAAATTTTCATAATGGAAAAAAAATCTATTAAATGTTTAGTGGTAAGAAAAAAAAATCATAAAAATTTGTCAGTTATGTCTACATACTGTATATTCTGCCTCATAATGCAGAGATCTCTGCACAGGCCTGGACCAATTTTCTTTCATGATACTTGGGACAGGCTTACTTTTTATCTCCTTCAGAGGTGGATCAAGTACCTTCCAGGCCCCTGGGCTTGACCCTTTTTTTTATCCCTTCCCCTTTTTCAAAGTAATATATAGATACTGGGTGATTCAAAAACAAAATGCAAGTTTGCTCAGTTATCTCCTAAACCACTGATGATAGAAACATACTTCCAGCTACAAAAAGTATGGATTGTAGACATGACATTTGTTTTATAAGGAGTTGTATACATATTACAATATGGAATTTAATTTTTATACAGCTCCTGGGTCCTATAAATTATATTTAGAAAAAAATGCCCTTCGTTTAAGATGGACAAACAAAAATCGTATTCTTTTACGATCAAAATTTACTTAATTATGATACTTCGAATTTTATGAAATTTCATTGTTTCCTGGCACTAAAAACGGAAAGAAGCACTCTTAGTGCAGGTAATTTCATAAAATTCAAAATGTCATAATTCGGTAAGTTTTGTTCGTAACAGAATGGGATTTTTAAAAAGGTTTTCCTAAATGGAGAACTAAAAAATTAATTTTCGGTTTTTAATATGTGTAGCTTTTTATAAAATGCTAGATCTTAAAGCCGTACTTAATTTGTATCATTTTTGTAATTGGAAGTTCATTTCTACCATCAGCAGTTTAGAACATAATTGAGGAGATATCTATTTTGAATATTTGAATCACCTGGTATAATGAACTAATGAAAATATTTTTTAATCGTTTGCATGAATTTTCTTTCACAGTGGATTTACAATAAGTTAAGTAATTTTACAAATTAAAGTATTTTTATGTAGACATTTATGAAAAGTATCTAATCTTAAAAGGACTTTCTTAATTAAACAATGAATTTTACTAGAATAAATGGGCGGCGTCATGTAACCTCCCAAGGCACTAAAAGCTAAGCGGCGGAAAATAGACAAAATGCTTCTTAATAGATATGATAGGTAATGATAATCGAAGATATATCTATTTTGAATCACCTGGTATAATAAACTAATGAAAATATTTTTTAATAGTTTGCATAAATTTTCTTTCAGAATGGATTTACAATAAGTAATTTTACAAATTAAAGTAAGTATTTTTATGTAGACATTTATGGAAAGTATATATTCTTAGGACTTTCTTCATTAAACAATGAATTTTACTATAATAAATGGGCGGCGTCGTGTAACCGCCAAAGGCACTAAAAATTAAGCAGCGGAAAATAAACAAAATGCTTGATTAGAATTTAATAGCTTTTTTAAAAAGATATCATTTGTAGAGGTGCTGACAATCTCAACCACACTGTCATGGCTACAAAAGCCGCCCCTGTGTAAATCCCTCACAAACTGGAAGCCGAAATTTTTCACGAATCCAATAATTTTTATTTATAAATATAGAATAAGTTAAAAGAGTAATAACATTTAGAATACCATCTATATGCTAATAACCTAAAAGATTCTATAAATTAGTGAAACAAAGAACATTGCAGATCATTTCTCTTTTGCATAAAATATTAGCTGATATAAAGAAATACCTCAAAAGAAAATCTTGGCACCGGGGGCCCCTTTCTTCCAGGCCCCTAAGCTTCAGCCTATTGGGTAACCTACCTCTGATCCCCCTGCAAACTCAGGCTGGTCCTGGACTTCATTTCCCCTGTAAGGCTGTTATTTTATTTATTTTTGTAAAAATAAGAGTGATTTTGTACATTTGATTATGGAAATTTAATAGAAATGTAGAAATTTAATTTGGTTAATAATTTATAGAGATTTGATTGCTTAATATGTTACAGAAATATTTTTAAAAATATTTTTTTTCTTTGTATAGCTTTAAAATTGATTTTTTTTTATCATTTTTTCTTTCATTCTAAACTATATTGATTTTCTTGCCGTATCTTCATTTGAATGCAAATTGTTGAACATTTATGTACGTAATTTTCTCATTGGTCATTAATATTATTGCAATTTTCATACTCATCAGGGGAAAATCAGGGGATAAATTTTGTGTCTTAAAAATCAGGGGAATCTCAGGGGATTTTCCAAAAAATATCAAAAACCTGGGAAAGTTTGGCAAAACGATAGACTACTCTGGGAAATGAGGGCACTCGCTGCTATTCGCATGCTTCGTGAAATAAGAGCTTGTATCTGCAAAATATTCAATAATTTGTAAATTTTGCAAAAAATTCTTTAACAAACTAGTAGTTTGTGCTTCAGAATCAGTTATGAACTTGAGAGTGGAACTTTCCCAAATCCTAAGATTTTAGTGTGTAACATAACAAAATCTTGATACCTAGAAAATTTGTTGCTGTTCTGGGAAATATATATATATATATTAACCTTCAGATGTAAAAACTTAACTTTTGTGATTACCTCTTTTTTTTTTTTTGGGGGGGGGGGGGGGGGGGAGGGGTATTAGGTAATACTTACTAAGTTTTAAAAAATGTCGTTAATTGTCAACATGGGGAAATTATTCATCCTGGAAAATACATCAGGGGATTCTCAGGGGATTTTTTGGAGGGAAATGAGTATGAACCCTGTATTGTTATTCCATATTCTATGAATTGAGGACATAGAACCTAAAATAAAATATGCATGAGTATGATTTTTGAATAATTTTAAACATTTGTGTCCCTGTACTGACTTGACAGAGAATCACATTTCTGATGACTTGCATTGAACATATCATATATTGGGGTGAGAGGGACAAGAACTTTATTAAAGAATTTAAGTATGTTATGTCACCAAGACTACCCTGAACTCTTGTACAGCTTAACATAACTTGAAATGATTCATTATAGGGTAGTATGAAACTTTCTGCTGTATTTGTATTAGTTTTTTTTTTTTAGAATAACTTTTCAAACTCCATAGGGAATTATAATACACCTGCATAATAATAGGTGTGCAATTTGCTGTATGAAGTATTTTCATTTCCACTAATTTATAAAATGCTGGTTTTATTGATGTGACAGTGGTATTGTTTCCTCCCACCCCAACCCGCTCTTTTTTTTTACTGTGGGAACACAATACATTTTTGGTCAGAAATTTTGATTTTTTTGTATTAAGACTGTTCTTGATAAAATATTTTTTCCCCATTCAACAGCCGGAAACTTTCTGACTCTTATTTAAATGTAAAAGAATGGCATTTTCAAACATGATTATTGAACTAAAATTCATCAAGATACAACTAAATGTAAATATATTGCTTGAAGGTGCGTAAAAACATTTAAAAGCACATTAAAGCCCTTTTTAAAAATTCCATAAAATTCTAATTTTATGTATGTTTTTACACCTTCAAGCAATATATTTACATTTAGTTGTATCTTAATGAATTTTAGTTATTAAACAAGGTGAATTTGCACTGAAATTTTAACTTTTATGATTATCGAAATGATTCATAATCAAACAGCTTCTTTCATTTTTCATAAAATTAGTTGCATCTTGAGCTATAGACGGTTATTGTCTTGTGATATCTGCACCCTCACATCTGGAAATTTTTCTAGAAGCCAACTTTGACAGCATTTTATGGAAGATTTTCTGCATTTACCGAAAAATGGGAGAAAAAATTGATAACATGTATTCTGAATAAGCACTTGTGAATTTCATGCATACATCATTTCATGAATAATATAATGAATACAAACAAAATTGAATTAAAAAATGTGTCAGATAGTAAGTTGGAATTTGAAAACAGCCTTAAAAAAAATCATAAGATTTGATGTTTTTACAATGCACCTAAAGTTGAGGAGGTTATTTTTGTCATCAGCATGCTCAGATTTGCTGTGTTCATGTTTCTTAAAATTAGATGGTATATATACTATTGTATGATCCTTGGTAACTCAGTCCGTGACGCAGACCGTGGGGCACCTGTTTATTGGGAATTGCAGAAGAAAGACCTATTTGCCATGATGTGGCAGTTGGGACCACCCACTTTGAAATATACCTCTTCCTGTAGGCCGAGCCAGCAGGGGTTTTTTTTTTACCGTAAGAGTTGGTCCTATATTATGAATTTTTTTCTTCAGAAACCCCTATCCCCCCCCCCCTCCTTAGGGACAATTTTATTGAAATCAAAAATCTGTCATATATACATTTTTGGCCCTTTTCTTAGAAGTAATAACTTTAAACGGACTCGATATGCATAAAAACTTAGAAGTTATGGGTTTTTTTTTTCTGTTTTCATGTCTGCTTGTAGATCTGCTTGTAGGCAGAGCCAGCAGGGATTTTTTTTTGCCTGTAAGAGTTGGTCCTATAAAAAGCTTGTCAGTATAAAAGTTGTAGATAATTTTAAGGAGATTTATAATAAATTTAAGCAGATTTGATATCTGGAATTGACGAAGTTATGAATTTTTTTCCCCCCTTAAGGCCATTCTTAATGAAATAAAAAATCTCATACATAAATTTTCGGCCCTTTTCCTAGAAGTAATAACTTTAAACGGATTCGATACGTATCATAATTAAGTTTTCTGTTTTCAGAAAAAGCAGCCCCCCTCCCCCCCTTGGTTTGATTTTGCCCATTAACGAACTTGACCGAGATTTTAAGCCCCTTGATTTTATGTATCAGTTTGGAAGAGATTTGTGAAGAATTGTTGCAGTTATTGTGTCCATAAAAAAAGTGACATAGATAGATATAGATTATATATAAAGTTTTGAACTGTGGGTGGTTTTGGGTTCTGGGAGTCATGATTGGCATGGATCTGCAAAAATTTTTTAAAAATTCCAACTTAGGGGAGAATGTAATGGGTAGTATTTCTTACGAAATCTAACTAAAGAAAAATGTTACTAGTTTCACTGTTTACATCTGCAAAAATGCATGGATTTTGTGGTTTTGAGGCAGTCTACTATATAGCACCTTGGTGCCTGTGATGAAACTAGCATTTCATCTCACCAGATCTAGGCTTTCTAGAGTCCTTTGCAGGGCTGCCAACTGCGTCTATGGCAGGCATCTGTGTTCTATCTCTTTAAGTCGGAGTCCATATGTTTGTGCGAGTTAGATATTAACTAACATTTTAGCTTCCTGGATAGTCATTTGTAATAAAAGCTGGAATCAAGCAATCATGCTGGTAAATAAGAACTATATAGTATGAGTTTTTGTCAACAGATGGTAGGTGTAGTTCACTTTTGAGTGACATCTGTGCTCTATCTCTTTAAGCCTTAGCCCATGCGATCATGTGGGTTAGACATTACCTAACATTTTAGCTTTTTTGGATAGTTGTATGTAATAAAAGCTGGAATCAAGCAATTATGCTGGTAAATAAAAACTATATAGTATGTGGTTGTAGTCTATTTTTGAGTTTGTGTTCAATCATAGCATTGTTTACAAGTACAAGCGAAACACCTGGACAAGATATGTCGTAATTATCTATTTTTAATTGCTTAGATACAAATCTTAAGTTTAATGTTTAAATAAGTGGAATATAAAAAAAATATATAAATTATAATTGAATTTTTTTTTTTTGCTCTTAGGAAATGATATTGCTTTACCGGCATTTGATCGTGCTACTTCGCTGTTAATGCTTATTAAGTTCATTGCCGTACAGGTAAGTTTTTTCAAGTAAGTTTTGTTTTGTATTTTGAAATTGTTGACTATAGACAAAATTATTTTTAAAAAAATGAACACATAACTGTCATTTTTATACGACTGTCAGTAGAGGGATCTGATATTTAAATATTGAAATTTCAAAATGTGTTTCATCATTGTTAATTCACTGTTAAGCTATTTTTTAGAAAAACAAAATTATATTAATCTAACACTTTCAAATGAGTATGTTGGTGAGAGGGGAAACTGCTTAAAATTCCAGCTGAAGAAATTCTTCAAATGTTAGCAGCCTCTGATTCTGAACTTAATGGCCTGTCAAATGATGATGACTGGCTGTCTTTTTATACCTACGTACCACATGTATTGCAAGGATAAGGTCTATACATTTTTGAGATATAGATTCTAAATCTAATTGTTTTGTAAGTGATCTGATAGAATGCTTTCAACAGAAGAAGGGATAGCCATTGTTTGTGCTTTACTATATGAATTAACATATGAACAGGTGCGGAAGATTTCATCCATATTAAGTTGTCATTCTCTACAGCTTCCAGTAAACTGTAACACATAGTATGCCGAGGTGTATAGTTTTCCGTTTCAAGTTTATGTGCAGTTTGAATGTGATAATGTAGAGTTTTCCAAACAGTACAATGCACAATTGTAAGCTCCCAGCTGAGTCTTCACATAAATAACTTGTTGCTATGTGTAACTGATTCTTGTCCTTTTTGCACAATATTTGGTGTTATTAGAAATCTATTTTCATCTTTAACATTACCGGATTGATTGAATTTGTTTATCAAGATTTTAATAGCTACTGTGAAGGACTGATTTTCTGAATTTGTTTGAATTCTTACTGCACCTGTTCATTCATACATGTAGACAAGAACAAACAATGTATATATTTTTTCTTAAGTTGAAAGCCTTCTATCAGACAACCTGCAAAGAAATTTGATTAAAAACCCATTTCTTAAACATGTATAGACCTTAAAATCACCCTGTATACCTATTGAAAGCTAAGGCATGTTTTAAAGATTTTCACTGTAAATAAATTTTCAATAAAATTGTGATAAATTGTTTAATTTACATATTTGCTTCAACTTTTTGCAATTAACTTTAAATGAGAAAAAGTCTAATCCACATGATTGTGCAGGTGCACTCCATAAAGTAATTTTTTCAGTGTCATTGGGGTCAATGTCTAGCCAATTGCCAAAAATAAGTAAAATTTAAATGTGAAAAATTTTCTGATCTTGCAGGACTACACGCATGGCATCCACGTCCGAGCTTGTCCCTCTTATACAGTCAAAAATCTTTTTATAGTCAAAATATACACAATACTAAGGAATTTCATACTGAAAAGTGTATCTAAATCAACACTTAATACTTGTTATTTTATTATATTCATCCTTTATTTATATTATGAATTTATTTTTTTCTTTGGTAACTTTTTGTGTTGCTAACAAAATATAAAAATCTAACTTAATTCTTTCATAGCTGAAGATGTATTCCACAGAGATGAATTGGATATTTAAAGATATCATATGTAGTTCCTTGTCAGTAAAAAATTACCTTCTGTTATTCACAGAAAATTTTATGATATTTGTTCTTTATTCATATTACTTTTGTTACTGATTTTTTTTTGTTTCACTAAGCATTCATTTTTGTGTGCTGTTAGTAGATTATAAACAGACAAATTTTTGGTTAGAATTGGATGCATTTCTAGCAGAGTAGTATTTTGTATTAAAAAGTATGCATTGAAATGTTGAAAAATATTTAAGATGTAACTGTGAATGCATTTGTCATCAAAAAGTTTTTTCTTCATTATTCAAAGGTGAGAAGCATGTATTCGGTCAGAACTTTTTCAAACTTGCTCAACAATACAATCTGTAATTTGTAAAAGGGTTGTCAAAAAGTTTTCTTCATTTTCTATAGACTTTTTTTCTAAGACAAAAAAAGTTTTTCGTGAAAACAATTTTATGTATTTCAGTGCTTGAAAAGGGTTATGTCGCTCTTGGTTCAGCAAATGTTCTGCTGCATATCTCGCATGCAAAAGGTTTCTCCTTCATATGAATATGCCTTCTATTTGAACTTCATTGCTAGAAGGCATGCTTCACAAATGAAAGACTTTTTCTAAACTATAAATCAATATACTCTTTGTTCAGCGAATGTCCAGCTGCATATTTCACATGCAAAAGGTTTGGTTCAGCGAATGTCTTGCTGCATATCTCACATGCAAAAGGTTTGGTTCAGCGAATGTCTTGCTGCATATCTCACATGCAAAAGGTTTAGTTCAGCTAATGTTCTGCTGCATATCTCACATGCGAAAGGTTTCTCATTCATATGAAAAAGTCTTCTATTCGAGCTTCATTGCTAGAAGTCATGCTTCACAAATGAAAGGCTTTTTCTAGAGTATAAAGCAAATGTTCTTTATTGATACTATTTTAAGTACTTTAAAAAAGGGGTTAATGTTACTCTTGGTTCAGCAAGAAATCTGTTTCTGCATATTTCACAAACAAAAGGTTTTTCTTTCATGTGATCACATCTTGTGTTTAGACCAGGTGGTTTGAAATTATACTTCACAAATGAAAGGCTTTTCCTAGAGTGTAAAGCACCAAGCATTTCTGATACCAAGTATGTTCTTGTCCAGAACTTTCAGAAACTTGTACAGAAGTTCTTCATTTTTATCACTAACATGAAAGGATTCTCTTTGGTGTGATTTGATATGTGATGAATTTGAATAATTTTCTGTCAAAAAAATTTCTTAATTTCTTTTTTAAAAGTTGACAAATATGTTTTCTGTGTTAGTGTGAGGCTTCTCATAAACATAGTAAAAATAATTTTCATGAAAAAAGTTTCACTTATTAAGTGCTTGAAAAGGTATTGATGTTGCTCTTGGTTCAACAAGTGATGATTCTATACAGATCATGCACGCAAAAGGTTTCTCACTTACATGAATTCATCTTCTATTCGAGCTTTATTTCTATAAGGCATACTTCACAAATGAAAGGCTTTTCCCAAAGTATAAAGATTTTTTTTTTCACTAATATAATCTTTTATGAGTGACAAAAGTCCAGTATACAGTTTTTTCTTCTTCCATTATGTAAAAAGAGTTTGACTTTCTCAAGGAATGCTTTCATACATTATGTAAAAAGAGTTTGACTTTCTCAAGGAATGCTTTCATACATTATGTAAAAAGAGTTTGACTTTCTCAAGGAATGCTTTCATACATTATGTAAAAAGAGTTTGACTTTCTCAAGGAATGCTTTCATACATTATGTAAAAAGAGTTTGACTTTCTCAAGGAATGCTTTCATACATTATGTAAAAAGAGTTTGACTTTCTCAAGGAATGCTTTCATACATTATGTAAAAAGAGTTTGACTTTCTCAAGGAATGCTTTCATACATTATGTAAAAAGAGTTTGACTTTCTCAAAGAATGCTTTCATACATTATGTAAAAAGAGTTTGACTTTCTCAAGGAATGCTTTCATACATTATGTAAAAAGAGTTTGACTTTCTCAAGGAATGCTTTCATACATTATGTAAAAAGAGTTTGACTTTCTCAAGGAATGCTTTCATACATTATGTAAAAAGAGTTTGACTTTCTCAAGGAATGCTTTCATACATTATGTAAGAAGAGTCTGACTTTCTCCAGAAATCCTTTGAAGTCTACCTCACAAATGAAAGGTTTCTCCTTCGTATGAATGCAACTTTTCATCAGACTGTATGGCAGAATATATTTATTCTGAATATCTTACCAAATGAATCTTTTTTCTTTGTTATGAATAAGATGTAAGCTTGACAGCTTAATGCGTTATGCTAGAGCATTATAGGTCTGAAATTCAGCTTAAGATTTGGGCTTGGCCTACTCAACCTTTAAGGAGTTGCTTTACTAAAACTCCCCGATCGTGAAATCCATCTTAACCAATGGGAAAACTTAAAGGCTCTTATGACCATCAGAAAATTCATGTTACATGCCAACAATATACATTTTTAAAAGTTGTGTCCGTAAATTTTAAGAAAATTATAAAATTTAATAGATTGAAAATTTCAAAGTTTGTAAGGATTTTTTAAATACTCAGTTTAAAGAGACAATTTTTAAAAATGCACATCGTCTGTACTTTGTGGTGGTCAAACCCATATTTTAATAATTAGGTAAAACAAGCTACATTGTTGAAGGCAGGCATACTGCACTGCCGATTCAAGGTTTTCATTAGCCCAAGCGAATGACACACCAGAGAGGGCCCAGTTTATCCAGGACACCTCCAAAGGTGAGCTCTTCAGCCAAAGGGAGCACTGCCACCTGTGCATCACTACCATGCAGAGAGGAAATTGCTGCATACACTTGTGGGACCCTACAAGAATTCTCCAGAAGCTTCGGTAAACCAGTGTACCATGAGTACCTAGTTTGCTTGGGAACTAACACTTGGGGTTTCCACATTCGGCTGACTACCTGACCAGAACATCTGTTATATAGTATTTGACTCCATGGTTAAGAAAGTAGAGTTTAAAACTGCCAGTCTTGATTCTTAATGGTTGTAGTGCAATTGAGTTTAGTTTATAAATAAGTTGTTCATTTTATAATTTTCCCTTTCCCATATCAAAGATAAAATTAAGTCATTTATCAAGTTTGCCAGGTTTTTATTTTACACAAAAAGAAAATTTCAATGCATGAAGTTACGGGGAAAAAAATCTATTTGTGCAGAAAAACGGAGACAAATTTAAACTAATACTTAAATATTTGAAAATGTTTATTTGTATGAGATTATTCAGAGTGAATTAAGTTGTAAGGTATAAACAAACTAAGATTGAATTTAGCCATCAAAATAAGGATATTAAACAAGTACAAGTAAAAAAAAAAAAAAAAAAAAAAAAAATTTGCAGATTTTACTCAGACCTGCTTTCTGTTTTATGGTGAAATGAACTAATTTGAAATGTATCCCTGAAAGTGAAGAGCTATTCTTTGCATTCGACCAATTTAAATTTATTTTTAAAAATCCTGATCTACTTTTAGAAATTGGAAACTAAAATTCTTAAATGTAATGTAATAGTATATTTTTCTAGGCATGATTTGAAATATTGATTTCATTTCTGTGCTACCAAACCTTTTTAGTTTTTCATCATTAATAGATGGTTTTCAACAAATTAAATTTCTCTTAACATTTTACTCATTGGGTTCTGAAAAAAAAGGAGTTAGCTGTTACAAAGATGAAATATTTTTTTAGAAAATCAGGAAATTAGCTATCCCACATAAGACATTTAAATCGATTTCAGCCAGATATCGGATACAGAATATATGGCACAAAATTTTACCAAATATTTGGTATCCAACTGAATCCTTTCTTCTTTTTAATTTCAATAATATTTTTATTTTATATTTACTTGTTGAAGGAAAACTTTATTATAATCTTATGTCATTCAAATATTAATGATAGATTTTAATTAATTTATGAAGTTAGTTATTTAACAAATGCTTTTTAGTAATTAAAAATTGCAATTTAATCATGTATTGTCTTTTGCCTATTATAGTATACATAGATTTTTTTCTTTTACTCAGAGTCTATAAAGTAAGTTTATTAATTAATATCACTTTTATTAATTTACATATATATCTGCTATTTTATTTTATAGTACATAAAAATATAAAAATTTCAGTAATTTATCTGTTTTTCTTACAAATCTGGGTTATTTATACATCTGGGATATTTATAATTATTAGACATCCTGTTGAACTGGCTGTTTATTTTTCTACCTATAGATTTCTTACTTATTTTTCCTATATTAAATGTTATTTAAAACAATTTAAATAGAAAAGATTTTCATTGCAAGCGTCTTGTTAGTTATGTAATACAAAGGGGACATATCATTTATATATAAACACTATTGTTTCATTTTTGTGAAAATATGAGTATTTTTGTTAACATTCCTTTTAATGAAATAATGTTGATAAGTCGCAAATTAATTTGCACTATCTTTTTCTGATATTTAAATAATAAGTCACTTCAGCTGGACTGAGTATTTGGTTTTACTGCTGAATAATTAGAATATGTTTCAGGAGCTGGCTATTTATTACATCTCTACTTAACAAGTCTACATCAGTCATGCGAAAAAACACGCAAGCTAATGTTAAGTCTATGGGAAGGTTCTTGGCAGATTTCTGGCTCGCATTTTAATATTTTTAAATTATTTTTTTTGCTTAGGATAGCTGAGGTCAACCTCTAACATTGTTAGTTTTTGATTTTGGTTCCAGTTTTTTTTATATAAGAGTACTTTCTTACTATTTTATACTTTCAGAACCAGTTCTAACTGGTTCCAAAATTGAAAATGTTTGCTTATAAAAAAAACTGTAACGAAAATGAAAAAAGCAAAATCTAACAACATTATAGATCAACCTCAGCTATCCTTTGCAAAAAAAATCATTTAAAAATATTAAAATGCAAGTGAAAAATATGCCAAAAACCTTGCCATAGACTTAACATTAGCTTGAGCATTTCTTCTCGTGACTACCGTAGGCTCTTAAAGGGTATTGGTCAGTCACAAAAACCCCAGCATTTCAATTAGAGTGTAGCTAATGCTTAAGGCTTGAACAGAGTGTACATTTAGATCTTTCTTGTAGTATGTCAGAATCTTTGAACTTTTGACTTTCTTACCATATCTAAAGTTCAGAGGTCAAAGCAGTAACCATTGTCACCACCCCTTTCTTTTGACATTGATCACAAAATGATTCTTGAAGAATGGGGAGATTGGTATCTTAGTCTGACTTGCTCAAGGAAGCTCTAAATGCTGCCTTAGCCTCCTAAACTGTCAAGTAGTTACCGTGAAGTCCAATCGCCTTTATCAGATGCCAATTAACAAAATTTATGACCTCGTAGGTGGGGAGCCTCCTCTCCAATTGGTTATTTTGGTAAGTAGGGAAAAACTTCAATTCAGAAAATACTTTTACAGCTTTTAAAAAATATCGAATATCTTTGATTTAAATTTTTATTACAGTGGTGCAGCCAGAATTTTCACCTGTGTGGGAATTTGAAACATTTGGAATAATTTTCGATTTTTATACTTGTATAATATAAAGTTTGCTTTTTAACTTGTTTCTTGTTCCTTTCTATAGGGATGCAATGGATATCTAGAAAATATCCGATATCTGGCTGATTTTTCAATATCCAAAATACCATCGGATATCACAATCACCGTTAATCCAATTTCTCTGCTGGATATGTGGCTCTCTACTACATAAGTTCTATCAATAACATGATAGGACAGGATGGCAAATTGTATTCAGCCAATCTTTAATATATGAGTGACAATAATGAATATTATACAATTTTGTCGCATTTTTAAAAATCAGTACTGCATTGAGAACAATTACAATCTAATTGCTTTGAGATTCTAAGTTCTCATAAAAATAAACAGAATAAAGGAAATTTTACATCATGCAAAATAAATTTTATAGTCTTTACTCAAATCAGTACTAATAATGTATTTCTTAATAAAGTTTTTGAAATTGGGTAATTTATTAAGAATCTAAATTCAAGTAACTTTCATTAGTAAAATATAGTGAAGATTTTAAATAGTAGATTAAAAACTTCTTTTTTCCTCCATAGAGTAAGTATAGCCACAACTAACATTTCAAGAACAATTAAGAAAGATTCCCTTCATCAGAGAATAATATAATGTAATAGGAATAGAATTTTGTGAAAGGGCCTGTTTTATAAAAAAGGAATTTTGTGAAGGAGCCTGTTTTATTAAAAAGAATTTTGTGAAGGGGCCTCTTTTATTAAAAGGAATTTTGTGAAGGGACCTGTTTTATTAAAAGGAATTTTGTGAAAGGGCCTGTTTTATTAAATTGAATTTTGTGAAGGGGCCCTATTTTATTAAATTGATTTTTGTGAAGGGACCCTTTCATTACATTGATTTTTGTGAAGGGGTCCCATTTTATTAAATTAATTTTTAAGGGGTCCATTTTATTAAATTGATTTTTGTTACGGGGCTCATTTTATTAAATTGATTTTAACAAAGGGGTTCTAAATAGGCCCCAAATTTTGCCTGGGTCGACCCTTGCAGTAATCACAAAATCCTCCTACACACCAAAAGTGTGCTTCCAGAGGAATGATTAAAATGTGAGACAATTTTACACATAAAAAGAAATGAAGGTATGTATGTTTGTATAGTTTTCTGCAGATATAGTAGGTATGTAAAATGTGTTAAGATAAAGCCTGTACTGATTTTCATTTCAAAATCAAATAATTGTATAAGGTTACAAATGATTCAATTCATATATGAATGAAAATTTGTTTTTATCTATTTTAAGTAGTTTTTACTTATGATCATCACATTTATGTCATAAAATATAAATTAGTTAACGAAAATATCAAAACTAGTGCTAGCTAGTATTTTAAATGAGAGAAAATAATGTAATATGTAGCAGTTTCTGAATTTTGTCCAAAATTATAAATAAATCTTCACTTCTTATAATTGTTAAAGCAATAAATGCAAGTTTTATTATTTTTTTTCTATCATAATTTTTTTAGGGCACATTTGCACCACATTCACAATGCAACTGATTCAAGTGTATTAGTTTTTAGTTTTCTTGTATGTATTTTTGACAAATGTTCCAGAATTTGTAAGAATAACATTAAGTACATACTCTACATGCAAAAGCTTTTTAATAAATGTTTAAAATTTGATGAAAGTAAAATATGAAAATAAAAAATGATTCAATCGTTTTCCTGGATAAAATTATTTAGATGTTATCTTTATTATAAATTCATTTTTATCTTCAAATTTAACCATTGCAAATGTTAAAGAAATACAAATTAAATTATTTGACCCATTTTCCAAATTTAATTACATAATATGCAATATTTCTGAAACTTTTCTTCTGTTTATTTAAAGCAATAGTAATTTACTTGCTGTTGAAAGAAAGAAAAATCAATTGCAATTAATTACTGCAATGGGAATTTTAAACGTAAAAGAAATATGCAGGGAGATTAGATTTTAATTTAAAAATTTAACATTTATTTTCTATTAAATTAAATAATAATATAAAGTAAAACTCCACACAGTTTAAAATCACTCTGGAAAAAAAAAATCTAAGTGCCAACATCACTTTCAGTTAAAAAGTATAGTTGTAATCAAGAATTATCATTAAAACTATGTGTATACAGCATTTGTTGAAATTGTCTTAACCCTGAAATGTTCGTAGAATAGAATTAGTAATGAAGAGACTACATAGAATGAGTTCATGACATAGGTAAAAAATTTAAATCCACCTTTTAAAAAATAAATATTATGAAAAAACATAAAGGCAAAAAATAAAATTTGTACTTGAAAAATAAAAAACATGAGAATTAATATAATAGTAAAATTTGAATATTTGACATATTTTTGAGTATAAAAGCTGATCTACCTTCTAACTATACAATAATATTGGATTTATTTTTCCCTCAAGATATCAAATGATCTCAAGCAATGAGTTGCATGAGACAACATGTTGCTATGCACTAGTAATCTAAAAAACATATCTTTTCAAATGCATATTAATCCTGCGGCTATATTCTAACAGCTTTCTTTCTCTTTTTCACTTTTATGTTATCCAGGTGCAAATCTAACCAATAGCATTTGTTCTTCTCTTTTATTTTTTGCATGTCGAAATTAGAAACAATGCTTTGATGTCTAAATGAAATGTTTTGATTTATGGTATTATTTGTATTTTAAATGATTGAAAGGCATATATTATAAATCTATATAATAAATGTATTTTAAATGAAAGTTATGTGTTTTAAATGAAATAAGTGAAAGGTTTATTTTTTTTTTAATGAAATGAATGTATTATGAATGATGTTGATGAGCTCAATATTTGGCAATTTATCACTTGCATCTGGCTAACATAAATATATAATATAAATAATGATGAAATAAAGATAACATAAGTATCTTTTTTCCTTAATACTGCACACTAGCTCTATTCTCTTTTTTTATAGGCAGAAGCATTAGACTATTATAGGACCATAGAATTACCAATTTACTAAAGGAAGATGTCAAGCCTGTTTAGCTATGACAAAAGCTGGGTTAGTTACAAAGATAACTGGGAACAAAGATCTGGTGACCTGCTTGTAATATTACCACTATTGGTGAAAACTTGACATTTATCTCGGCATAGACTTGTTTTATGACTCATCTAGATTTCTAGATTCTTTTTAACATGTGTATTTCTATCAATTTATTTGTTTTAGTTTAAATTATAATGTCTTGCATTTTTAGAAAATGCAGCAATTAAAGGAATAAGAAGGAACCATGAATAAAATTTCATGAGTAAATGTGTTTATTTGATTGATTTTATTACACTGATCCTTCCTAAAATTTTAGTCCAGTGTTTAGTTTTCAATAAAAAATATTACTCAACTGTTCATTTGTATCTAATTCATACTTGACAGTGATTAATTTTTATTTAAAAACTTAAAATTTAAGATCTCCATGAAGGAAAAGTTTTAAAGTATACTGCATACTAAATGACATTAAAAAAATTTAAAATAATTTTTAGTTTAATTTTATATACAATTCTTGTATTTAGAAAGTTTGATTGGTAAAACAATAGCTTTAATTTAGTAATGGTGTTCTCATGAACACTATTGAGGCTATTATTTATCGACTTTATAACCTTTAAAAAAAAAATGCATTTTGCTCTGGGTTATACTCAGACACAGAGAAAAAAATTAATAATGAAAGAGTAACAACTTTTATTATTATTCAAAGCACTGAATGCCAATTAAGCCCAGAAATTGTTAATTATTTTCTATATTTTGTGAATTTAATGTACATTGAAGATATCACTTGATAAATTCATTTACAGTCATTGCAAAACAGATTGTGGTGTGGGTAGTTTTTTTAAACATAACTCAAACTACTTGGCAGAATGAGCTGTAATTTTGGATTTGTGTATTTGATGCTCCTAAAAGTAGATTTCTGTTAAAAAAAATTCATTGATTACAATTTCTTTTTTATTATGAAAATTAATTAAAAAAATATTTTCTAAAATTATTTTCAAGAAAGAATTTTTTGACAAATTGATTTCGGAAAGCTTCAAATATCCAAACAGCTGATTACAGCTAATTCTGCTAAGTGATGTTTTGAAGAGGACATAATTTCCAGTCAAATAGCTGTTTTATCAGGGATATATTTTTTTGTGAGGGGGGGGGGGGAAGGCAACTGTATTTTTAAGGGTCTGAATATTGTGATATAAAGCTGTTGATACTTTAATTGATAAAAACTGGGTAATTCAAACATTTTATGTATTCCCTTGGAGTTTATTCATTTTATTTTGATATAATCCCAAATCTGATGACAATTAGAACATGCTTAATTAATGTATCAAATTCTACATTTTTAAGTAACTGCAGTATTTGATTCTTTCATTTATCTTTCACAGGAATAATCTGTAAATATTGCAGAACACATTAACTTCACTCTTCCTATATTCTTAGGCACAGTGAAAATATTAGGAAAAACAAAGGAACCTTTGTTATATCAATGGTGAGTTGTGATATAGAATTTCCCCTACTGCTTACATTTTTTGATAGGTTATATAAAAGTTCATATTTCTATGTAACCTATAAATTTTTTGACAGAAATAGATTTCCGGAAGCTTCAACTATGCAAATCCAAAATCATAGTTCATTGTGCTCAGTTGTGTTTCAAAGACATAATTTCCTGTTGCATGGTGTCTATTTTTATTTTTATTTTTTTTTCTAGAATAATTTGTTGATTATTTTGTTATATATATATATATATATATATATATTTTTTTTTTTTTTTTTGGCCGACTGTACTTTTGAATATTCTTACATAAGTATTTGAATATTGTCACATAAAAATGTTGATTATTTTAATCGATCAATGCTCGATAATTCAAACATGTTATGTATTCCCTTTGAGTAGAAATTTTGAGTAGGAAGTTTTGTATAGTTAATTGCCGAAATGTCAGTGAAGGCTCACTGTGGAGACAAAAAGTTTTTCGTTTCTGCCGTAAAAATCGTCCTATTAAGTTGATTTTTGATGGGCATGTTGGTGAGGTGTCCGGAATTAGCTGTATAGTTTTTAGTTACATTTGGTTAATTTGTTTGAAAAATATAGAACATTTCTTTTTAGGTCATAATGCTTTCTTATGGGAATGCAGACAATTTTCAAATTTCATTTTTTAACTGAAATGAAAGTCACATATTTAAATAATGGATTTAAACATAAAATTAAGGATGCTAAATTTTTTATGTGGAGGTTTTAAATATATCTAATAGCTTTGAAAATTTACCGATACCTTTATTAGAATTTAGAAATTGTTTAAATTATTGGAAGTTTTTTTGCCTCTGTTCAGGAAATATAAAATATTTTACTTTCATATTTTTTACACTTTTTAAAATGCATTTCTTTTTACTTTGGTCTTTAATTTATTAGTTGCTTTGCAACCATATTTCAAAGAATATCAAATAATAAAATTATAGTAACTTGCACTATTTTGCTGCAATATTGTTTTTGTAAAATAAATTATTTTCAAGTGATTTTTATATTCTATTGACATAAATGAGAATTTATTTTGATACAAGTTACTGTTTAACTACTATAGAATGATTACCGAAATATTTTTTCCAAACGAAGATTACAAACACATTGAACGTGTAATTTGGATTAAAGTGTCGTAGTATGTGTTTACATTTGTATATATTTCTTACATCTGAAATTATTCATGTTTTAGAACCGATGTGGATGTTTTGTCGTTGAAGAGTTAATATAATTTAAAAAATAGGATAAAATCACTCATACAACGAGGTAGTTAATCTAAAGAAATTAGTAGTAAAATGATCCTGAAATATTACAGCAACTGGAAGTTGAGAACATAAAAAGCTATCACAAAGATACTTTATAGCTCCAAATCACGATTGCTATTTAGTGAATTGGCAGCTGGCACGATTATGAATGATTAAAAAGTCAGGGTAGCAGTTTTTTTTATATTCTTGCTCCCTTCCCTTTATTTTGTCCAGCAAGCAAGTGCCCTTGATCTTCAGACCAATAATAAATAAAACAATGTGATATTTCACATGTATCAGTTTTATTTTGTACTTTTTACAGTGATTATTAATTTCTATTGCAATGGGAATTTCATATTTGCCAACTTTTACACTTTAGGTGTAAAATTTACACTTTTGGAGCCTTTTTTACACCTTTACACTTAGGGCACATATTTTTACACTTTTTTTTTTACAAAGTTTCATCCAAGTTTCATTTTTTATTCTTTAATTTATGAATTACTTTCTAGTTGCTTATAATAACGGTAAATGATGAATGTGAGGAGAATATTTAGTATTGTCAAAGAATGAGTTCAGGTTTCATTGTCAAAAATCATCATGAAAATTTTTTTAATTTGTATTTAATGTTAGAAGTCGTGTTTTGAATAAATTTGCTCAGACGTAAAGAAGAAATTAAATAAGAAAAGCTGTGTATATGTCTTAAAAATCAGTTTCTTAATGAGTGTTGTAATGTTTTTCATATTTTTCTCGTCAAACTATCTTTATAATGATCACCAATGTATTATTTAAAAATATTCATCTATTATGTAGTTAAATTTTTTTGGAAAAGGCCGTGTATGTGTTACTTAGAAATGGGTTACATGGGTTTTATGTTAAAAAAGATTGTGGGAAATACTCTTCATGCCTCATTGTACACTTCGCCATTTTCAAAAGTTGGCAGGTATGGAATTGGATGATCAAACTCGTACTAATTTGCTTATGTCAAATGTAATGATAATAGGAGCTTCCTAATGCTATATGTGATTGTCCATATTAAATTTTATTTTAAAATAAAAACTAGTAAATACGATAATCATAAATGTAACTTTTATGAGAGATTTGTTTTTTGCATATTCATTTTTTTTTTCTTTTTTATCTGCATAAATTGTAGGATTAAAAAAGCCCCAGCATCGATAAATTAAAGTTAAAAAGATACAGCAAACAACATGGAGGTGGGTCGAGTTTTACTTCTACATACAATCCTGCAAGAAATTAAATTCTAAAATTGGTAAGTTTTCTTTAACTATTTCTTAATAAGACATAACAAAATGTCAATTCATGCAAAAATTATATGTTGTATGTCCTTGTTATATATTTTTTTAATATACTTTTCTGCAGTAAAATTATACTTTATGAAAATATTTGATATTGGATATTCATTTTCCGTATTCTTTAAGAAATGCTATCTTTTGTCTTAGACAGATATGACCTAGATTTACAGGTCTGCATGGGCCGAAATTTCCGGGCATGGCATTACTCAGACACAGTGTAATTTTCTGATGCTGATCTCCACATTGAGCATGTTATATTTCTGTATTGATTAGGATTATTTATATCTGATATTTCTTTTCAAAATATCATATTTGATATTTACTTTCAAAATATCATTCTGTATGATATACTAGGGGGCCTACCCACTGCGAGCTACGCTCGCCAACCCCCGCTCAGACTTCGAAGCCTCTAAAAACATGACAGCGTGCTTTGTTTTTAAAATATTGGTATATCTGTAATTGGGTTGCCATGCTTTTAACGTTTTAATGGGGCATCTTTTGATTAGCATGGCCTCATACACAGCTGTTGCGACAACTGACGACTGTTTTCGGGATTGATAAGTAAAATCAATTACAACTTGAAAACCAGCTTGTATAAAATGGTTAGGTTTAAATTGTGGCTACCTCTCGGACTTTTATAACAACTATCTGTATTCTATTCTTCCTTTGCATTTAAGGATGAGAAAAATTCCATCTGCTTGTGAATAACATTAAGAACCACGGTATTGAAAAGTACTATGTTATAGACATTTTCAGTAACAGGTTTTAATTTTGTCTATTTTAGTGCATCATCATGCATATTTTCAAGTTATTTTAAATATGTAAATTATTTATTTTAATTAATATGTATATACGAATTTTCTAATAATTATTTATCATACAAAATTAATTAAATATTTTGTGCATGCATTTATTCGGCATCAGTTGATGACATATTTAAACAAATTTGCTATCCGCGATAATTTTACACTTTCTTGTTATGTCACTTGAATATTGTCCATAAGAAAATCGGGTACTTTTCCAGTATAGGATCCTTTGCTTTTAGGTTTGGCGTAATTCGAGCTTCGAAAAGGGATAGATTCGTTAATATACATAGATTTGTTGCCAAAAGTTATGAAAACAAACCCAATGAGCTTTTGGTGCTTTTCTATTATAGGGGTCTTGACGCTTTTTTAAAAAGTTTGGCGCAATTCGGGCATCAGAAAGTGAGATTTGGTGCCAAATGACATAAACAGCCATGGAAACAAATTCGAATTTTTTTTTTGTTTATATGCGTATTTTAATTATACGTATATTATTGTTTTTTCTATACAAATTACTTCTGATTATATATAAAATAGGATAAATAACATTTTACGCTAAACAAATTGTATAAATATTTTTTTGCTCCTTTCTTTTGCGTTTACATAAATGACGTCATTTGGACGAATTAATTCAAAATATTTTAGTTTATAAATTAAATTAAATGCTGACAGACGATTGAATCCTGACGATAGAAATGTGATTTTTTTTTTCAAATTTTCCTGAAAAACATAATTTAATCACAATCTTGTCTTCATTATATCGATTGAAATAAAAGATAAATTCAATTTCAATTTGAAAATGACGAATAAAAAGAAATCAATAATCCCTATCGGGATCCTTTTCAATTTTTTTTCATTTTTTGTCACAAAAAAACTGAGTAATTAGTTGCCATCATTACAGAAATGCCATTAAAATTAGAAAAAAATTAATATCTCGAAAACTAATTCCAATTTCAAAATTCTATTACGAGTTTTGACATCTGCGGATTTTTATGGACAATTGGTATTAATTTCACCATCAAGCGTTTAATATTTTATTAAAAATAGCCCTGAAACATAATCAGTTGTTTAGTCAGTCGTTTCATAAATTCGTTTCATAAAATCGTTTCACAAATTTGTTTCATTAGGATTTTATATATATAGGGTAGATTCAGTCAAAATAAGCATAAATCAGTGCTCCCACTAGGTCCGTTTTTAAGGAATTGGTCCGTTTTTTTGCTTCAAGTCCGTTTTGGTCCGTTTTTTCATCATTAGGTCCCTTAAGTCCGTTTTTCGATACTGTTAAACGACCTTTATTTTAAATTTTATTGATATTCGGTATTTAGCCATGCCTCGCGGAAAAATCGCGTGTTTCGAGGATCAGGAAAACGTCATTAATTTCGTCAAAGAATCGCGAAAAAGCACGAATTTCGTCAAAGGATCGCGAAAAAACCACGATTTTCGTCAAAAGAAAGTAAAAAAACACAAATTTTCTCAAAAGATCGCAAAAAAACACACTAATTTCTTCAAAAGATCAATAAAAAACCGCGAATTTCGGCAAAGGATTCAGAAAATAACACTGATTACGTCAAAAGATCGCGAAAAAACGCAAATTTCGTCAAAGAATCGCGAAAACAATGGGATTTTCGTCAACAACAGATCGCGAAAACCGCAAATTCCGTCAAAAGATCGCGAAAAAATACTAATTTCGTCAAAAGATCGCTAAAAAACCATGAATTTTGTCAAAAGATCGCAAAAAACCCAGCGAATTTCGTCAAAAGATCGAGAAAATAACGCGAATTTCGTCAAAAGATCGAGAAAATAACGCGAATTTTGTCAAAGGATTGAGAAAATAACACTGATTTCGTCAAAAGATCACGATAAAAATGCAAATTTTGTCAAAGGATCGCGAAAATAACGCGAATTTCGTCAAAATATCACGAAAAACCCGCAAATTTCGTCAAAAGATCGCGAAAATAACGCGAATTACGTCAAAAGATCGCGAAAATAACGCGAA
Organism: Maratus michaelseni; assembly: GCA_963931845.1. Lineage (NCBI taxonomy): Eukaryota > Metazoa > Arthropoda > Arachnida > Araneae > Salticidae > Maratus > Maratus michaelseni. Next base: position 261,936,570 of record OZ007598.1, read on the forward strand.
TTATGTCAAAAGATCGCGAAAATAACGCGAATTACGTCAAAAGATCGCGAGAATAACACGCATTACGTCAAAAGATCGCGAAAATAACGCAAATTACATCAGAAGATCGCGAGAGTAACGCAAATTACGTCAAAAGATCGCGAGAATAATGCGAATTACGTCAAAAGATCGCGAAAATAATGCGAATTACGTCAAAAGATCGCGAATTACGTCAAAAGATCGCGAATCACGTCGAAAGATCGCGAAAATAACGCGAAGTACATCGAAAATATCACGAATTTCTTCAAAAAATCGCAAAAAAAAACACTAATTTCGTCAAAAGATTGTGAATTTCGTGAAAAGATCGTGAAGAAACCGCGAATTTTGTCAAAGGTTCATGAAAGCAACGTGAATTACGTCAAAAGATCGCGAAAACATCACCAATTTCGTCAAAGGATTGCAAAAAAAAAAAAAATGCAAATTTCGTCAAAGGATTGCAAAAGAAACATGAATTTCTTCAAATGATCATGGGAAAATTCGTGAAATTCAATCAGTCCTGCTAAAATCAGCACACAGACATCATCAGTAGGTTACAAAACTTTCAAATTTTTTGTTCCATCATAAGGATATGAAAATTGCCGTTTTTCATTTTGTGTAAATATGATTTTGGGCTTTCACACAGCAGTTTCAGTTTATCTGATAATCTGTTGTAAACATATCTCGGCAGCTGCAAGTGGCATCCAAATGGGAAATGAATGCAGTGATTCATTTTTTGTGGGCGAAAAGGTGTAACTGCATTGAAATTTATCATCAGTTTCATGAAGTGTATAGTGAAAATACTGTCACATAAAGTTATCGCGAAGCAGTGCAACACATTTTAGATTGGACGTACAGATATTGACGACGCTGAGTGCAACGGAAGACCATCACCTGCATAAAATTATGAGATCGCTGCTCTCGTGAATGCATCTTTGCAAACAGACGCATAACAATAGACGAAATCTCAAATGAAATTAATATTTCTCATGTAAGTGTGCATAAAATTATTGCTGGATATTGGACAGGATTTCTTTGCAGAAGCCATTAAAAAAACTTGTGTCATGTCTCGATAAATGTTTAAAAAATGGATGTTGAAAAGTAGATTTTACATGAAACTTTAGGATACAAATAAAGTTATTGTAAAATTTCGATCATGTTTTCTTAAACAGTGCAACTAACTTACTGACTGACCATTGTAATTCAAATAAAGTTGTATTAATAATAGAAGTTTGTAATCTCTGTAATCTCTGATCTTTCAGATAATGAATTTCAGAATTAAGTGAATTTGAATCGGAGCAAATATAACAAATTATACTTTGAACATTTATAAATAAGTAACAAATAAGGGAGGGAGGAGGGTGTTGTGTGTTTATTTTATTTGTGATTTGCCAGAATAGGTCCCTTAACAAATATGTGGTCCTTTTCGGTCCCTTTTTTGAAATAAAAAATGGTCCCTTTTGGTCCCCTTTTTTGAAAAAAATGGTCCCTTTTTTCCATTTTTAACTGCAAAAGTTGAGTGGGAGCCCTGATAAATGAATTTTTCAACTTTTATTGCATATGTCGTTTTGTAGATATACTTTTTCCTCTGTCAGTGGCTTTTTTTAGACCCCCTCAACCCCACCCCCCCTTCCCCTTCCCCTGAAAAAAATAATTTCTAAGCTTTATGTTTTAAGCTGAATTTTTAAATGTAGAAACAATAATTATGAAACAATATCAACATATAACAGTGTTAAAAGTAAAGTGTTTCTGCTTTCAATTAGTTGATCTTCATTTTTGTTATAAATGCGGGGGAAAAAAATAAAAACACATTTAGAATACAGTTTTATTTTCATGTTAAGTGCAATATATTGTAGTTTTTAATTTATATTAAGTCTGAAAATGATTTTAATCAGCAGTAAGTTTATTATTTTGAAAATATCGGATATATATCAAAATATCAATATTTTTTAAAATATATTTACAAACCTTGATATTGATTTGTGGAATTCATTTATATTATCGTTCCAGTCATGTCCATTTGAAAATTGTTTATATTTTATCAGCTTGGTTTTATACTTTTAAGTTTTAATATCGAGCCAGTTTGTTAAAATGACTTTTTCAAGTTCATGTAGATATAGTCATATAATCTAATGTTTATTTTCAAAATATCATGAAGTTTGATATTTTCACATATTTAATACTTACTTTCAAAATATTGTTATTTATGATATTTTCAGCCAAAACAAATGTAAAGGATTTTTTCAACTGTTATTGGTTGTGTCATTCTGCTGATAAAGAACTTTTGCTTTGGCTGTTCTAGCAAAAAAAGATAGAAAAAAATGCAAGCTTTACATTTGAAATTAAGTTTTTAAATATAGAACCAATAATTATTTGGGATAAAATTTATTTAGAACAGCCATTGAAAGATAAACTGTCTAATTTAGATAATTTATTTGCAGCTTGATTAGAAAGAATCTTTTCTTGTTTTGTTCAGTTTTAAACTGCACAACAGGTTAGGGAATGACATAGAAGACAGGCGTACATTTATGTTTAAAATTTTAAACAAAAATAAATTAATATTTTGTTGGTTAAAATATAAAATTTTCTGTAGTTTTGTTTTTTGATATATGAAAAGCAAATTATTTAAATTTCCATGAAATTGTTTATATTTTCAGTTTATCTTCAGTTTTGTTACAAGAGGGGGAAAAAGACTTAGAATATTGTTTTATTAAATTTTCATGCTAAATGCTGTATCTTTTAGTTTATTTATATTAAGTCTGAAAATATTTATAACCATGAATAAATTGACTATTTTGTAAATATCAGATATTCTTTATATTTTCGAAAATATGATATTTACATACCTTGTCTGTGGTCAGAAAATAAAAATGATGTAGGAGAGGCACATTAAGAGTCGACACGGAGAAACTGACATGCTAATGTTAAAACTATGGGAGCATTCTTTTTCAATTTCTCTCTTGCATTTTAACATTTTTCTTTTTGCATACGATAGCTGAGATCAATTTCTAACCAGGGTAATTTTTATTTATTTATTTTTTTGTAATGAACCAGTTTTGAAGCGTAATTAACGTCCAAAATTAAAAAAATAGCCAAGTTAGAGATCAATTTCGGCTATTATATGCAAAAAAAAAAAAGATCATTTTAAAATATTAAAATGCTAGTGATATATATAAAAAGAATGCTCCCATATATTTAACGTTAGTGTGCAAGCATTTTCACGTGACTGTAAGCTCTTAACCTGAACATCTATAATTTTTCTCACTGGTCCTGCATAAATTTGATTATGTGAAGCTTGAATATGTGTATGCAATTCAAATGTTGTTACTTAACATTCAAGTAACTTTTTATACATATTTATTTTAATTTATGTAACAAGATTGTTAATTTCTTTCTTTTCTTTTAACTCCTGCATTCATAATATTTTTTTCTGAATTTTAATCAGGTTTTGCAAATTATTTGTTCCAGATGCTGTTGAGAAAGAAAATAATATATGAAGTGCACACATTGAAGAAGTTTTAAAGACAATGACATGCAAAAAATGTGAATGTTTTGTAAAAATATTTTAAAATATAAGTTTTAAAATGTAAATTAAAGTGCATTAAATATTAAATGTATTTGTTGGTGTTGTTATAAGTTCATTTAGTATTTTATGAAAAATATATTGTGTTGCAAAAGTATTTTAATACTATTTTCATACATTAACTATGTAAAATGATTAAAGAATTCAGTAGAATTTCATAAATACAATAACTAGATTTGAATGTATATATTATTTCATTGAAACAATAACTTTTAGTGATTCAAAATACCATCATCAAGAACAGAACAAGTTATCAAATAAGATAAGTTGAATATGATGGTATTTAGGTACTTTATAAATCTGATATGTAACTTTTTTCTTTAACATATAGTCAGTCTTAATTTTTTTTTCTACCATGTAAAGCATCATCCACTAATTACGCAATACAAATTTTGTGTGTTTTTACCCTTCTCCTGTTGTGACATCACATTTTCTGAAATTTGGAGCTAATTTTATGGGGAAAAAAAAAAAAAAAGGTATATATATATGATTTATAAGTTACTGATATAAATATTGCTAAATTCTTATGATCTAGTGTGTTTTTATTTCAGACTATCAAAATTTAAAGAGAAGAGAAAATATACCTAACTCTACCTGAATAAAGTTTTTTTAATGAACTATATTATAGTACTTAAATATAATGTCTACCTAATTGCTTTCATATTTCAGATGTGATGTCATAACATGTTACCATTATTTTCCTTTGATTTATGGTAAAAATTAAATGCTAAAATTCATGTTGTATCACAGTAATTGATCAGCGTGAGTATTTTCGACTAAGTTTATCCACCAAAGAATCTGGAAAAAATAAATTAAAAATTTTGATTTAATTCAATGTAATATGTATATAATTGATTATTAATAGAACTTATTAATATATTATTAATAATTATTATTATTATCAGTAAATATTGTTAAATGTTTACATACTTTTTAAAAAAATTATTTCTTGTGATTTTTTTTTCTTTACTGAAATATAATTAGTTCAGAAAGAAGGACATTTAGGGTGAAACCCCCCAGTAATTGACACTTTAAAGATTCTTACACTTCAAATCACTATTACAAAAATTTAAATTTATTTTATACTTATCTTTGGATTTCAAAGAATAGTAGAGATGTATTAAAAAAATATTGTTGGCAAAATTTATAAAAATCATGCATTTTATTAATTTTATTCATAGATATAGTCAAAAACACCAGTAACTGACACCATCTCGATTTTGAAACACCAATAACGGACACAATGTGAACCAGTGACTGACACTTTAAGAAAATTTAATTCTTTAAAAAAACTTTATCCTTTATTATAAAAACAAAATACATTAGTATTTATTAAAAGTGAGATTTAGTAAGCTTTTAGTAATGCAGAATGTATAAGTAAGACTATGTAGCAGTAATATGTAGTACTGCATTATTAGTAATGCAGATATCCAATAACCGACATCTGATGTCAGACACTGGTAAAACAACTTAATTTTTAATGGTGTTTACTACAAGATAAATTCTAATTATTATGCATTTTTAAACATTTCAAATAGATTTCAACTTTTTTTAATATAACCAATAACTAACACCTCTGTCAGAGAGTGGTGAAATGAAATTCTATGAACCAATAACTGGCACTCCCCATTAAGTTAAATTAAATAACTATAAGCCCCAAATCATGGCCCTGATATATCATATGCATTTTTAAACTAATTTCTACAAGTATAACTTTGAGAAAAAAAGTTTAGGGTGGTTGCATTACAATAAAATAGATTAGAAAAACACTTCATTAAATTTAGAAATAAGGTGATTGCTTCATAATGGCCCTTTTTGTATTCTCAAATGTTTCTTCCTCATTGAGTATGTTCTTTGCCCTCTAGTGAAGAATAAATTGACTCCCAAATAAAAATATGTGTCTCATTTACCACTAGATGACATTAACTTGCTGAATTTTACAACCAAATGCTTATTTGAGTTAGATTATTGCTCAAGTGCCAGTTACTGGTTAGGTGTCAATAACTGGGGTTTCACCCTATATGAAATAAAAAAATTATTTGAGATGAAGCATTTTCTGAGTTTTTCCTATTTCTTCAGAACTTAGCAGGTATAGGTAATATTCTTTATCACTTTTTGTTTTTATAAAAAAAAAAAAAACTTTTGTTTAGAATTCGGGTATTTGAGAAGTTTGTAATAAAACACATAACACAGTTGAAAATTCTTCAGCAGTTTCATCCAATAGATGAAAACATACTTGAATTATTTTGTACAGCCCTGTACATTACTTTACTTTAAACTTTTTATACATGCCACATATTAAGCTTTAATTTTAAGTGAAACTTTCTTGCATATTCACAAACTTATTTTTGAACCTAAATACATAAAATTTTTAGGCTTAAATGTTTATATGTCTAAGAATTATACTACATTTTTCTTTTTCCTCAAATGAGAAACATATTAAATTATGGTCGGTTAAATGCCTATAAACAATGAAATTTGCAGACATTATTATTTGAATACCTACAAATTTGTATCATTTCTCTTTTTCTATTAAATGGGACCATTGCGGAATTTTAACTAGTACTTTTGATGATTGCCTTTTCAAGGCTGTTGTATCCCAAAAATCAGATTAAAATTTAAATTTTGACAGTGTAGAAAAAACAAAGACCCTAGCTTTTTTCATAGAAAAATAGGAAGTACTATTTGACCTTATTTTTATCAAAATTAAATAAACTGCAAATTTTATGTATTTATAAGTGAAAATGACTTTGAAAATGCACCAAAAGTAGCCAGTTCAGATTTGAAAACAATATTGAATAAAAATTCATGAGGAATATGAAAGAAAATAAATTGAATTTGTTTCATACTCATATTACCTACAATATTTAATTAAATTATCTTCTAAATTGTTATCACAAATTTGATACAGATTTGCTTGGAAAGGGTAAAATTCGCAGATAGAAAAATATCCGGATATTTCACTTGAAATGAACGAGTATTTTTCTTATCAATTTTTATGCTTATTTACAAATGAATATTTTTATTATAATTTATTTATAATTTATATTTGCAAAAACAATTGAAAACATTAAACTAATAAAGAGAAAAACAACAGATAATGATTTTTTTTTTAAATGGGAAAGAGGGGGTAGGGGACTTATATGTTTGTATATACTCTATAGTATGTTACAATTTAGTTTAGTAATAAAACACATAACACAGTTGAAAATTCTTCAGCAGTTTCTACCAATAGATGGAAACATATTTGAATTATTTTGTACAGCCCTGTACATTACTTTACTTTAAACTTTTTATACATGCCACATATTAAGCTATAGTTTAATTCAGGCAAATACACTCTGAAATCACACTTCCAGAAACTATCATACATAGGCAGCCATGTATTCAGTTCTTTGTGTGGCCCTGTATATGATTTTATTTATATTCTACAAACCTTTCTTGGTACACTAAATATATTTCATATTCAAAATGCATAACTCAATTAAAAACTTATTTTAATCAATTTACGCTGGTGCACCATAATGCTTATGAATTTTTTTGTGTAGTTCTGTATATGATCTGTAGCATTTATACATACCTCAGAGGATTACAAAATTTAGTTACACATACTTTACTAAAATCCCACTTCCAATTAGGGCTTAAAAACAATACTTCGGACACAGTACTGTACCTGAAATATTTTGTGTGTCCCTGTAAATGAATGATAAATGCTATATATATAACAAGTATCTTGTAGTAAACCTCAATGATGTATATCAATTCCATTATATTTGAAATGGCATAACATAATTAAAATATGCTGCAAACAGATTTTCTTCCCGTAGACCATTATGTAAAAATACTTTTGTGTGGCGCTGTAAATGAAAGAAAAAAGCTTTACACTCCATATTCTACAGAAAGCATGTCTTAGTGCATCTCAGAAATTAACAATTTCATTATGTTTGCAATAGTGTAACATGATTAAAATGTGCCGCAAACGATTTTCCACATTAAACTATAATATAATGGAACTCTTTTCGGTTTTCTTGTAAACTAATTATAAGTGCTAGACATACCATGTTCGATAGTAAGCATCTTGTAGTGTATTTCAGTGATCTATATCAATTTCAATATTTTGAAATAGTGTCACATCATTAAAATACGCTGCTAAGGATTTTTCCCCTTAGATCATAATATAATGACATTCTTTTGAGTGCCCCTGTAAAAAAAAAGTATAAGTACACATTTCATTTTCTATACTGAACATGCTATAATAAACCTCAATAACATATATCAATTGCATGATTATCCGGATATATTTATGCAAGCTAGAGCTCAGACAGACAGACAAACCAATTCAAAAACACTTTTCAACTCTATAAAAAGTTAAAATTTCAGTACAAATTCACCTTGTTTAATAATTAAAATTCATTAAGATACAACTAAATGTAAATATATTCTTTGAAGGTGTGCAAAAACATTTAAAAGCACATTAAAGTCCTTTTAAAAATTCAAAATGTTTTCAACCCAATCTACTCGGTCATCAGTGAAAAACTAATAGTTAAGTTGAGTTGATTTCTAGCTTGAACAAGAGAATTACCGAAATAAGAGAGTGGAAATAATATCTAAAAAAGCAATAGTCTGTAACGATGTATTATCATATGATATCCACACAGTCTGGAATGAATTAATACATGATTGATTAACCTGTACTTATTTTTGAAATGTTGAATGACCTTTCCCATCCCACCTTATATTCCACACCCTTGAAGTAAAATGGTTTGTTCCTGGCAAGCTAGAAAACAACAACTCAACTTAACTATTGTATTAGTTTTTCACTGATGCTAACAGAGTAGGTTCGGTTGAAAACGTTTTGAATTTTTTTTAAAAGGACTTTAATGTGCTTTTAAATGTTTTATGTATGTTTTTGCACACCTTCAAGGAATATATTTACATTTAGCTGTATCTTTATGAATTTTAATTTTTCAATTGTTGGAAAGTGTTAAAACATTAATTACTGTTACAGAAAATTCTATTTTCTCACTTTTTTTTTTTTTTTTTTTTTTTTAAATATATTAAAGGGAGTTGACTGTATACCTGTGGTATTTAAGTCTACTAATAAGGTAACCAAATGTCTCAAATTTTCAAGGGCACATTCATATTTAGTCAATATGCCTCCTCTTTTTGAATTTGGAAAATGTGTTGAGTTTTAAAAAGTTGATAAATTTATGAAGTTTAATAAATGTAATGATTAGAAAGTTTTAGATTTTAAATACTTGAAAAATCCTTTTGAAAATTGGTCACATGAGTTAAAGGTGTGTTTTTCTAGCTACTATTTAACAAATGCATTTATATTAATGAGAGGAAAGCCTTTCTTGTTTACCATCCTTAATTCAACATTGATGCTTATATACATCATATTCACTATATTGTCATTTTATTCAGTATTACAGAGCAAGTTGTCATATTTAGTTTTTTTTTTAAGCAAACTAGTCATCAATTTGAATTCTAGTGTATACATTTTGCTGCTCTTTACTAACTTCACAATTAATAGATATTATTATTGACAGTCTAAGAGGGACTGCTCAGATGATCTTTAGAGCAATAAAAATTATTAAAATTCTTAATAGATAATACTTCTATGTTAGTTTCCAAAAGTAAACTGTCATATCCATCTTCATTATTTGCATCTGATCATTGTTAAAGTCATGAATTTAAATTTGACTAAAAATGAATCTAGAAATTAGTTAGTGGAATCTACAAATTCTATCGCAAATATAACGGCAATTTTTCTAGGTGAAAAGAATATTTTTGGCAAGTAATTCATAATTCTTAAAAGAAAAATATTTCATTTTACAAAAAAAAAAAAAAAAAAAAAAAAATGTTCGAAGCTTTCTGTTCTTAATTTATATACATATTGTAAAACCTTTGAAATCAAAACCTGTCTAACACTCGTATTCACTATTAACTTCAACTGACAATCCAGTAACCTAACGTTGAGGTTTTCAACCAGGAGTTGAAAACTTGTATTCACCATTTACTTCAGATGAAAAGTTACCCAACTCAGAGTTCCTTGACCCCGGTTGAATGAACATTTTTATAAATTTGGAGAAGGGTTGAACTAATTTTTGGTGCTGCAGTAGCTGCCACCTAAAGATGATGAAATGTTCCAACATTTGGTGCTAAGGTTGAACCATAAATTGGTGCAACTTTAAGCCAATATATGGTGCAACCTTACACCAATATATGGTGCAACCTTACATCAATTTATAGTTTAACATTAGCACCAAATGTTGGAACTGTTTTTTACCATCTTATGGTTGCAGCTACTGCAACACCAAAAGAACTTTAATTTAGCACCAAAAGTTGCAGTTAGAAAAAAACATAGATTTTAGGTTTCCCAATAAGGTAAAAAAATATATATATTCTTTTTTTAAAGATTTTTTAGATTGTTTACAAGGTCTGAAACCTAGATTTATTTAGCAATCTTTAATATATTTCAATTATAACAATTTGATTTATTTTCAATATGAAGTGCTCATAGCACCATCATAGTTTTTACATGTTTTACACTTTCACGCACATATTACCATGCATAAAACTACAACAGTGTTATAAGCGTCTCATATTGAAAAAAAAAAGTCATCAAATTGATATAATTGAAATACATTATGATTTGCTAAATAAACCTAGGTTTCAGGTCTCATAACACATTTAAACAATCTTCAAATAGAAGTCAATCACAAGCAGTAAATATACATTCTAAACTATATTAAAATAATAAAAAAATCTTAAAAAGAAAAAAAAATTACCCATTGAAAGGGAGTGCAAAAATCAATGTTTATCATCCCACCTCCTTTTTTTAACAATGTTCAGCTATCCTCTCCAGTTGTGGAAGCTCTTTTGTTAAACTGCAGGAAATTTTTAAAATGTGATTAATCATTAAGTGATATATTTACAAAAATATTAAGTAAAATTTTGAAAATTGGCTCTTAAAATTAATAAATATTTAAGGAAATTTTCTAATGCAGTATGTCGGTATTTAATATGAAAATTATGTTGGTGAAAATAGAATTTTGAAAAATGTATTAAGTAATGAGTATCCATAGTGACCTATGGATGGATTTTTATTTTTTCTTTCTTTGGTCCTTAAACTAACAGTCTGAGAGGCCAATACATTCCTTAAAGGGATTTCGTACAAGCCGATTTTCAGATTTAATAATCTTATTTAATTACTAATCGCTAAAACAGTTGTCAGTAACTACAGCCACAGTGGTGCTTTAAAATAAATCTAACCCTTTCACCACTGAAAAAGTTCTATGAATAGTTTTGATATTTTTTGAAGAATATTACTCTTAAACCAACACTATTGATTAAATGTTTAAGTAATAATTTGTAGTATAATTAAAATTATTCTTTAAATCATTTTCTTAATAATTAGTATTTTCATGAGATATTTTTATGGACAGTTATTTAATAAAGATAAAACTGTTATGAAGAGGTTTTAAAATGTAAACAAATAAATGATTTAAAGTTTGCAGAATTCAGAAATCTGTTATGTCCTTCATCAGAAGCTGTGCATATTTTTGAAAGTTACCTTCTTGTAAAGTTATATTTAAGTCAATAAACATGCTGATTTAAAAAAAATTGTTTAGAAACATTGCAATTAAATAATTTGAGCATTGAATTATTGATATTTAAATTTTGCTTTTCTGAGATAATCTAAACTATTCGTGAAACAAAAATTTTATGTATCAACAGTGGTGAAATATTTAATTTTAGCTGCTACTGAGTTAAATACTAAAATGTCTTCAACATTGTTTTCCTTTTTAATGTCTGGATTTAAGAATTTGATACCAACTTTCTTTTTCTGTCAAATTCTGTTTCCTCATCTATAGTTAGAAAAGAAAAAAAAGTGATTTGCTTATTTTCTTTATATCAAATTATTTGAAATCATCTAATCATTTGTTTTATTTAATTGTTGCTGTGAAATTGTAAAACTGAATTTTCTGTTCAATGTTGCATTTATTTTACATGAATCTTTTGTAAATATTTATGCAATAAAGTATTTTTTTGTCATTATTTAGTTTCTTTATTTGTAAATATGTATGCATATACATTTTACTAGTGTTTCCCAATTTCATCAAATAAAATAATTTCTCTTATCAATTTTGAGCAATTTTTAATAGAAATATGCTGGAAGAATAAAGTAGCTTTAAACACTGCTCATAGAAAAAGAACAGTGTTTTAAAACTGCACAGGAATAATTGTAACTACATGTCATTGTATAATGAGTTTTGACTTCCCCTTTCCCCCTTCACAAAATAAGGTACTTTTATATTAGTCATGTGGAAATCTTGCCAATAGCCCTTTTTTCCCTCACCAATATCAGCTGTAATTTATTGCATGTGTAAATTAGAAACAATACTTCGATGCTGAAGTAAAATCCTTTAGTTTATGGAATTTTTCTTACTTTTTTAAAAATTATTTTTGCATTTTAAATTGAATGAGTTAATTACATGTATTTTTAATGCATCTATTTTAAAAGAAAGTTTAAAATATAAATTTTTAAATAAAATAAGTCAAATGTTTACATTTTAAATGAGATGAATGCAATATATGAATGATGACTCTGGGAACAATACTGGAAGATTTGGACACTTGCATCCAGCTAACATAAAATGTACCCAAAAAAAAATCAGAAATGCTCTTTTTTTACATAAGGTAAAGTCTGTGTTTTAATAGATTTCTGTTGTTAGAGTTTATATATGAATTTCCTGCTAAACTTTCTACCCCAGTTTATTCAGCATGCACATATTACAAACTCTAAAACTTGCTTCTTAAATTAACCTGATCTATTTCTTAAGGAGGCTCCCAGAAAAATATTTTTCCCTTCACTGTAAAAAAAAAACTCTGAAATGTTACTCTATCTGGTGAGGCAGCAATGTGGCCCATCGGTTCTTTTATGTTTCCACATATTTCGGTCAGATGTTCGTAAAAGTTTCCACATATTTCGGCCAGATAGTCAGAAATGTTTCTGTATATTTTGGAAACGTTTACGTGCATTTCGGAAACATTTCTTTATATTTCAGTCAGATATTCAGTAACGTTTCTGCATATATCGGAAATGTTTTTGTATATATCGGAAAGGTTTCTGCATATATCGGAAATGTTCTTGTATACATCGGAAATGTTTCTGTGTATTTCTGTATCATAATTTCTTTTATTTAGGAGAACAATACACTTTTTTCAATAGATTTTAGTAGTACCTTTCAATATTTTTTAAATTTTGTAAATAGATATACTATTCGAAAATATTTTTTATCTGTGGTAATTATTTTATTTTCATGAATTGTATACTTATAAATAGATATATTGTTAAAAATGTTTTGTCTATTTGTAAATATTTTTAATATAGTGTTTTACAATTATCATGCTTCTAAATATATTCATTTAAAGGTATTATTTTATTCGTATAACTTGAGAAGTGTTGAGATAACCTGAGAAAATATATATCTTTTTATAAGTATACAGTTCATGAAATAAAATAATTATTTACAGATACAAAATCTTTTGACATAATATCTCTACATACAAGATTAAAAAATATATTTATTTAAAGGTATTAAAAATAATACATCTATTTTGGGAAATAAAGCATTTTCATAATGTATATGTATCTGTTTACAGAATGGAATTCACGAGACCGGATTTTAAAAAAGAATTATTTATGGATTTATAAATCAAATTTCCAATTATATTTATTTAGAAATATCTGATTCATAAAAAATGAAGGAAAACGTATAGTATATGTGAAATTAGGAGTTTGTTCTGTCATATAAACAGTACATTTCATCATTAGAAAAGTTATGAAACGGAACCAATCTCTAAACGAAAAGATGTTAAAGACGTATATACGGTGCTATCTGTACTTCATTAATACTAGTACTACATTATTATTCATCAATCAAATATCTAATATTTATTATAGATTCATGGAACAAGAGTATAAAGAAACTATCGGACGAGTTATTTAACTTTGTATATACAACAAAAGATTAACTGCAAATGTAATATTAATATGCAATAAAATAGAATCCGATAATATTAATTCTTTTTAAAAAAGCATATTGTTCTCTCAAAAGGAATTATTTAAAAGAATACTTGCAGCTCATATAAATACGTTGCATCTGCATCTGTTTTAAGCTGTCTTTTCTCTCAAGAACTATACAAATCACGTGATAATGACATGTGCAGTAGGTCGGAGTAGATGAGCATGAGCAAATATTACTTCATTTCGAATTCCATTTTTAAACTTTACACGGAATGAGTGTAACATTTCCGAATTTTTCAGTAACCAACATTTTACACTACCTCTTCGAAAACATTTCCACTATGGAATGTAACGTTTCTGACATCTTCAGAGTATTCACCGCTTTGCGTGTAGCAAATACGTGTAACGATTCCGAAATAACAAAAACCCGAGGAGAACACAAAGTTTACTATAAATTTCCACCTTGTGCCGAAACGCTTCTGAGTTTTTTTACAGTGTAGTCCACATTGCAAAAATTTTTTACTCATTTTTAATCATAAAAGTATGATTATTAAAGCGATTTGTTATTATAGTTTTTTTTTTTTTGATAATTTTTTTGCATCTTATATTATAAGCAATTGCAGTTTTATGACAGCAGTTTTTTCTCTCGTGCTGTCACAATCAAATATTTGGTACAAAATTTTGTCAACTTTAATAGCATTTTCTGAAAAATCTTCTATCTTCACAGAAAAAGGAAAAAAAAAAAAAGATTACTTATATTTTGAATAAGAGCATTTGATAATTTCACGTGTTGGAGAACAAAAATATGTCAGGAATTAATTTGTTTTCATTTTAGAACAGCCTTAATTTATAGGATCAATAAATAAAAATCACCTACTACATCCTTCTCTGGAAAATGACCACTTCTCTCCAAAGCATAAAAAATTTGAAAACTTGACCTTTTGGAAATTTTCTGTCTTATTTTGTTACTCTGTTGTAAGAAAATCAGTCATCTAAATTTTCAACGTACAATTTAAAATGCTTTATAATTTTTTACACTTTCTATCATATTTGTTACATTTTTGTGTGTTGTGTGCCTCCTATTTGTTTCTTTGCTGCAACATTATTCTTAAGGCAAAAAACGCTGCAAAATCAAATGTACATTAGTTTTTTCTTTTTGAATAAATGTATTTTAGTGTTATATAAAAATCAGGGTTTTATTAAGTGTACAATATATCTTAATGAGTCTAAATTTTTGTGAAATGTTTCTAATATTCTCTTTAATTTTTTCCAAAATTTAGCTACTCTCCATGAATTAACCTACACACATTTGGTTTAATTACAAGCTAATATTGATTGCAGCATTCTATACATTAAAACAAAAAGGAATTTCCATCAAATTAACTTTTCACACGAATTTACCCCATTTGCGCATGCGTAAACTTAAATCTAGAACCTAACCAGTTTTAGAGTACACTCGAATGAGAAAAGGGTGGCCGAGTGGTATAAGGCACGTTTCTTCTCTGTCCAATCATCATGTTGGTTCAATCTCCGCTATTTCCAGAATCATTTTTCTAATTTTTTTGGCAATAATTCATTTAATTCAGGAGGAAAAGTTATATAATTTTTTTTTTTCGAATGCTTTATAATTAAAATTTAACACCCATGAATATTTTGTTTTAATTAATAAATTTACATAAAAGTATTTAAATTAAAAGATTGTGCGTGTAAATATTGATTAAAAAAAATTGAACTGGTCTACAGTTTTTATATTTGGTATGACCATTATCAAGATGTTATATATATAAGATAAGTATGTGATTATTTTTTATAAAAAAGGAAAAACAAAAAGGACAAATATTCATACAGGAACTCTAAATTATCTTGATATCCATGATTTAACAATTAAACAGTGAAAATGGAAAATATAAATTCAAGTAATTAAAAAAATATGTATTATAACTCGTTAGCTGAAAACAGCAAACTTTAAATTCAGGGTTTTAGAACCAGGCTGATAAAAATTAATTTAATGAAAAATTTTGAAGGTCATGTAGTAAAAAAAAAAAAAAAAAAAAAAATCGGCAACACTAAATACTGTTATTTTTTCAAAACATTGGGACTGTGGTAAATAAAATTTAACAACCGACAATATTTTTTAATTACTTATTTTATATTATAAATATTTAAATTAAAAGATTTTGCAAGTAGTTATCGATTACATAAAGTAATCTAAACTTTTATCTATATTTCGTATGACCTTTATCAACAAGATATATTTGAATAACTAAGAAAAGTATAGGATTATTCACCCTTAAAAAAAAAAAAGAAAGAAAGAAAGGAGCACAAATATCCATATAAGAATTATAAAAGAAATCACTTTGATATCCATGGTCTATCTGGGTTTTAGAATCAGGCTGATAAAAGTAAAATTAATGAAAATTTTAAAGATGTCATAAATAAAAAAAAAATAGAAAATACTAAATATTGATATATATTTTTTAATTTTAGAGACTTTTGTAAGTAAAAAAAAAAAATCATTCAATTTTAATTTTTTGCTAAATTAATTCAATAAATATTTTCAGTTAGATTCTTGCTAAATTAATTCAATTAATATTTTCAGTTAAATTCTTGCTAAATTAATTCAAGTATAATAAGATGTAAATTACAAGATTAAATTTATTTCGTTTTCTTAGTTGTAGGCTGGATTGACAGCATAATCTATAGTTTGATGTCTATAGAAATCGCTTACACAATATAAGAACTCATAAAATTTTCAATATTTAATTTAAAAGCAGCTAATTAAAAATAAAAGCATATTTCTAAAGGAGCTTTCAAATTATTTACCGTCAAATTTTGGCAGGTACTATCTAGTTACTTTTTTAATTCAATTTAAATAAAACAATATTTTTTCCCCTAGTGTTTTATTAAGTGTATAATATATATTAATAACAGTAAATTTTTGTGGCTACTCTCCATGAATTAAACTACACACATTTAGTTTAATCACAAGCTAATATTGATTGCAGCATTACTTTTTAAACTTAATTCAACTACAACAAAAAAAAAGTATTCCCTCTAGTATTTAACTTTTTAAGTCACTTGCAAAAAACAAGTTTTAATTTTTTTTAATTATTAGAAGAACAAGAATTTAGTTATATAAATTATAAAATCAAGAAAAGGACAGAGCCTCTTGTCACCTTGAAAGTGCTCATGATCACAAATCTACAACTAAATATTTATTCAAATTAAGTTGATTTCATTCAACTGCATCTCTAATTTCACTTTGTTTATTATTATTTTAGTCCTTTTCAAATAAGTTTTCTAAGTTTTAGACTGTATCTAAAAGTATATAATTTAATCGAGTTGCCTTTATTTTCTGCTCTGTACCTTTTTAGAACTATATTTTTTTATAGAATTTGTCTTATATGTAGAATTTCTTTTTTAAAAATCTTTTTACGTAATAGCCCTACCAGTGGCTGAGAGGCTCTGCTCTCAAAGCTGGTAGACAGGAGGTGCTGGGTTCAAACCCCTGTCGCGCTCGTTGACCCAACCGTTCGGAATTTTCCATGGTTTTCTTCGAACCTTGCCGTAAATATGGGTTAGGATACCTTAGAAAGACCCCCATAAAGGGCACTACCCCCCTAGGGTCTATATCCCTTGTCTAGATAATCGGCCAGTGTTAAATCAACCAACCAACCAACTTTTTACATTATGCAATAAATTTTTAGTTGATGTCTGTGTATTTATTTTATAAGCAGCTGTATTTAGTAACTAATCTTTTTATTAATAATGTTTAACAATGAATCAAATTTAAACTGATTCTTGAACAAAGTTCTTTTTTTTATGAGTTATTTAAAATAAATTAACCGGAGATCTTTAGTGTCATAAAAAAAAAGCATATCAATTAACAGAATACAAACTGAAAATATCAAGATAAAGAATAATTATAAAAGAAACAGTTATTATTTTTTTAAAATCATCATTCTCCATAACAAACAGAAAAGATACATAACATTAAAAACAAGCTCTGAATCGAAGGCAATCAAATATTTCCTTGCCATGCCTTGGAATTAAATCCCCCGTATTGACTATAACAAAATGCAAAGCAAATTCAACGTTAAAATAAATAAAAACATTTTAACTAATAAAGTTTTACCACATAAATATAACATATCTAAACACAGCAATTAAAGATCAAATTGCATCAAAGTTTCTTTAAAAAGCAATTTCTTTAATCTTTGAAAAAACTTTTGAACAGAAATTAGCCTTATAGGAAGAACCAGTGGCTGAGAGGTTCTGCTCTCGAAACTGGTAGACGGGAGGTGCTGGGTTCGATCCCAATCGCGCCTGTCAGCCTAATCGTTTGGAGTTTTCGTAGTTTTCTTCGAGCCGTGGATTTATCCATGCGTAAATACTTTTTAGGTTCCCTTAGAAAGACCCCCATGAAGGGCACTCCCCCCCAGGCCTATATCCCAAGTGTACATAATTGGCCGTCAATACTCAACCCAACCCAACCCTTATAGCAAGATCTGAGCAATATCTTGGGGATGGGGAAGATCGGAGATTGTGATAAGAAGGTGTGTGATAAGATTATCCTATAAGAAGAGGGAGTTGTAGACTGATAAGAAATTTAATAAATTAAAGCATTTAGAAAATATTGAGGTATTTTTTGAGGGGAGATTTGTTTTTGTATTTTTTAATTTATTCACAGTACATATGTTGGAGAAGGTGTTTTTGAGAGAGTTTTTTTTTAATGTAATTTTGGAAATAAAGGAAGATTGAGCAATTTTTGTTTTGTGTGATAAAGATTAAATAGATGTTTCCTTATTGAATTTGAGAATGTCATAGATAATGAATTACTCTCAAGGGAAAACTGTCTTTATAATGAATGATTGTTTTCTCTTTTGATGTTCCACCACATTAGGTTATATATTTAAATAAATCTTTAATGATTCCACATTGAAATAATTTTAATTAATTTTTAAGTAATATTGCTATTATATGACAAATTATACTCTGAATTTAAGTTGAGTTTTTTCTAAACATTTATAGTAAAGATTTATAGTATTCCTCAAAGTATTCTAAGTACCGTTAATTTTTTAAATTCCTTATCAGTCTAAAAATTCATTAAAGCCCTGAATGAATACCAGTCCTGGGACTTGTTTAATGACCAAGGACCATGACCCAAATACTTTCTGGTCTTCAGTAATGTATTTATTAAATAGTACTATAATGTTATAAAAATTAATGATCTGATTCATTACACGAATTAAGCAAATCAATAATTCACCAGAAAGTAACTCTAAATGAACTGTTAGAATGGTCATTTGAAGTATGATTTACTTTTTATATAAATTTCATTTATTTTCATTATATCATCATTAAAATTTTTAATTACAGTTATTCGCACAGCGTTCGTATGGCCCTTGAAAATCCTTAAATTTTTAAAAAGTACTTTTTGATCCTTAAAAATCAATTTTATGCAAAATTTGCAAAAAAATCTTTAATTTTACTCTCCTGTTATTTTTTTAAATAGGAGTGAAAATTTTCTGCATTTCAGTGATTTTCTGATGTAAATTTCCCGTCTCAAAATTTTGCTCTCCCACCCACAAACACAGTACCCAAACTTTAAAACTTTAATTTTTTTAAAACTTCTCTTCTCTATTTATTATTTTATTGTAACAATAAATAGTCAACCATATAAATTAAAAAAATTTCATCCCTCCCAAAAGTTTGACCCTCTTACAATAGTACCCAAAATTTGAAATCTTTAATTTTATAAAAACTTCTGCTCTACTTGTTTGTTTATTTTAACAATAAATAATCAATCATGTAAATTTCGTCAAAATTTTATCTAAATTCCCCCCTTCCCAATCCACTATACACAAAGTTTAAAATATTTAAAACTATTTTTTTAAACTTTTACTGCTCTATTTGTTTCTTTATTGTAACAATAAATAACCAACCATAATCCTCCCCCCCCCCAATTCAAAATTGGTGTTTCCTCTTTACCTCTCCCCCCTCTCTTACCAAGCACAAAAAAATTAAAGTCTTTAAAACTCCTTAGTTTATTTGTTTTTGTCCTATTTGTAAATCTTTAGTAAGGTAAATAAGTAATAGATCATCTTATAACTCCCCCTTCCCCCCCCCCAAAAAAAAAAAAACTTTTCTCCTTTTGTCCTTTTAGTTCATAAAGTTTAAAACTTTTTTTCTGCTGTATCTGTTGCTTTATTGTAACAATACTAATCATATAATCCCCCTCCTCCCCTCCACCGAAATTGACGTTCTCCCTTTCCCTTCTTTTACCAAGTACAGAAAATTTAGTGTCTTTAAAACTCTTTCATTTTTTTTTTTTTGGACCTATATGTAAATGTGTAGTAAGGTAAATAATTAGTCGTCTAACACGCCCTCCCCAAACATATATGCTTTTCCCCTTTTCCCCCATAGCAGCTTACCAAGCATAAAATCTTTACAATTCTTAATTTTCTTTTCTTTTCTTTTCTTTTTTTAAAATAAAAAATTAGGTTCTATTAGTTACTTTATTGTATCAATAAATAATTAACCATGTGAAATCCTCTCCTTTCGAAACTGATTTTCTCCTGATTTTCTTTTGATTGAAACTCCCTTAGAGTAGCTTTCCTTTAATTTTTATGTGTAGAAAAGATTTTACTGATCTTCACTGTGAAACTAAAACGTATACACATAAGTTAATTATTAATAATATATAGATTTTTCTTCACACTATCGAAAAAAATCAATCTTTCAGAAAATTATCTCAACTATCATTCATTTCAATGAAACTTTGAAAAATGTTTGTAAAATATTTTAAATTCTATGATTTTTTTTTTTTTTTACCAATATTTAATTTATAACTAGGAGCAGATGATTTTTGTTCTAGCATATGTTTCTTTGCAGATGTTATTTGCTTTACCAACGTTTTTTAAACCCAACATCAATAAAAAGTAAGTGTAATTTCTTCTAAATTGTTTCTTTTAAAGAGTATAGATGGCAGCACTATGAAATTCCCCTTTAATTACATATGTAAACCCCATTGCTATCGTTATGCTCATCCCATAGTACAGGGCGAATTGCACCAAGGTAAATCAGTAATTTTGAAGTACTCCTTGCTTTTCACTTGATAACGATAATGAATTGATTAATTATTATTATTTTTTTAATTGTAAAATTGATGTTTTAGTAATTGTCATGTGATTAACAAATTTAATTGGAGGTAAAATTTGTTTTTATTTGAATGAAGAGGGGTGGCATACTTTATACACCAAAACGTTTTAAAGCCTACATATAAGCTTTTAATGATACCCTTGTTTAATGCAGTGCTCAGTAGTAGGTAGTATAAAGTAATAAACATTAAATTAATTTGAAAAAGCCTACTTTCATTTGCAATTAATATATCAATGTTTTTATAATTGCAACAGAATGCAATTAAAAAAAATTACTAAAATTTCAAGTAGTGCAGAGAACAAAATTTACTTTTGAAACAAAACACTGCCGGAGAATGAGAAAAAAAAACCTAAAAATTTTCAAAAATCACTATGAATTCTGAATAAACTTTATTAAAAAGAGGTCATCATTTACTACGTTGGACTAAAAGATTGAAACCTGATTCCTTTCACTAATGTGGAAAAATCTCCATGAAATTATAAAAAATTGAATAAAAATTAAATTAATAATGTTGCAAATTTTCAGACTTGCCAAGTTTCCTGATTTTCACATGTTTTTCCATACTCATTTGATATAGATTTCTCCTGATTTCTCAAATTTTCCTATATTCTTTTTATTGTATCTTCAAATGTACTGCGATTCAGGGATGAAAACTGCCATACGGGTGTACTTGTCTTTAGTATGATCAGTAGTATTTTATGAGATAAACTACACTTAGCATAGGCGTAGCGTGACCAGAAAATTTGGGGGGGGCACAAATGCTTATTAAACACACACAAATAAACAAATATATATATATACTAAAACCTCTGAATCGCGGACACATTGGTAATGCGGGATTTGTCTGCTATTCAGAGGGTCCGTTATCTTATGGAAGTTTTACTGCATATACAGGGGTACCATGGTTAAAGACGGCCTCATGATGTATTTGGTTAATGACAAATAGTTGTATGAAAAAATCTTTTAGTTAACGACACATGCTTTCGCTAACTACTAATTATTATTCGATGACACAGTTTTATTAAAATGAGCAAGATAATACCTAAATCACCAAGTCTACCATTGTGAAAATACTAGGTTATTTGTGTAGAAAATGTCCAACAAAACATTTATATTAAACGAAGGAAAAACGTTTCTTGTTTATAAACCAATGAATGATAGGTTAATATTGCTTTTAGCAGCAAGTATAAGTCAAGACTGGAAGATAAAACCAATGTTCATTTACCGGAAAATCCCCGAGTATTCAAAAGTTCATTATCTCTAAATCTATCCTATTGTTTTATGGAAGTCTAAGAGCAAAGTCGAGGTCAAAAGAATAAAATTTAGTGAGTGGATTCGCGAAGAATTTGAACCAATTGTCAAAGCTTATTGTGGGCAAAAACGTCTTCCTCTGAAAGACATTCGAATCTTGTATAGCGCATTTGTCCATCCAACGGGCATACAAGAAAATATACCAGATCTATTATAATTTATCAGGTTGATTTCTCTTCCTCTTAAAGCTACATTTCTGATTCCACCTAAGGATAAGCTGATAACTGAAATTTATAAAACTCTTTACAAAAGGGCACTTTTTAGCAGGTGTTTTGGAATGTGTGATGCCATTCATGTTCCTAAGAAAATTTTTGACGGAATAATTCAACAATGTCATAGCAATTGCAAAGGGCAGGAAAGAAATAACAATGAGTTGTCCCAAAGCAGCAGGGAAGAAACTGTGTCTTTCTTTTGGTAGCGAAAAAGTTTCAGATAAAGGACATAAATTGGTAAAGGTTATTGTGGCAATTGCTGATGATCTTAAGTTGGAAGTAGAAGAAGAAGATGGAGAATTACTAGAGATACATGACCGCGAGTCGACAACTGAAAGGGTAAAAAAAATTTCTCTATGGCAATGTAAAGAAAAAAAATGGAAATTTCACCTAAAGACAAAGATGAAGAGAAAAACAAGTTACGACTCTTGAAATAAAAAAAAAATGTTTTGGCAAAGTTGGAAGAAGTTCGAAATGTTGCTTTGAAATGGAATTCAAGCAAATCTAAGATAATCAGAACAAAATATCTACTTAATGAAAAATCTATGCAGTTTTTCAGGAATAATTTTTAAAAATTGGCGGCATCAAACAGTTATAGACAGGCTTTTTACAGGTCCATTTGTTAAAAATCCCTGAAGTTCCGAAGTGAGCGAAGTTGTATTTCCGGTGAAGATCAGTAATTCAAATATGTTTTCATGCACAATCTATCTATGCTAATTAAATAAAAATATGTGTCTGTCCACGATGGCAAGGAAAATTTACCATACGTAGAGGCTTGAAAATTTGGATGAGTATAGCCCAAAGCAGGTTCTAATGTATCTGGATCTCATATTTTTCATCTTTTAATAATTGCCAAGATATTGATAAAAAACCACAACAAATACTCATCATTCTTCACCTGAAAATGGCACCCGGCGGGTGTTTCGGAGCTTGCTAGCCGGGGAAATTCAATGGTCGAAAACCGTTCCTTTTTTCCTCGTCTTTTGCGCTGCGTATCGGCTCGACACATAGCAATACGAAAAAATTAAAAAGTACTCACCATATAAAGGTACTTTTATCTTTCTAACAGTGCAATTCGTTTAAAAAAATACGAATATGAACCCTTTGAAAAAATTTATTTTAGAAACATTGTTTTTCGTCTTTTTTCCCCATAACTTTCAAATCTCTCATCGGCTCAACTATTCAAAATGTGAAAAAATAAAAAAGTACCCTGTTAGTATCTCTATGACTGTGCAATCCATTTTAAAAAATATGAATATTACACCTTTCAAAAAAATTCTTTTCCAAACAACGTTTCGGGCGTTTTCTCTACGTAAAGTTTGAAAATATGCATCCGCTCTGGAAATGGAAATACGAAAAAATGTATATATATCATGCCATATCTACATTTATTTTTCTATCGAGCGGTGGTAGAAGATTAAAAATTATTAATATTAACCTTTAAAAAAAAAATATTTTCCTAAAGTCACTTTGGGGGAGTTATGATTTTTTTCTGCAATGTTTTCTGCGTCTGCTCTTCTGATAAAGATTCGAAAAAAGAAAACATACTCTCTTAATTACCGTTCATTTTCCTTTTAAATGGTGAAATACGTTTAAAAAATACATTAATATTAAATAAT
The DNA here is from genome assembly GCA_963931845.1 of Maratus michaelseni. Lineage (NCBI taxonomy): Eukaryota > Metazoa > Arthropoda > Arachnida > Araneae > Salticidae > Maratus > Maratus michaelseni. Next base: position 261,960,507 of record OZ007598.1, read on the forward strand.
AATAATAAAAAATCCCTTCTCAAAGTCACTTCACGCTTACGTTATTTACTTTATCTCTATTGCCTCATAGGATTAACAGTTGGCGCATTTTAATTAAAAAATTAAACTTAATTTGATATAATCGCAATGAAATTGTAATACTTTTAGTTTAGCTTTCGTGTGTTACTATGTTCCAGGTTGGTTTGTGAGCGACCCCTCCCCCCCACCCCCCTCCCAACGACACTGCTTTATCAGAGATTCAGTGGCTGCGGGTCCCCAAAAACAAGGTCATTTAGAAAAAATTTCGTTTAAAAATTTGAAATCAAAACAGACCATAGAGCGCGTGGCACGCCTGGTGTACGCTGCCGAATGCCTTCGGGTCCCCAACTGTAGTTTTGTTTGGATAAACTGTAGTTTGTTTGGATATGTTTTCATTTAAAAACATAAAATCATACAAATTAGAGGTTATACACTGTCAAAGGCAGCGTTGTCCCCAACGTTAGATTCGTTTGGAAACATTTTCGTTTCACTAATTTTAGTTAATATAGTTAATATTTAGTTAATATAGTTGCCATAGTTATATTTAAAGTTATCACGTCACTGGCCCGGATAATGCCGGGCGGATCAGCTACTCTATAATAACAAATATAAGATGCTTATGTGTCTGCCCAGAATTTTCTGACGAGATCGCTGTGTACAGAGTTACAAGATTTAGCAAGAAGTTGCCTGTATGTCTAAAGTTATGCACCTCGAAACCCGATTTTTGACAAGATTTTCTTTATGCCATTTTTAGCATTTTTTTCTCATTTCGAGGCGATCTTTGTACATTAGTAAAAAGATTCCGGTTTCGAAGTTTTGTCCCATTATGATATATTTTGTTCTCTTTTCAATAACGTTTATGCGGAATTCGCTCAACGATGTTTGAATTTTTCATGTGTTTTTTCGCATTTTCCGGCGATTTTTTTATATTCGTAAAATGAATCTGGTTTCTGTTACTTCAGTAAATTCGATTTCCGGATTTTTAAATTTTTTGGAAGTTATTATGCGATGTTTTGACATTCCGGAAGTAAAAAGAAACGTTAGAATTTTTCAGCCCAATATCGGAAATTTTATTAACTGTAAGTTTTGAACTATTCGCGAAATTTTTATGTTTTTTTTAGCATGTTTTCGCATTTTGCGATGATTGTTTGACATTCGTTAGGAATCCGATTTCAATATTTTAACCCAATATAATACATTTTGTTTTCTCTATTTTTTTAATATTTACTGAATTTCGTATGAGGTTTTTGGTATCTTTTTTGCATTTCACGGCGATTTTTGGATATTTTGTTTACTATAACCAAAATAACTCTCAGGTTAATTATAGTACCGCTGTTATTAAATTAAAGCTGAGAAAATGCCGAATCGGTTCCTAAAGCAACGTGAACGACGATGGTGAAAATTTTAATTTAATCTGTGTCGAAATAAAAAACAAAATTTGTTTCGAGACTGGAGCGGACCCAGTCCGATGCAGACACTCCCATGCTGGATAATTAATATGGCAATTTTCTGCGTCAAACTAGGATCGGCATGAGCTACACATTTACTTATTTTCGACCCCAAAGAAAAATTTTCATGTTTTGTTGGCTTAGTCTAACCCTATTAAATTTCTTATTCGTTTAATTTTTTATGAGCCCAATTTACTTTATTTTGCACTATATCTTAACAGTTTATCTCTCTCCCTAAAATACTTATTAACTCCCTCTTTTTTTCCCTAGTGGCGTTTTTTTTTTTTTTTTTTAGTTTGTTTGTTTTCCATAACGCTTCTTTTTCTTTAAAAATAAAAACAATTTTGCTGCTCTAAAATAGTTATTTTCTGCTCCAAAGAAGCATTTTAGCTGCTCCAAAATGCCTCTTTTCTGCTCCATTTTTTTTTTTTTTTTTTTTTTTTTTTTAGCTGCTCCAAAATGATGTCCATGCTATTCCATCACTGTTATGCACAAAACATGTTTTGACTGTACTTTCAAAAGTGGAATTCATTTAGAGAGAAATTCTTGATGAAAAATATCGTAATTTGTCGTTAACATGAAAATAAATTCGGAAATCTTTGACAATCATTCTGTTCTGTCCAGCTCAGATTTCAACCAACAAACTTAGGTACCAAATACCAAATGTAGATGAGTTATCTACTAAAGTTGAGTAAATCCAAAGAAAATGAAAAAATATAAAATGAAAATAAAAATAATTCATTGTCATTTCGATTTCAGATCAACACAAAACAACTTTTAATTGACTGTATCATTTTTCCAAAATTTTTTGTTCAGAAAGTTGGGGGGGGCACGTGCCCCCCTGTGCCCCCCCGACGCTACGCCTATGACACTTAGATTCATTATGAGCGATTAATCTGTAATGCTTTTTGACTTACTATGGACATGTTTTTGATTATCAATATAATTTGTCCCGATTAACACTTATTTAAGATCTTCACTATATTTTATATGTTTGTGGAGAAACAAAATGTGATATACTTCTTAATCTTCATTAATAACAAAGTCTTTTTTAAAATTAAACTTGTGCTAAATATGTTTATGTATAACAATTAATAAGATTGCACTGAAAAAATATCTCTGAATTTTGGCTTTCAGAACTGGGCAAGTCTGTTTTTTTTTTTAAATTATTCCTAACCAATTCAACAGCAGTCCCGAGATAAATTTGTGGAACAGATTGCTTACACGCCCTCAGGTCCGCCATTTTGTTTTGTTGGCGAAAAACGGGTTTTCGCCAACAAGAATTTGTCGCCAAGTGGTCATTTTGGGCTATTTTAGGTTTTATTTTTTATTTAATTTTGGAATATATACAGATTAAACATAAAAAAGGGAAATTCAAGAAATTTTCACTGAATACTGAGCAAACGGCAGAAACGTAAATACGGTGATACTTGAAAAAAAAACGCAAAGATTCATTATTAAACCAACATATCTCTAAAAATAAAGGCATTAAAACGTATATCCTATCGTTTAAAAAGCAAACCTTGATACAAAATTTGAAAAAAGAAACATCGACAAATAGAAAAATCAAAAATCTGTACATAAATTTCTAAAATACATCTTAATAACAAACCTCAATTAAAATTAAAAATAACACCAGAAATTGAAAAATCAAACCTCCATACATAAATTGCAAAAATACATCTTTAAACAAACATCCAAAAAAAAAAAAACCAGAAAAACACCTGTAGAATTAATTTGAAAAATCAAACATGGATACATCCATTGAAAAATCAAATCTCCGTGCATAAATTGCAAAAAATACTTCACGTTTCTACGAAAATTTCTTGAATTTACCTTTTTTATGTTTAATCTGTATATATTTTAATCTATATATATTCCAAAATTAAACAAAAAATAAAACTTAAAAAATAGCGTAAAATGCAATTGCACTCCAAAAATAGGCCTATCTCGAGAAACCTTGAAACCTCCTTTGGCTCTCAAAATTTGCTGAAATTTCAGCACATCACCAACAAGCGGTAAACTAACAACAGAAGCCATTATCAATCGAAAAAAATAATCAAATATTAATAATAATAATACAAAGTTGGAATTATACAACCTGATCAAAGATACCACGTGGAATAAAACAGGCAAGAAAAAATGAACACAACCTCTCAGTCGTCCGCTCACAGAATAAATGAGAAGAAAAAAAAAATCGTATCGGAGATTACTTCAGGGTTGCCAGAAGGCAAAAGTCCGCCCGGTAGCCAGATCGGCAAATACATCGCCAAAAAAACCGCCAAACGTCACCAAAAAAAATGGCCGCCCGATCTGAGGGCGTATAAGCAATCCTAGCCGAAGTGCTTAAAAGTCTGTTTTAGTATTATCTTTTTTTAGTAATAAAATGCTTTCCTGACATAAATAATTTGTGGAGTTGGGGTAGGACTGTTTGTATTCGATTAATTTTTCTTTCTTTTTTTGAAAAATTATCAAAAATTCTGAAAAATCCAAAATTTGGAAATGTTTTAATGTGCACTTAATGGTTGTGACGGTGCCTTTTAACTTCATAGTTAGAAATTTTGCTGTTCAATGCCACCGCCTTTGTTCATATTTCTAGGTTCTGAAAACTTTTCTTTTGGTTACATATTGATTAATTGAACGATTTCTTAGGTCTTAAAAAGATAATCAGATAGTAATCGTTAAAACTATCTTGTAATATAAAAATTATAACTCTTGTAATGTATATATATATATTAATATAAAATGCAGCTGGGTTTACTTATGCTTTCAGTCCGCTTTTACCTTAAGTATAGATCTTTATTGTTTTTTATATAAATAAATCAGTATCAAAAAGAGGTTGCTTGGCAGCATTTCTACTAATTTAAAGGAAATACAGTAAAACCTCTTAATGCCACACATCTCAGGACCATAAATTTTGTCTTGTATATTTGGAGGTGTCTTCTATTCAGAGGTAAAACATACAATATGTAGATCACTTCATTCATTAAACACAATTATTCTAATTGGTAAATAAATCATAGAAGTTGTAATTTTCCTGAGTGAAAAGGTGTCCAGGCTAGTGTTTGAACCCAGGATCTTGGCTTAAGCTGACAACGCTCTACCAACTGAGCTGTCTTGGACAAATCCAGCCGACATAATTCACTTTGACTACTTTTTGATAATGTCATCTAGTCTCTTTTCTGAAACAACACAACAGATTAAAATCACAGTTAATTAAACACCACGTAAACATAGATGTGTCATTACACTCCTTTAATTAATCAAAATTATTGTATTTGGTAAATAAATCATAGGAGTTGTAATTTTATAATTGAGTGGAAAAGTGTCTAAGGCCAGGATTTGAACCCATGACCTTGGCTTAAGCTGCCAATACTCTACCGACTGAGCTATCCTGGACAAATGTGACAGACACAATTTAGTCAGACAATCTTTTGATAATAGCATCTGATTTGTTATCTGAAATATCTCAGTAGAATAAATCACCGATAATGAAACACAAAGTAAACATTGAATAGGTAATTAAACTTCATTAATTCAATACAAATATTCTAATTGGAAAATAACTTTTAAGTTATTAACAAAATTTACTATATTATACCTATAAGTTTGAAACAAAATTCTTTTTTACAAATGTCAAAACATTGCCAGAAAATGCAAAAAAACTCTAAAATTTTTCAAAAATCACTGTATGAATTCTGAATAAACTTTATTAGAAAGAGGTCATCATTTACTATGTTGGGCTAAAAGATTGAAACCGGATTCCTTTCACTAATGTGGGAAAAATCTTCATGAAATTCAAAAGAGTCAGATAAAAATTAAATTAAAAATGTTGTAAATGGGTTAACCTTTTTCAGACTTGCCAAGTCTCCTGATTTTCACATGTTTTTCCATACTCCTGATTATTTCTCCTGACTTCTTACATTTTTCAACAGAGTGAAAAAGTATCCAGGCCGTTATTTGAACCCAAGATCTTGGCTTAAGCTGCCAATACTCTACCAACTGAGCTTTTATCGACAAATCCAATGGACACAATTTGCTTAGGCAACCTTTTGATAGTGACATCTTATCTGTTGCCTGAAACAGAACAGAATAAATTGCAGATATTGTTTTTTAAAAAACAGAAGAAATCATACGTGAAAGATTTAAGCTTTCAAGATAAATTAAACCTGAAAAACATACAACTTGTGGAGAAAACATACAATATGGCAACCCTACTCTAATTATTCTACAAAAAGGTAATGTTTGCTCTGTTAGTTTTTTACAGTACTATAAAAAGATGATTATTCAGATCTGATATAAAAAAAAATTGTTATGTATGTAAAAATAAACCTTGATTGTATTAACCATTATTTAATGTTTAAAACTGTGTTCAAGAATTATCATATATTTCAAAAATTATTTATCTAAATTAAAATAATACATGTACTAGCTGACCCCCGCCCGGGCCTGTGATAATAAATAAAAATAAAGTTATTATTATTTTATATCTTTAACCCAATTTTGTTTGAAATTATATTTTTAAATGAAAAATTTTCGAAAAAATATTGATATTTAGTGATAAAGTGCTCATTTTCTTGTTTTTTTACATATGTTTGTTTCATAGTTTTAAAATAAAAATTATTTTTGTTCAAACTGTTTGAAACCTTTATTGCTGATGAGCAGGGAAGACTGAGCTATGTTCAGTCAAAATTAGCTTTGAGTTCAAATATTATGACCCATGACCAAATTGACAGACTTGTCAAATTTTCTTGAACATGTGACCAAGCCCAATTGTCTTGTGCCAAAACTCGTAGGATATAAAATTTAGTCAAAATAGTCTGAGCCGTTTTTAGATAAAATTAGCTTGACCCACAATGACCCATTAATCTGATTTTCTTGAGCATGTGACCTAGCCCAGTACTTTTCTTGTGCCCAAAAACCGTATGATACAAACTTTAGTTCAAATCATCTGAGCAATTTTTAAGATAAAAATAGCTTGACCCATACTGACCCATGACCAAAATGACCAACTAATTGAATTTTCTGGAACATGTGACCTAACCCAACAGTCTTCTTGTGCCCGAAAACCATAGGATGCAAAATTTAGTCTAAGTAGTCCGAGCTGTTTTTAGATAAAATTATCTTGACCCAAAAATGACACACTGATCGACTTTTCTCGGACATGTGACCTAGCCCAAAGATTTTTTTGTGCCCGAAACTCATAGGATACAAAATTTAATCAAAATCATTAGAGTCGATTTTTTGATAGAATTAGCTTCACCCTGACCCATGGTGACCCAAAATGACAAACTAATTGAATTTTCTCGAGCATGTGACATAGCCCAATGGTTTTTTGGTGACCCAAAACTGTTCGATACAAAATTTCGTCAAAATTGTTAGAGCCGTTTTTAAGATAAAATTTGCATATATATATAAAACCACACACACACAAGATATACTCGTATTAGAATATATGATAAAAACAATTTTATAACTTGTGTAAAAATTCCGTGAAAAAATATTGTTATCTAGTTATAAAAGAACTGTCTTCTCGATTTTTTGTTTATTTTCGTGCCAGCTCCTTTAACATAGTAATAAAAAAAATAGTGCTCTTCTTCTGAACTCTCTGACATTTCAATCAGTTATAAATATAACTGTATCCAAGCTCTCTTTAAAATTTTGTGAAAAAATATGCATATTTAGTAGTAAAAACATGAGTTTTTTATGAAAAAGCTTTAGCTTTCAACCTCAGAACAAAAATGTATTAGAAGGTCTATGCTTTTAATGCAATAGTACAACTCCATCTGTTTTCAATCCCCCTAGGCTAAACAGGTGAGGGCTAATCAATCATGTTTCCTGTTTCTGAGGGTAGAAGCCTTCATAAAAATTAGAGCATGCACAATCAGACCCTTTCCGTGTGGAAAAATAATGTTGGAAGTTGGAATTTGACATAATGCTTTTTTTGTTTTAAATATATTGATTGCTGTGAAAACTGAAGTTCTGTAAATAAGATAACTAGGCTTGACAGTCATAGGCTGATTAGGTACATACATAGGTAATTCTGGATGGCTATTGATTTACTATCAATATGCTTTTTCTTGAATTGCAGTAAGATCTTTATAACGCCAACCTATAACATAATGAAATTATTTGTGTAACACACAATTTCTTCTATATAAACATTGAATTTTGCAGTTGAAAAGCCACCTGCATTCTACATTGCAAAAATTATGCTGCCCTCTAAAAAATAGTTTCAGAAATTATTTTTGTCTATTTGCTTAATTCTGAGTTTTTTATTCAAAAAATTTCTATTTTATGAAAATATTTTGAAATGAATAATGACTTGGTCCAGTCCAAACATATTTCGACCTTGCAAATTTGACAATGTGTTAAATCACCTATGTTATTCAAAGTTGTTATCTCAGCATATTTAACCATGTTTTTTAAGCTAAGTTTAATGATGATTGAGATAATTTATATGACTGTTTTATTTTTTCTAATGAAGCATTCAATAAAGTGTATCAGTTATTCTATTATCCCTGTTGATTACATGTTTTTGGCATATACATCCCAGTAAACTTTTTCTTATTCTATTCATACCACTTTTTGAAAAATAATCTCCCATACACTTACACTAGAATAATATGAAGAGAAATCTACCACAAAGAAATTTTTTTGTAAATTGTGGTATGATGGAATATAAAAATAGTCCATAGTCCTGTACTGTAATCAAAAGAAGTTAAAGAGATAAAAGTTTTGACTATAGCTTAAGTTTAGACGAGATACAACATATAAAAATTAAAAAATGAATTATTATTATTTTTTAGATTGTTTTATTACAAATATATAATTATCTGTGTTTTCTAAATAATTTTTTAAATATTCATGTGAGATAATTTTTTTTTTTTTTTAAATTAAGATGTTAATTTTTAAAAAACTTCAAATATCTACGAAAATGTATTATTATTAGTTTAAATCTAAAATAAACAGTAAAATGCTTAGCAAGTAGCATCGTTAAGCTCTTTTGGTGTAATTTATTGAAGTCATTCTTTTACGGCTCAAAAGTATATTCAAATTTCGTACTGAAATCTGCATCTTCTAACTTCTCACCTCAATTTACATGAAAGAACTTTCACTTTACCTATAAGATTGGAAGTGTGCTTTCAATGCTTTTATAAATGTGAGGAATTAAATTGTTCATTTGAAAAAGTCTTGATAGTTTTTTGTTTATTTTATGATGAACGTTACTTTGCTGCAATATTATTCTACCAAATTAGTGCCATCAGAATTGCAAGTGTGGCTTCTTGCTGCTCAGTGTATTCAATAGTATTTTTAATCAAACTTAGGCCTTTGAAATCCATCATTTTCTTCTGGTGGGTATCGTTTTCACAATCATTACTCTCCTGTTTGCAGTTTTCAATCATCTGTACAATTATATCATCTGTAATCTTTTGTTATTCATCTGTGTTTATCTATTCAGTAAAATCTTTAGCAAAAGTTTCAGAAACAGGAAGTTTTTGTGTCAAGATTAACACATAGTTTAGTCATCACCAGCTTCATTTTCATCATTTGACTGCTTCGACCATGATTTCTGTTGAGTCGTCTGTTTAACTTTTCTCATGCTTTAGCAATCCAATATGGAATATCCTTCAGTGTAATCTATTTCAGACATTCTATGACTCTTGTTCTTTTTAAGACCTTCAATTAGCTTTCCTAACAACTTCTTTCTGTAGTTTCTTTTCAAGTTCTTAAGAGCACCTTGATCTAATGGCTGTGTTAGTAAAGTCATATTTGGTGGCAAAAAATATGCTTTGATCTAACTTTTGATTACAATATTACTGAAGTTGAAATCCCTGATCCTGGGATTCAGAAACCGTCATTATCAATGAAGTGTTAGTTGAAGATGAAAGATAAAGTCATCTGTAGCTCGATGAAGTGGAGCTTGGATAATCTGGACTCAACTGTGAAACTTATAATTAATTTTTAAAGTAAAAAAAGCAATGTTATAAGTTTGCATCCATTTTATTTAGAAAACTAAACTAATATGCATAATAACTAAAACATTAAAAAATATAGTAATAGTCCTAATTTTCCTGTCATTTCTTTCAATTCCTTTTGGATTTTTCTATTGTATGGTTCTAGAAGTACAAACCTGTTTCACAAATAACTTTGTAATAACAACTATACTAATATCTTTTCGGGTCTGGAGTGTCTGCATCTAATTCATATGCACGCTCAGGGCCGTGCGAAGGGGGCCTTCGTCCCGGGTGCGGTAATTGATGGGGCACCAAATTTATACTACCAACCACGGTTTAATTTATTTATTTATTCATTTTTTAGTCATCGATCATTTTCTGGGGAATTTATTTTTCTCTCTTCATCATTCTTCATTTTCTGTCGCAAAATATCATGTACTCTCCAACAATTTTCTCTTATGCTATTTAGTTGTTTGCAATTTCTGAATTAAAATTAAACCTTTCAAAGTTCCAAAATAAACTCAAAATATTTATTGAACAGAATTTATTTCTGTTTCTGTACTTCATCAGTTTTGTGTTACCTGTCACAAAAAGAAGGGAGAGGGGGGGGGGGGGGGCGAATTGAAACTTTGCCCCGGGTGCAGTTTTCTCTTTGCACGGTCCTGTGCACGCTACACTTGTTTGTTCATAAATCTTTCTCCCAAATTGTATCAATATTTTTTTCTTTGTTATTCACAGATATCTTTATAATATTGCACCTATTCCTATGCATGTGAGTGTGGCGCGTTAGCAACAGCCTATCATTACTTTTACTAATGACCACTTACCTCATATTGGCATTTTTGGTATCCTTTATCAGCCTCCTAACAATTGGCTTATTAATATTTTTAAAATTAATACAAATTTTTAGTTTCTTAAAAAATTTATGAAATGATTAGTTCTTTATTTCGTAAATAAATTAATATTTTATTTTTCTATTATTTTCCTTCTGCCCTGAGTTATGGTATCTCGCCTTTTAAACAGCTAATGTTTTGGTTTGGCTGTCCCTTGTGGTCTTGGTAATACTAGTTCTATATCTATCTTAAATTCTAGCTGCCCATTGTTGTGTTTCGGCAGCACTTTCCATATAAATTTCTCTTATATTCTATATTTTATTTCCTGTGCGTCAGCCTTCAGCTAGTCTAGTTTTTGTATATGTGACGGGTCTCTTTCAAGAACTGCTATTACCCCTTGTCACTCTTATGATGGCCTTATTCATAATCATAATCTGTCGTGGCTCAAGTCTAAATACTAAAGTCTGTAAACCTTTTTTTCCTTTAACACCTTATAAATAAATGTGTCTATGACAGACATCTGTGCTCTACCTCGGAGCCCATACGATCGTGCAGGTTAGACGTTAACTAACATTTTAGCTTCCTGTTAATTTTTTGTATACAAGGTTGTAAAACTTTTTTTTAAGTGAAAGTTAATGAAATTTTGTATAGATATAGATATTTATTAAGGATGCATTGGATGTGGAATTTTGCTGGATACTGAATACTCAATATGTGGCACAAAATTTTACCAAATATTTGGTATCTGACTAAACACTTACATACAGACATCTGTGCTCTACCTCTTTAAGTCTGAGTCCATACAATCGTGCAGGTTAGACATTAACTAATATTTTAGCTTCCTGGATAGTGGTATGTAATAAAAGCTGGAATCAAGCAATCATGCTGTTAAATAAAAACTATATAGTATGAATTTTTGTCAGCAGATGGTGGTTGTAGTCCATTTTTGAGTTAGTCTTACATCATAGCATTGTTTACAAGTACAGGTGAAATGCCTGGACAAAATATCTGTCATAGTTACATAATTATCGATTTATTTTTAATTGCTTGGATATAAATTGTAAATTTAATGTTTAAATAAGTGGAATATAAGAAAAAATATGAATTATACAGGAATTTTTTTGCTCTTAGGAAATGATATTGCTTTACCGGCATGATCCTCCTACTTTGGTGTTAACATTTATTAAGTTCGTTGTGGTAAAGGTAAGTTTTTTCTCCAGGTAAGTTTTTTTTTTGTATTTTAACATTGTTGACTGTCGACAAAATTATTTTAAAAGACGGGAACACATAATTAATGTCGTATATCTTTATATGGGTGTTTGTAGAGAGAGGAAGGGGACATCTGGACAAATTTAAATATTAAAATTTCAAGATGTGTTTCATCATTGTTAATTGATGACTAAGCATTTTTTAGAAAAAAAAATATATTGTTAGCAGCTTCTGATTCTGAACTTAATGACCTGTCAAATGGGGATGACTGGCTGTCTTTTTAGATCTACGTACCACATGTATTGGAAGGATAAAGTCTCTATACATTTTTGAGGTATAGATTATAAATCCAATTTTTTTGTAAGTGATCTAATAAAATGCTTTCAACAGAAAAGGGATAACCATTGTTTGTGCTTGGCTACATGAATTAACATATGAACAGGTGCGGAAGATTTCATCCGTATTAAATTGTCATTCTCCATAGCTTCCAGTAAACTGTAACACATAGTATGCCGAGGTGTATAGTTTTCAGTTTCAAGTTTATGTACAGTTTGAGTGATAATGTAGAGTTTTCCAAACAGTATAATGCACAATAGTAAGTTCCCAGATGAGTCTTCACATAAATGACTTGTTGCTATGTGTAACTGCTTCTTGTCCTTATTGCATATTTGGCGTTTTTAGAAATATATTTTCATCTTTAACATTACTGGTTTGATTGCATTTGTTTACCAAGATTTTAAATAGCTACTGTGAAAGACTGTTTTTCTGAATTTGTGGGAACTCTTACTGCACCTGTTCTTACATGTAGACAAGAACAAACAATGTATATATTTTTTCTTCTGTTGAAAGTTTTCTATCAGACAACCTGCAAAAAATTTGATTAAAAACCCATTTCTTAAAAATGTATAGACGTTAGTACACCCTGTATATTTATGCCTATTGAAGACTAAGACATGTTTCAAAGATTTTCACTGTAAATAAATATTCAATAAAATTGTAATACATTGTTTTATTTCAACTTTTTGCAATCAACTTTAAATGAGAAAAAGCCTAACCAATATGATTATGCAGGTGCACTCGAGCTGCTGGGAGGTTGGTAGATTTTAATTAAAGTAATTTTTTTCTGTGTCATTGAGGTCAATGTCTAGCTAATAGCCAAAAATAAATAAAATTTAAATGTGAAATTTTTTTTCGGTTTTAAAGGGCTACACACATGGCATTCACGTCTGAGCTGTCCCTCTTATACAGTCAAAAATCCTTTAAGGGTCAAAATAAAGATAATACTAAGACATTTTACACTGAAAAGTGTATTCAAATCAACACTTAATACTGGCTATTTTATTATATATTCATCCTTTATTTTATATTATGAATTGTTGCTTTTTTTCTTTGGTAACTTTTTGTGTTGCTAACAACATATGAATCTAGCTTCATTCTTTTACAGCTTGTACTCCACACAGAGAGGAATTGGATATTTAGAGATATCATATTTAGTTCCTTGTCAGTAAAAGATTTCCCTTTGTTATTTACAGAAAATTTTATGATATTTGTTCTTTATTCATATTACTTTTGTTAGCGATTTTTTTTTTTTCAGTAAACATTCATTTTTGTGTGCTATTAGTAGAATATAAACAGATAAATTTTGGTTGGAATTAGATGTATTTCTAGCAGAGTAATATTCTGTACTGAAAAGTATGCATTGAAATGTTGAAAAATAGTTAAGATGTAACTGTGAATGCATTTGTCATCAAAAAGTTTTTTCTTCATTATTCAAAGACGAGAAGCATGTTCTTGGTCAGAACTTTTTCAAACTTGCACAACAATCATTAATTTGTGAAAAGGTTTTCAAACAGTTTTCTTGATCTTCCATAGACTTTTTCTGAAACAAAAAAGGTTTTTCGTGAAAACAATTTTACGTATTTTAGTGCTTGAAAAGGGTTATGTTGCTCTTGGTTCAGCAAATGTTCTGCTGCATATCTCGCATGTGTTAGATATTGTAATGTTTACAGTTAGATCCACCAGATGGCTGTACCAGCTAGGGAACACAGCAGTAGAATAAAGAATGTCGCCTGATAGAAAAACGTGTGTTTCTTGATCTCCTAATACGCATAAGCTAAAAGCTTATAAACGATATCTTTAAGAATAATATATAACATATTTGACATGGTGTCAGAAGTTTTAAGATACTTCACGTGATCAACGGGAAAATTTATCGTAAAATACGAACTTTTTCGCCGAATAAAAAAGGCTTCAGAAATCGAAAGTAATGGCTAACAGCTTGCCGACAATCTCGCCGTTCGTAACAAGTACGAATCCATCAGAAGCATGGAGATATTGGAAAGCAGATTTTGAAGATTATCTGGAAGCTTTAAAATATGGTACAGAATCTGAAAAAACAAAAACCGCACTCTTTCGTCATGTATGTGGAGAAGAGTTAAAAAAGCAGTTACGCGCGTTCGATCTTCAACCAGCCACTGACACGGAACATGTTAGTTTAAAACAGATCTTAGAAGAATTTGATAAATATTTTAAGGATTATCAAAATGAAGTCTATGCATCCTTCAAGTTTTTAGAAATTAAACAGGCAAAAGGAGAATATTTTTCTGACTATTATTCGTGACTTCGTAGCGCGGTAGTCGAATGTAATTATGGTGCTTTGCAAGATAGAATGCTCCGAGATAAGATAATTCAAGGTCTATGGGATAAGCCGCTACAAGAAAGATTAATACGAGAAACCAGTAAAAAAGAGAAAAGTCTTACAGATATCGTAAGTGAATGCAAAGCAGCTGAGCACAGCAAAGCTCAAGTTTCTGAAATGAATGCTGAGAACAATTCTGTAAACGCTATCAAGAAAGCTAAAAATAGCTCGACACCGCCTCATTTTTCTCAACATAAAAATAATCATAATCAAAAGAAGACTTGTAGATATTGTGGAAAATATCATGAACCGAGAAAATGTCCTGCATATGGTACAAAATGTAAGCGATGTGATGGGAATAACCACTGGGCGATCGTGTGTAAAACGAAAGTAAACAAAAATCGTAATTCCAAAAAAGTGAACACGATTGAAGAAGCAGATTCTGACGTTGTTTATATTGGTGAATTAAAATCACTAAATCAGTTAAATTCTGAAAATTTGGGTTCGGTTTGGCTTCAAAAGCTTACAGTCAACAATAAACAAGTTATATTCAAGCTGGATTCTGGATCTCAAGTAAATGTAATACCAAAAGCAGAATTGCTTAAGTGGAAAGAAAAGCCAGTGGTAAGAAAAAATCACACTCCAGTTTTAGATTACAGTGATAATGTTGTTCCTATAATAGGTGAGTGCTATTTAAAATGTAAAACTGATAAATTTGAAAGTGATTTTAAATTTTTAGTTACTACTCTTGATTCTTGCCCTATTTTAGGCCTTGATGCTTGTAAAAAGTTAGGTTTGATTAAAAGATTGAATTTAATTGATAAAAATCCAAAGTTGTTTGACACACCACAACAAATTATTAAAGAATATTCTGATGTTTTCACTGGGTGTGGACGGTTAAATAAAACGGTTCCTATTAAATTAAAAGATAATTCAAGTCCTCATGTTGCAGCACCTAGAAAAATTCCACTAGCTTTACATAACAAAGTTAAAGAAGAACTTAAAAGAATGGTTGAGACTGGTATCATAACTAAAGTTAATGAACCAACTGAGTGGGTTAGTAATATGGTTATTGTTAATTCACCTAAGAAATTACGCATTTGTTTAGACCCCAGACCCTTGAATGAGGTAATTCAAAGACCTCATTACCCAATACCCACTGCAGATTCACTCATAACAAAACTTCAAGGTTGTAAAGTTTTCACAATATTAGATGCTAAGAATGGCTTTTGGCAATTGCCACTTGATCAGGAATCCTCTTATTTAACAACTTTTACTACTCCTTGGGGAAGATACAGGTTTCTTGTTTTACCATTTGGGTTAAATAATGCTCCCGAAGAGTTTCAGAGAGCTATGGATGAAATTTTTGAAAATGAACCAGAAATAAATCCCTATTTTGATGATATTGCTTTAGGTTCATCCACAATGGAAGAACATTGTAAATTATTGCACAGAACACTTGCATTGGCAAGGAAAGCAAATTTAAAATTTAACATATCAAAAACTCAGCTTTCTTTAACTTCTGTGAATTATTTAGGACATGTACTGTCTGATAAAGGTATTGAACCTGATCCAAATAAAGTAAAAGCCATTCATGAGTTTGCAACTCCCAAAAATAAAGAAGATTTACAACGATTCTTGGGTATGATAACATATCTCGCAAAGTTTACTCCACATTTGTCTAATTTGACTCATTCTCTACGTCAACTTCTGAAAAAAGACACTGAATGGTTGTGGGACAGTAATATTCAAAAAGATTTTCATCTCATAAAAGAAACCATAATTAAAGCTCCATGTTTACAATACTTCGATGAAAATAAAGTTGTAACTGTGTCTGTTGATGCTAGTAAAAATGGATTAGGTGCTACTCTTCTACAGGAAAATAAACCGGTTGCTTTTGGGTCAGCTTCTTTAACTGATGCGCAACAACGTTACGCACAAATTGAAAAAGAACTCTTAGCTGTCATCTATGGATTAGAACACTTTAATTATTATACGTATGGTAGACCTGTTGTAGTACAGACTGATCACAAACCTCTATTAGGCCTTAGTAAAAAACCATATGATTTAATTTCTCCTCGTCTGCAACGCCTGTTGCTTAGGCTAAATAGATATAATGTAAAACTTGATTATGTTCCTGGAAAGCAACTTATCATAGCCGATACTCTTTCTAGAGCACAGTCACCTACAGAAACTTTTGATGAGGGAGATTACCTAGAAACATTTGCCAAAATTAATCTTTTGACACAAGCTTCTGAAGAAAAATGGAATGAATTGGCAGAAATGTCAGCTAACGATGAAGAATTACAAGATGTTCTATATCATATTAGGAATGGCTGGCCTGAAAAATGCAAAACAAAAACAGCTGCAAAAGCATATTGGCATTGTAAAGAAGAATTATCTGTAACAAAGGAAGGTATAATTTGTAGAGGACAGAAACTTGTTGTACCAGCTGCAGCTAGAGAAGAAATTTTGAAAAGATTACACATTTCACATAAAGGGGTAGTGTCCACTAAAGTTAAAGCAAGAGAATATTTTTATTGGCCTAACATTAACAAAGATGTAGAAAATTTTATCTCCAAATGTAAAGTCTGTCAGATGTATCAACGAGCAAATCAAAAAGAAGTCCTACTAGATACCGACCTACCAGAAAGACCATGGCAAAAAGTATCCTGTGACTTTTTCTATTTAAAAGGGCAGCAAAATCTTTTAATGGTAGATTATTTTTCGAAGTATGTTGAATTGAAACCTTTGAAAAGCACAACAGCCCAAGCTGTTATACCTGTTATGAAGTCTATTTTTTGTACTCATGGAATACCTGAAGAACTTGTCAGTGATGGCGGTCCCCCCTTTGATTCTTATGAATTGCAGAAATTTTTTAAAGAATGGAAAATTTTGCCCCGCATAACTTCACCACATTTCCCACGAGCACATGGTCAGGTTGAAAGAGCAATTCAAATCATAAAAAATTCTCTCAGAAAAGCTGAAGAAGATGGAAAAGATATTTATTTAGTACTACTAGATTACAGAATCCAACCTGCTAAAGATCTTCCCTCTCCATCTGAATTGTTAATGGGCAGAATATTAAGATCCTTTTTACCAGCTCATCCTGCACTGCTAACACCAAAGTTTGATATAAAAGAAGCTTCTAAATCTTTGAAAGACAGGCAGGTAATGCAAAGTAAATATGCCAACAGACAAGCAACTCATCTACCAAAAATATCTGACAATAAAAAAGTATGGTTCCGGCATAAAATGAAAAGTCCTTGGAAGCAAGGTACTGTTGTTCAAGTAGGACCTCAACCTAGATCTTACCTAATAAAAGGAAGAGATGGAGGACTGTACAGAAGAAATAGATATCATATTAAGCTGGATCATTCCAAAGATGATGACAACAGAAAAACACCAACAGTTGAAGATCTTTATCCAACTTCATCAGATGCAGAGCCAGATCCCAATTCCAATATAAATAATTCAACTGATTCCTCAACTGTTAATACCCAAACAACATCTCCGGATCAAAGAAGATCAAAAAGAAATATTGTTAAACCTATCCGCTACAGAGACACTTAAGACATTTGAACTTCTTATTAATTTGAAATAATTTAGCATTAGAACTCTAAAATAAAGTTAACTTAGTTTAATCTCGCTTAAAGACTATAAAGGTAAATAATTTAATTTTTGTTTGTTTAATTTAAAGTTAAATATCCAGATCAGGTAATTAATGTTAAGTTTATTTGTGTATGTACTTTTCCTGTTTTTGTAAAAAGGGCATGTTAGATATTGTAATGTTTACAGTTAGATCCACCAGATGGCTGTACCAGCTAGGGAACACAGCAGTAGAATAAAGAATGTCGCCTGATAGAAAAACGTGTGTTTCTTGATCTCCTAATATGCATAAGCTAAAAGCTTATAAACGATATCTTTAAGAATAATATATAACATATTTGACAGCATGCAAAAGGTTTCTCCTTCATATGAATATGTCTTCTATTCGAACTTCATTGCTAGAAGGCATGCTTCACAAGTAAAAGACATCCAGTTGCATATTTCACATGTGAAAGGTTTGGTTCAGCGAATGTCCTGCTGCATATCTCACAGGCATAAGGTTTCTCAATCATATGAACTTGCCTTCTATTTGAGCTTCATTGCTGGAAGACATACATCATAAATGAAAGGCTTTTTCTAGAGTATAAAGCAAATGTTCGTTATTGATGTTGTTTTAAGTACTTTAAAAAAGGGGTTAATGTTACTCTTGGTTCAGCAAGAAATCTGTTTCTGCATATTTCACAAACAAAAGGTTTTTCTTTCATACGATCACATCTTGTATTTAGACCAGGTGGTTTGAAATTGTACTTCACAAATGAAAGGCTTTTCCTAGAGTAAAAAGCATCAAGCACTTCTGATACAAGTATGTTCTCGACCAGAATTTTTAGAAACTTGTACAGAAGTTCTTCATTTTCTTCACTGACATGAAGGGATTCTCTTTGGTGTGATTTGATATGTGATGAATTAGAATAATTTTCTATCAAATTGTTTTCTTAATTTCTTTATTAAAAAGTCATAAATATGTTTCCTGTGTTGGTGTGGGGCTTCTCGTAAGCATAATAAAAATAATTTTCATGAAAAAAGTTTCACTTATTAAGTGCTTGTAAAGGTGTTGATGGTGCGCTTGGTCAATGAAGTGATGATTCTACACATATCATTTAAGCAAAAGGTTTCTCACTTACATGAATTCATCTTCTATTCAAGCTTTATTTCTACAAGGCATACTTCACAAATGAAAGGCTTTTCCCAAAGTATAAAGATTTTTTTTTTCACCAATATAATCTTTTATGAGAGATCGAAGTACAGTATAAAGTCCTTTCTTCGTCCATTTTTTAAGAAGAGTTTGACTTTCTCAAGAAATGCTTTCATACATTATGTAAGAAGAGTTTGACTTTCTCAAGAAATGCTTTCATACATTATGTAAAAAGAGTTTGACTTTCTCTAGAAATGCTTTCATACATTATGTAAAAAGAGTTTGACTTTCTCAAGAAATGCTTTCATACATTATGTAACAAGAGTCTGACTTTCTCTAGAAATCCTTTGAAGTCTACCTCACAAATGAAAGGTTTCTCCTTCGTATGAATGCAACTTTTCATCAGACTGTATGGCAGAATATATTTATTCTGAATATCTTACCAAATGAAACTTTTTTCTTTGTTATGAATAAGAAGTAAGCCTGATAGCTTAATGCGTTATGCTAGAGCATTATAAGTCTGAGGTTCAGGTTAGGGTTTGGGCTTGGCTTACTCAACCTTTAAGGGGTTGCTTTACTAAAACTCCCCAATCTTAAAATCTCATGTTAACCTATGGGAAAACTTAAAAGCTCAATTACTCTAATATTATTATTAAAATACGGTTATGAGCATCAGAAGATACATGTTAGATGCTGACGATATGCATTTTTAAAAATTGTGTCCAGAATTTTTAATATGATGATAAAATTTAATCAATTGAAAATTTCAAAGTTTGTAGGTATTTTTTAAATATTCAAAGTTTAAAGGATTCTCCAGAAGCTTCGATAAACCAGTGTACCATGAGTACCAAGTTTGCTTGGGCACTAACACTTGGGGGTCCGCATTAGGCTGACCAGAAATCTGCTATATAGAATTTGACCCCATGGTTAAGAAAGTAGAGTTTGAAACTGTCAGTCTTGATCCTTAATGGTTGTAGTGCAATGGAGTTTAGTTTATAAATAAGAAGTTGTTCATTTAATAATTTTCCCTTTCCTAATCAGAGATAGAATTAAATAATTATTTATCAGGTTTGCCAGGTTTTTATTTTACGTAAAAAGAAAATTTCAACACATGAACTTAAGGGAAAATATCAAGATTTGTGCCGAAAAACGGAGACAAATTTAAACTAAAACTTAAATATTTGAAAATGTTTATTTATATGAGATTATTCAGTGTGAATTAAGTTGTAAGGTATAAACAAACTAAGAATGAATTTAGCCATTTCAAAATAAGGGTATTAAACAAGTATAAGTAATAATAAAAAAAAATGATGTTATTTTGTTTACTAAGATTTTACTCAGAGAGCTTCTTTCTGTTTTATGGTGTACTGGTGAATGGTGAAAAGAACTAATTGGAAATTTATCCCTGAAAATGAAGATCTGTTCTTTGCATTAGATCAATTTAAATTTATTTTTTAAAATCCTGATTTACTTTAGAAATTTGAAACTAATAAAATTCTGAAAAGTAATTAATTAATGTAGTAGTATATTTTTCTAGGAATTATTTGAAATATTGATTTCATTTCTTTGCCACTATATCTTTTGAATTTTTCATCATTAATAGATGTTTTTCAACAAATTAAATTTCTCGTAACATTTTACTCATTGGGTTCTGAAAAAAAAGAGTTAGCTGTTACAAAGATGAAATATTTTTTTAGAAAATCATAAAATTAGCTATCCCGCATAAGATATTTAAATTGATCCAAAAATTTGAGATGTCTTATGAAAGTCAAGCTGTCTGGCAACCCTGATTTTTATACAAAATACCGTTAAAATCGGGATGCACTGGATGTGGATTTCTACCAGATATCGGATACAGAATTTACAGCACAAAATTTTACCAAATATTTGGTATCCAACTGAATCCTTTCTTCTTTTTAATTTCATCAGTAATTATTTTTGTTTTATATTTGCTTGTTGTAGGAAAACTTTATTTTAATCTTATGTCATTTAAATATTAATAATATATTTTAATTAATTTATAAAGTTAGTTATTCAACAAATGCTTTTTAGTAATTAAAAATTGCAATTTAACCATGTATTGTCTTTTGTCTATTATTGTATACATAGTAGATTTTTTCTTTTATTGAGCATCAAGTAAGTATATTAATTACTATAACTTTTATTAATTATATATATATGCTATTTATAGTACATAAAAAGATAAAAATTTAAGTAATTTATCTCTTTTTCTTATAAATCTGGGGTACTTATAATTATTAGACATCCTATTGAACTGGCTTTTTATTCTTCTACATATAGATTTCTTAGTTACTTTTCCAATGATAAATATTATTTAAATGTGAAGCTTTTCATTGCAAGCACCTTGCTCTGTAGTACAAATATGACATTTCATTTATATATAAACACTATATTTCATTTTCGTGAAAATATGAGTATTTATTTTTATTAAAATTCTTTTTAATGAAATAATGTTGATAAATCACAAATTAATTTTGCTCCAATTTTTTCTGTTATTTAAATAATGAGTCACTTCGGCTGGACAGAATATTTGGTTTGACTGCCAAATAAGCAGAATGTCTTGTAGGAGCTGGATGTTCAGTACATCTCTACTTTAAAGGTTATTGGTGAGTCACAAAAAAAAACCCCAGTGTTTTGCTTAGAGAGTAACTAATGCTTAAGGATCGAACAGGCAGTTTCTTTTCTTGTAAGTATGTTAGAATCTTTGATCTGTTATGACTTTCTTAGCATTTCAAAAGTTCAGGGGTCAAAGCAGGAACTGTTGTCACCACCCCTTTCTTTTGTTGAATTTCTCCTTTCTTTTGACACTGATCACAAAATGATTCATGAAGAATGGGGAGATTGGTATCTTAGACTGACTTCCTCAAGAATGCTTTAAACGCTGCCTTAGCTTCCTCAACTGTCAAGTAGTTACCGTGAAGTCTAGTCACTTTTATCAGTGTCAATTGACATTTATGACGTAATAGGTGGAGATGGGGAGCCAGCCTCCTGTCTAATCTGTTATTTTGGTTAGTGTCAACAAACTTCAATTTAGAGAATGCCTTTATTGCTTTTAAAAAACATCAAATCTCTTTGATTTAAATTTTTATTACAATGGTGCAGCTGGAATTTTCATCTGGGAGGTTAAATTGAAACATTCTGAATAATTTTTTATTTTAATACTTGTATGAAGTTTGTTTTTTCACTTTTTTCTTGTTCCTTTCTTTAGGGATGCAACGGATATCTGGAAAATATCTGATATCAAACATATCTGGCTGATTTTTCAATGTCCAAAATACCATCTGATATCTGAATCACAATCACCAGAAATCCGACTTGTCTGCTGGATATCCCACATACTGCATAAGTTCTATCAATAATATGCATAGGACAGGATGGGAAATTGTATTCAAACATCCTTGATAAAAGTGACACATAAAACTGGTGGACGAAAGAAAGCTGCACCGCTAGGCGCCTGGCACGTAGGCGACCACCGAACCCAAGTCCTGGGGGACTTTTATCGCACCAGTAAGAGCTGCTTCCCATGGCACTTCGGCCGGCCAGAGGACCGTCACCTGTAGACACTTCCAACCTTAAACCCACGTGTCAACGACATAAGTCGTTACCATACACGGTGGAAACCAATAGGGGAAACACAACGAGACACTTGGGGACGGATTGGCGTCCCCCAACAGCTTCGGGGTTAGACACCCAGAAGGGAACCAGACCCTAGGCTTTAAGTCAGGTTTTTCTGACCCATACTTGCTTTACCAGAACTTGAGGGATGTGGAAACCTACAAAGGTAGTCACAGTTCCTTTGATATGTCTTTTCATATGCAGTCAAATTGAGATGGAATATCCTTCTGTGCCAATTTTTAATATATGACTGACAGTAATGAATATTATAGAATTGCATGTCAGATTTTTAAAAATCAGTACAGCATTAAGAACAATTACAATTTAATTGGTTTCAGATTCCAAGTTCTCATAAAAATATAAAAAAGAATCCAGAAAATTTACATCTTGCAAAATAAATTTTATAGATTTTTTTTACTCAAATCATTACTAATAATGTATTTCTGAATAAAGTTTTTGAAATTGGATAATTTATTAAGAATCAAAATTCAAGTAACTCTTTTAATAGTAAAATATAGTGAAGATTGTAAATAGTAAATTAAAAACTTATTTTTTCTTCCATAGAGTAAGTAAAGCCATTACTAAAATTTCAAGAGCAATTAATTAAGGTTTCCTTCATCAGGGAATAAGACAGCTAATTAATTGCTTTGGAAAATATTTTTATGATTATACTTACTTTCTGATGCATTTTTTTTTAATCTACTGCATAGCTTTAAAAAAGATAACAGTTTTTAAGATTTAGTTTAAAACCTGTATCTGTAACAAAATTTGAATTTTTTTAAATAAAAATTACTCATTAATATTTTCTTCTTAATATTATTAATACACGGAGTTAACATTATTCTATTGTGATTTCCATTGGAGTTTTAAACCACAACCAATGAGAACAGCAGTTTTGGTTTAAAACCATTACTTTAGTTTCAAATGAGATGCTTTTCTGTTCATTATCTGTTCTGAGATGTGCATGATTCATGCTCTGATGTTTTAAAAAGACACAGTTAATACTAATTTGAGTGACTAAAATATGGCTAATCTTAAATCATCAATTCAGAATCATTTTAGAGTTTTTGGAAAAGAGATAATAGTTCATTTCTGCCAGCACTGTACAAATAAACAGAATATTTTAATGTTTAAATTTTTCAGTTTTTTATGCAACACCATTAATATACATATATTTAAAGTCGTATAGTTTTTGTAAATTATATTTCAATATGTTTAAAATGTTCTAATGATGTGTGAAACAGATTTGTAATTTATTGTTCTGAGGTAGCATTATATAAAAAAATAAATAAACATACACCATAACTAAAAACATTTCTAGTGCCAGATATTTGGCAGGCAAAGAAGCTTCGGATATCCAATATCTGGCTACATCAATATACAGTTCATCCCTAACTTACTTTCTTTTTTTTTCTTTTCTTATCTATTCTATTTGCAAAATATTTGATGTGCAACCAATGTAGAGCAAAAGACCCAGTCAAAATATACTTTGCAGATAGATAATGAGCTTGAAATTGCTTCACATCTTTATAAAGAAGCTCCTGAAGGAAATAATGAGAAAAAGTAGCAAAGTACATGTGTGGCTGGTGCTGCTGTTTTCACTCTTTTCGCACTGATAGAGTTTATATTTATGCTCCCATAACCCTTTCAGGGCAAAATTCTTCTATTGCTAAAGTCTTAAAAGGATTGAATGATACCAGAATTTAGGAACAAATCCATTTTAAAATAAGTAAAAGCTTTTCTGCATGTACATAATAAAAGGAAAATTTTATTCCAAAATTCTTGTGCCAGTGAGGCATTTGAGTATAAAATTCAGAGGTATAAAAATAGACCACCACCCTTCAATGTCTTTAAACAATTTATGCTTTATTTTCATTTTTGTTTCTATATTTGTTTTTCTTTGCAATAATTTTTATGTATCATTTATTCAAATTTTTTTTTTTTTTCTTGACTGTTTAAATATGATCTCGGTCACAGTTTTACACCAAAATTGTCCACCTGTTTTCATTCAGTGCTTTAACAATTATAAGAGGTGTAGGTATACTTATAATTTTGGACAAGATTCAGAAATTGAAACGTATCACATTATTTTCTCTCATTTAAAATGCTATCTAGCACTAATTTTTGATATTTAGTCCACCAAAAGTGTGCTTCCAGAGGAAACTTTCAAATATGAGACAATTTTACACAGCAAAAGAAATGAAGGTATGTTTGATTGTATAGTTTTCTGCAGATATAGTAGATATGCAAAGTGAGTTACGATAAAGCCTGTACTGATTTTCATTTCAAAATCAAATAATTGTATAAGATTACAAATGATTCAATTCATATATGAATGAAAATTTGTTTTTATTTATTTTAAGTTGTTTTACTTATGATTAGCACATTTACATCATAAAATATAAATTAGTTTAAGAAAATATCAAAAATTAGTACTAGCTAGAATTTTAAATGAGAGTAAATAATGTGATATGTTTCAATTTCTGAATCTTGTCCAAAATTATAAGTAAACCTACACTTCTTATAATTGTTAAAGCAATGAATGAAAACAGTATAAGTATGTTTTTTCTATCATAATGTTTTAGGGCACATTTGCACCACATTAAAAATTCAAGTGTATTAGTTTTTAGTTTTCTTGTATGTATTTTTGATAAATGTTCCAGATTTTATAAAAATAATATTATGTATATACTGCATTGAAAAGTCTTTAATAAATGTTTAAAATTTGATGAAAATATAATATGAAAATAAAAAAAAAGATTCAATATTTTTCCTGGATAAAATGATTTAGATGTTATATTTATTATAAATTCATTTTCATCTTCAAATTTAACCATTGCAAAGTTTAAAGAAATTAAAATTATTTGACCCATTTTCCAAATTTAATTATGTAATGTGCAATATTTCTGAAACTTTTCTTCTTTTTATTTAAAGCAATAGTAATTTACTTGTTAGGAGAAAAAAAAAACATTAGATTATAATTAATTACTGCAAAGGGAATTTTAAACGTAAAAAAAATTCTTAGTGCAGATAAAAAATGATGAGACATCATCATGTAAAAGAAATATGGAGGGTAATTCAGAATTTTAATTAAAAAATTTAACATATTTATTTTTTATTAAATAATAGTATAAAGTAAAACTCCATATAGTTTAAAATCATTCTTGACAAAAAAAAAAAAAAAAAAACTAAGTGTCAACATCACTTTTAGTTAAGAAGTATAGTTGTAATCAAGAATTATCATTAAAACAATGCGTATACAGCATTTGTTGAAATTGTCTAATCCTGAAATGTTCGTAGAGTAGAATTAGTAACGAAGAGACTATATAGAATGAGTTCATGACATAGGTAAAAAATTTAAATCCACCTTATAAAAAATAAATATGAAAAACCATAAAGGCTAAAAATAAAATTTGTACTTGAAAAATAAAAAACATGTGAATTAATACAATAATAATAAAATTTAAATATCATTTGACATATATTTTCGAGTATAAAAACTGATCTATCTTCTAAATGTACAATAATATTAGATTTATTTTTCCCTCAATATATCAAAAGATCTCATGCAACTCTTTGCATGAGACCACATGTTGATATTCACTAGTAATCTAAAAAAATGTATATATCTTTTAAAATGCATATTAATCATTGGCAGCTATATTCTAACAGCATTTTTTTTAAACTTTTATGTTAGCTGGGTGCAAATCTAGCCAATAGCATTTGTTCTCTTCTTTTATTTTTTGCATGTGGAAATTAGAAACAATGTTTTGATGTCTAAATAAAATGTTTTGATTTATGGTATTATTTGTATTTTAAATAAATGCAGGGGTGATTCTGTTCAAGTTATATACCTGAATTCAGGTATTTTTTTCATTTTCAGTACTAAAGTTCTGGTTTTTCTGATGGTTAAATTCATAAAATAAGACTAAAATAGCTATTTGATATGATTGCTAAACATTAAAATTCATAATTTGACCTCCTTGTAATAAATTACATGTCCCCCCCCCTCCCCACTCTCTCCATATAAAAATATTTTCTCACTAAAATTTCAGGTATTTTATTATTATTTATTATTTCAGGTATTATATTCCTACAATCACCCCTGTATGTAAATGATTGAAAGGTATATAATATAAATCTAAATAATAAATGTGTTTTAAATAAAATAAGTAAAAGGTTTTTAATGAAATGAATGTATTATGAATGATGGGGATGGGAACAATATTTGACAATTTATCATTTGCATCTTGCTAACATAAAAGTATTTTTTTTTTTTTTGCACACTAGCTCTATTATCTGTTTTTACAGGCAGAAGCATTAGATGATTTGAACCATAGAATTACCAATTTACTAAAAGAATGTCAAGCCAGTTTAGATCTGATGAAAGCTGGATCAGTCTGGAACGTAGATCATGTGAACTGCTTGTAACCGTACCACTATTGGTGAAAACTTGACATTTATCTCTGCATAGACTTGTTTTACTACTCGTCTTGATCACTTTTTGCTTATGTCATCATTAACTTTCAAACTCGTTCTTTGTTTTCTGTCTTTTTAACATGTGTATTTTTATCAATTTGTTTGTGATTATTTTAAATTATCATAATGTCTTACATTTTTACAAAATATGACAGTTAAAGGAATAAGAAGGAACCATTAATAATATTTCACAAGTAACTGTGTTTATTTATTTGATTTTATTAGACTGGTCTTTCCTAAAATTTTAATCTGGTGTTTAATTTTCAATTAAAATTATCACTCAACTGTTCATTTATTCCTGAATCGTACTTGACAGTGATTAATTTATATTTATAAACTTAAAATTTCAGATATCACGAAGGAAAAGTTTTAAAGTATACTGCATACTAAATGAGGTTAAGAAAATTTAAAAAATAACAATTTTTAGTCTAATTTTATACACAATTCTCTGTATTTTGAAAGTTTGGTTGATAAAACTATAGCTTAAATTTAGTAATAGTGTTCTCATGAGGCTATTATTTAAGGACTTTATAACCTTTTAAAAAACAATGCATTTTGCTCTGGGTTATACTCAGACACAGAGAAAACATTTATTATAGAAAGAGTAACAACTTTTTTTTTTATTATTATTCAAAGCACTGAATGCCAATTAAACCCACAAATTGTTAATGATTTTCTATATTTTGTGAATTTAATGTACAATGAAGTCATGACTGTCATTTTTACAATTATATTTATTCTGTGTATTTATGATTCAATAGATGTAACTAATTTTATCTTATTATTTTTAGTTAACATATACTCATATGTAAGTTTAGATTTATATGTTCATAATGATTTTATAAAGTACTAGGGATGTAACAAATAATGTGAATTTAGCCCTTTTTCCTGACTATTTCATTTATTTTATTTTGAAAAAAAAAAAAAAAAAAAATATATATATATACAGGGTTCCATAGTTAAACGACCCTACTTTAAAATTGTCTACAGACGAAACTATTGGTCAGAATGTTGTGAAATTTTGTGCAGGACATAATGAAGGAATGGGAATTTGTTTAAGCAGAAAAAAAAATTAGTTCAAAATTTCGCCGCCAGAGGGCGTTTTTTAATGAATTGCACATTTAGCATACATGTACTATAGCTTACAGATTTGATTACAACAAAATATGCTGAACAAAACATTTTTTGTGACATGTTTAAAGCATTTCCCAGAAAACACTGCAGTCAACTGTGGAACATGCTATCTTATGATTCCAGATGGTTGCTGAAAATTCTGGCCGTCATGTGGAACATGTTTTGTTGCAATAAAATAGGGTAAACTATCGTAAATGTGTAATTCATTAAAAATGTCACCTGGTGGCGAAATTTTGAACTAATTTTTTTTTTTTTTTTTGCTTAAAGAAATTCCCATTCCTTCATTATTTCCTTCACAAAATTTCACAACTTTCCAACCAATAGTTTCGTCTGTAGACGACTTAAAAGTAGGGTAGTTTAATTATGGACACACTCTCTCTCTCTATATATATATAATAAAATGTTTATATATTTTTTAAAATGTTGATATTTGGCCTAAACCATGACAGAATATTCAGTATTTGGCTGTGGGACCTAGTAATCACTATTCATCCTTACTGCCTTGTTATGACATTTGTTTGATTTGTTATTTTCTACTAATAGTTTATTCAAAGTTTTTTTATTTCTATAATTACCAATTATAATATTATTTCAGTGTAAAAATATACGTTATGCTTTTTAATATTATCTATTTAGAGGTACAATTGTTTTACAAAACTACAATTCTCAGTAGAAATTACATATTTTAACTTAAAAAAAAATGGTAGAAATTTTTAAGTAAAGATTATTTATTTTATTTTTTTTAACACATTGAATGTATCTATTACAACTGAAATTAGGTGAGAATATTACAGTGGGAGAAATACTTCAATAAAATTCGTTGGATGAAGTAATTTTCAAATAAAAAATGAGAATAAAGACAAAATAAATAGCATAACTAATAACATAAATATTTTTAATACCTTTAAAGTTAGTTTACCAGAAATTCCAAACTTTTAAACTACTCATTTCTTCTCTAGAGGTACACAACTGCATGTATGGGTTGCAAAATGTTTAGGGATATTTGTAATCCTTTGCTTCTCCCTTCACCCCCCCCCCCCCCCCCTCTTTCTTCCAATAAAGAAAAAGGCTTTGTACAGTGCTTACTCTGACAACTTGTTATAAGAAACAAAATTGTACTGACAGACGTCATTCTTATAAGCCAAATTTACTGTATATATATATGTGTCTGTGTGTGTCTGTATATATATATACAGGGTGTCTTTTAATTAACCTACAACTTGAAACAAATAACTTCTCAGAGCCTCATTATATGGTGGCACAAATGTGTGCAGTGATAGAGGGCATAGACAGAATTTGTTTAGTGTCAGTTACAAACAATTTTGAAAATGTCTTCCAAAGCAACACATTCAACTGAAGATCATATTTTTATTGTTAAAAATTGGTGTTTATGTGATGAAAATACAACATTATTTCTTTGGAAGTGATCTTTAACATTCAGAAACCAACCTAAGCTCTGAGTTATTGTCTATCAATACCCAAATCATTATCCTGGTGCATTGCATTGACCACCTTATTCATCAGATATGAATCCTTGTGATTTCTATCTTTGGAGTCCTATAAAAAACTTGGTTTACAGGAAGAAACTGACAGACCTTATTAGCCTCAAAAGTTCCATAACTGACTCATTTTCAAGTTTTAAAAAAAAGAAATAGTTGATTTTGTTACTGGCAATTTTGTAACTAAATTGCACTGTTACATCACCTTTGAAAGTTTTTACTTTGAAAACTTTTATCCATTAACTTCCTTTTCCATGTTCTTTCTAATAAAAAAGTTTGTAGCGCTATCTGCAGTGACACAAGAGTTATTACATTTAAAAGTTATAGGCCAATTGAAAGGCACCCTGTATATATTTCTGTAGCACACCTGCATATTTTTATTCAGTTTTTTGAAAATTAGACAGCTGACATTTATAATTGAAATTACTATTGTTATTCATAGATTTCCAACTAATGAATCTAGAACGCTTGGGATTTCTACAGTGGGACATGGAAACAGGATTCCTCACAAGTCAGTAGTTGTCTGCTTGAAGCACTTTGGATATTCTCAATTTAATAGAAACTGAATATTCTGTGCATTTTTGAAAGATGACACTGTACCATCAAATGTGACTTCAATTGATGTGATGGTGGTGAGTTGTGAAATATAAATTTCACTGGTTACATCTATTGAAAGTATATAAAATGTATCCTTAAAATTAAGTTTTGATAAATACATATGTATACAGAGCTGCCAACATTTGAATGTTTTTAAAGATAATTCTCCCTATATGGCTTTATTTATATGTAATTTTCAGATTTTTTTTTTTTTTTTTTAATGCACATAAAAAAGTAGTTTTTTGCATTTAATTTATTGTTAAGTCATCCAAAAGAAAGGAAAAAGACCAAAAAATATTTGAATTTCCAAATTATAAAAAAAAAAAAAAAAAAAAAAAGAAATCTTTATCGCTTGATAAATTCATTTGTAGTCATTGCAAAGCAGATTGTAGCGTGGGTAGTTTTTTAAACATAACTCAAACTACGTGGCAGAATGAGCTGCAATTTTGGATTTGCCTATTTGATGCTGCTAAAAGTCAATTTCTGTTTTAAAAAAATCATTAATTAATTTTTTTTTTATTTAATTTAAAAAATATTTTTGAAAATTAATTTTCTAGAAATATATGATATATTGTTGAATTTTTTGACTAATACATTTCCAGAAGCTTAAAGTATACAAATCCAAAATTACAGCTAATTCTGCTAAGTAGTGTTTCGAAGAGGACATAATTTCCAGTCAAATGACTTTTTTTTTTTTTTTTTTTGTCGTCAGCTGTATGTTTACCGTAAAATCCCGATTGTAAGCTCCCCCTTTTCAAAACCAAAAAGGGTTGAATGTGGGAGGGGGGGGGGGGGGCTTATAATCAGGATTTAAAAAAAAATCATTTAAAAACCCGTTTTATCGTTAATTTAGAAGTAAAAAGAGCAAGAATCTTCTGTATTTCGGCAGATTTTCACTCAAAATAAATAAATATATAAAATTTGAATCCCCCTCCTAAAAAATTCCCCTCCCCCTAAATTCTGCCCCCCCCCAAAAAAAAATAAATAAATACAATGTAAAAATTTTTTTTAATAATATTTTTCTTTATTTGTTATTTTATTGTAACAATGAATAATCAACCATCTAAATCCCTCTCAAAATTACTGCTTCCCCCTTTGCCCCCCCCCTCTAGTATTAAAACCCCATAGTTTAACCTTTATAACTCTCTAATTTTAAATTTATTTTCAGACTTATTTAATACCCCATATTAGCAATAAATAAACCTAATCTACCACCTAAATCAACCCCTCCTCCTTAAATCTCTGCTTTTCTCCCCCCATCCCCCAGCCTCATCACATGAAGACCCTCCTCTTGCAAATGCATCTCATTAAATTTTAAATCTTTAAAGTTCTTAATTTGTTTCTGCTCTATTTGTTATTTTTTGTAACAAATAGATCCGCCCCTCTTAATTTATTTTAATTAAAATAAATAATAACCCCCCTTTTAATTAAAATTATCCCCAAATCCCCCCCCCCCCAGCCTCATCACATGAAGACCCTCCCCTTGCAAATGCATCTCATTAAATTTTATCTTTAAAATTCTTAATTTGTTTCTGCTCTATTTGTTATTTGTAACAACATTTAAATACCAATCTAAATTATTCCCCTCCCCCAAAAACTCCTCTTTGTTTACTTTGTGTCCCCAATACATACTTTAAAATCTTAATTTTTTTCTTACGATAATTAAATAAAAATTTTCACCAATTATTAAATGATTATCTAATTTGCTCTTCCCCCCACCCCAAAAAAATCTGATTCTCACCCCCCCCTCCCACTTTCAGCACACAAACTTTAAAATCTTTAAAATTATTTTTTGAAGACTTTTATGCTTTATTGTTACTTTCTAGCAACAATAAATAAATGATCATGTAACTCTCCCCTTAAATTTTCATTCCCCATCTCCAGAAAAATTAATAATTATAATGTTAATTATAGTGGTTGATTATTTATTTACTGTCACTAGGCAGCAACAAATAGAGCATATATTTTTTAATAAAGAGTTTTAAAGATTTTAAGCTTTGTATGCTGAAGGGGAGGGGAAACATAAATTTTGGGTGGAGGGGGAGATTGTAGTCTTAAGGACTGATTTTTTTTACTTATTGTTGTTATATTACTAGCGAGCAGTAAGAAGGCCAGAAGAATGTAAGATTCTCAAACTTTTGAACTGTTTGTGTTGGGGAGGGCAGAGAAGGGAATCAGACATTTCATGAGGGGTTTGGGGGGGGGGGGGGTCATTAACTACAAAAGCAAAAGTGGAAATCTGCCAAAATTTTCAAAAGATTGAAAATTCTCTTCCTTGGATTTTTAAAATCCATTTTTTGTGCATCTTTTTTTTGTATGTGTGTGTGTGGGGGGGGGGGGGGGCTTATATTTGGGAATGGAAAAGAAAATCAAAATTGCTTAAAAATGGGAGGGGGGCTTACATTCGGATTTTACGGTAAGGGTGTGAGTATTGTTATATAAAAAAATTTTGATGCTTTAATTGATAAAAACTGGATAATTCAAACATTTTATGTATTCCCTTTGCGTTTATTCATTTTATTTTGATATAATCCCAAATCTGATGACAATTAGAACATTCTTAATTAATGTATCAAATCATGCATTTTTAAGTAACTGCAGTATTTTTATTCAGTATTTCATTCTTTCATTTTTCTTTCACAGGAATAATCTGTAAATGTTGCAGAACACATGAACGCCACTCGCCATACATTCTTAGACACTGTACCAGCAAAGGAGCCTTCAATTGTTGAGTTGGGATATAAAATTCCCCTACTGCTTCCATATTTTGAAAGTTCACATAAAAGTTTGTATTTTTATGTAACCTATTGACAGTTTTTTTGCAAATTAAACTGTCTTCACTTATTTTTAATTATCCTGCCAATACTTTTCTTGAGTTGCGAGCAAAATCCTTTGTATCCACAGATTGCCGGTTTTCTTCCCCTGCTTTAGTCAGGCACCTCACATTTTACACAAGCTTCTGTATACAGTTGCATGTGGACAGTTTTTCTTGTGACATTTTCTTTTTGGTATCTTGCTTTATTTAAATTTTTCGGCAAATGTGGGGCATGACATAATGAATGAACTGATGATATATATTGTGTTTATATGGCATGTCTCACGGCTGTGATGATGACATTTTGCAAGCAGTTCTGTTATATATTTTAGAAATCCTATGGTTTTTTTCACCATTATTGTAGTATGTTGCTGATAATCAAGATTATGAATATGTTCGTTGTATTGTTTTAATGTTCAATGTTTTTTAAAGTTTCAACATCTAAGACCTTATGTGATTATAAATAAAATTAAGAAAAGCTGATGCTGTTTTTGAACTGTTTAATCGGCTGGTACAAGGACACATTCCACTGCATATCATTCTGCTATGGTCCGAGTTTAAGTTAACTTATATGACTATTATCTATGAATTTTGTGACAGAAATAGATTTTCAGAAGCTGCATATCTAAAATTATAGTTCATTGTCTAAGTTGTGTTTCAAAGACATAATTTCCTGTTGAATGGCATCACTTTTTTATTTTTTTTTTTTTCTGGAAGAATTTGTTGATATTATATTTATTATTATCATTGCTTTATACCTATGGTACCATAATATTTAGCCCATTTTGGCTCTATAATATCTATTTGATAAGCTTCTGATGGAAATACATAGTTAATTTAGTTGCATTGTGCATTTCTCTGTGTATTTATTATTTTTTATACAATAATTACTATTGTTTTTGGTTTCATTTGCTCATCCTTTGTATTTTCAAAATGAACTTTTATAACATCTACTTTCAAGTTCATTATTTAGTGTATTTCTTACCATTATTGATTTTGATGTTGGCTTATTTTTGTTTGAAGTTATTTTGGAAATGATTGGAGCTTCGATTTTAATGTTTGAATTGGTTAATTAATTATTAACCTTATAGTATTCTGTATGCACTTTATACCTTATTCTTACCTATCTTTACAAAATTGGAGGTTTGGTCAGTTTTGTTCATAGAACTTTTTTTTTTATTTTGAATTCAAATGCTTATATATATGTTTGGCCGACTGTACTTTTGTTTAAGTATTTGAATATTGTTACATAAAAATGTTCATAATTTTAATCTATCAACACTCGATAATTCAAACCTGTTACGTATAATCTTGGAGTTGGAATTTTAAGAGTTTTGTATAATTAATTTCTTGATTTTGTTATAATCCCAAATCTGATGACAATTAAAAAATGCTGAAATAATGTATCAAATCCTTCATTTTTAAATAAATGCATTATTGATCCTTTCATTTCTTATCTCTAAATGCTGTAGAACACATGAACTTCACTTTCCATACTTTCTTAGACACAGTGTCAGCAAAAATTGACATATCAATGGTGAGTTGTAAGCAGTAGGGCTCCTATAATACAGGCTGAATCATCAAGCATTTTGATGCTCACTTACCGTTTGTTGCCCATTGTTGCTTATGAGGCGAGAAATGTTTAAACAATTATCGAGTTACAAAATTGCTTAAAATGGACGGTTGTTTTGCATAAAATTGTTCTAATCTGTCAAGGAGTGGAATTAGAATATTTAAAATCCATATAAATGAAGAAAGGCGGTTTAATTTGTCTATCCATAAATGCTAGAAGAATAGATCAGGATTGAAGAATTTCACCAAATGCCACGCCAACCAGATCACTTGTATACAAGAAACCAGTTCTTCGAGTGTGATATGGTATATTGCAGGACGGGTGAGAAAAGGCTGATTGTTAAAGAGAGAGAAAAAAAATCTTATTCACCCCCATGTCTACAAACTCCACCTTATTTATTTTTTGGATGAATGGGGGGGGGGGGGTATTTAGATAGTTAAATTCATTTAATGTTGTTAAAAAGTGTAGAAAAGGGACTTTCTTTAATTGAAATTTAAAGATTTTACACTTTACACTTTGAATTTTGCATGGGGGGGGGGCGTCAAAAGGAAAAAACGGAAAGTTGAGAGTAGAAGGGGGAGCATGATTGAAAAGATTATATATTTCTTGTTTGAAAAAAAGTAACAAAAACACATAAAAAAAATTTAGAGATTTTTAATTTCATCAGAAAGGCGGGCGGGGGGGGGGGGCAGATTTTATATTATTTTTTTGAGGAAAGGGGAAATTTTGACAATTCATTCTTTATTTACTGTTATTGTAAAATTACAAAAAGGGCAGAAATTTTTTTTAATTAAAGAGTTTTGAAAAAACACTCTGGTAAAAATTTATTTGTTACTATAATAGGTGCAAATACTAAAAACACAGTCTTAAAGCATTAAAACAAATTATGATGTAAAATCAATTGTCAAAATACCTAAGCACTTTTAGTTAAACATCAGAGGATAAAAAAGCAGTCGAAAAACTATACCTGGTTTTTATGTAGTAACAAATAAATTTTTATCAATGTGTTTGCATTGTGTTTTTTCAAGTTTAAGAAGGTGAATTTGACGTTTTTACTATATGGAATTTTCTATATATTTTTAATTGAAAGAGTTTTGTTTAATGTGGTTTTCAAATTCCCTGCTCAAGAGCACAAAACTTTTTGACATATTTTCTGACTTATTTTTTAACGAAAAGGAATAAAATTGCAAAAACTGACTATTGAAGCGATTTAGAATCGAATAGTGTTTTCTAGTTTTTGACAAATAAATTACTTATCGAGTAATAAGCGATCATTGTCACGTGACGACAAGCTTCTCCCTTTCTTGCACTGCCGCATCAAGAATTCGATTCAAACCGTCCACTTTGACAGTATTTTCTGAAAGATCTTAAGAAGACCTGCTAATTTTATGTGTTTTTGAACAAAAATGAATTCAGAAAGTAGTTTCTTTGGATTTGAGAACAGAAGGGAGGAAGCAAGATCAGTAATTCTGAAAAGGGGAAATTTAAATAATTGGTTATTTATTGTTGCAATAAAGTAATAAATGAGTAGACAAAAATAAAATAAGTTTTACAAATTTTAAACTTTTACGAACTGGGTTGGTTGAAATTTTTGGATTGTAGGGATGTGGGGGGGGGGGGGAGATTGAGATAACATTAAAAGAAAACAGAAATTACTTTTTTTAATAAGGATTATTTTACATGCGATTAAATTATAAAAACTGAGTATCTGACATACGAAATTTATTCCCTATAATATCAGCATTTTAAGATACTTTTATTAATAACAAATTATATCACAATGTAACTTCATACTGAAAATAATAAAAATATAAGAGTCCAATACATGTGAATATATATTTTCGCATTAAATCAAATTTAGAATTCGTGAAATTTATACTGTCATTTTTAATTATTCATGTAAAGCAAAGCAATAAATATTAATTGATGAAAATGAATTTTTAATTTTAATATATTATTATGCAAAAGCATAATTACATCTTTTTTTTTTTCACTTTTTAATGTATGGTGCTATTAAATATCTTAGCTATTTATTCTTATATTTTTGCATGTGATTAAGTAACTAAATTCACTCGCCATCTACACAATAAGACGCCAAGTCAGGCGTGCGCTTGAGTGATTAAATGGAGGTGTGAGTCAGCCTGGTATATAGGAGCCTTAGTAAGCAGTAGAGGAAATTATATTTTACATCTAGTGAAAGTATCTAACACTGTATTCTTTAAATTAAGTTTTGAAAATGTATATGTATACATAGCTGTTAACCTTTGTATATTCTTAAAAAGGAAGGTTTTCCTGCAATAACTTAATTTTTAAGTCATTTTAGTCTTAGTAAGCAGTAGAGGAAATTATATTTTACATCTAGTGAAAGTATCTAAAACTGTATTCTTTAAATTAAGTTTTGAAAATGTATATGTATACATAGCTGTTAACCTTTGTATATTCTTAAAAAGGAAGGTTTTCCTGCAATAACTTAATTTTTAAGTCATTTTTGGATTTTTTTAATGCACAAGAAAAAATAATTGTTTGTATTGAATTTATTCTACAGTCGGACAAAAAACATAATAAAAGTCCAAATTGTTGCAGAAAAAAAAATATAACTCTTTGACTGAAAATTATATCTTTCAATTTGTTAAACATAAGGTTAGGTGGTCTATTTCTTAGTGAAATTGAATGTTTCAATATGGACATCTAATTTTTTCATCTTATTTGTCTTTTTCGGTAAATTTCACCAAAGGTTACCAAACATGCAGCATTTGGTCAGGTAGTTTAAGAATTGTGAAGGTTTAATGTTTTTAAGTCCTAATGTTAAATTCGTTTTTATTTCAAAACAGATTTATTTCAGAACAGAATGTAATGCAAGTAGTTTTTTAAATACAACTCAAAGTATTTGCCGAAATGAGCTGTAATTTTGAATTTGTTATTATATTTATTATTATCATTGCTTTGTACTTATGATACCAAAATATTTAGCCCATTTTGGCTCTATAATATCTATTTGATAAGCTTCTGTTGGAAATACATAGTTAATATAGCTGCATTGTGCATTTCTCTGTGTATTTATTATTTTTTATACAATAATTACTATTGTTTTTGGTTTCATTTGCTCATCCTTTGTATTTTCAAAATGCACTTTTATAACATCTGCTTTCAAGCTCTGTATTTAGTGTATTTCTTACCGTTATTGTTTTTGATGTTGACTTATTTTTGCTTGCTTCTGTTTTAGTGTTTGAATTTGTTAATTATTTATTAACTTTATAGTATTCTGTATGCACTTTATACTTACCTATCTTTAAAAAATTGGAGATTTTTTTTCAATTTTGTTCATAGAACTTTTTTTTTGTATTTTGAATTCAAAGGTTTATATATATATTTGGCCGACTGTACTTTTGAATATTCTTGCATAAGTATTTGAATATTGTTACATAAAAATGTTGATTATTTTAATCAATCAACATTCGATAATTCAAACCTGTTATGTATTTCCTTGAAATTAGAATTTTAAGAGTTTTGTATAATTGATTGCTTTATTTTGATGTAATCCCAAATCTGATGACAATTAGAACATGCTTATTTAATGTTTCAAACCCTTCATTTTTAAGTAAATGCATTATTGATATTCTTTCATTTCTTTTTCACACGATCAAATGCTAAATGCTGTAGAATAGTGAAATTGAATTTTTCAATACGGACATCTAATTTTTTCATCTTATTTGTCTTTTTCGATAAATTTCACCAAAGGTCATCAAACAGGAAGCATTTGGTCATGTAGTTTAGGAATTGCGAAAATTTAAAGTTTGTAACTCCTAATATTAAATTCATTTTTATTTCAAAACAGATTTATTTCAGAACATAGTGTAATGCAAGTAGCTTTTTAAATACAACTCAAAGTACTTGCCGAAATGAGTAAAATGAGTTGTAATTTTGGATTTGCTTAATTGATGTTTCTAGAAGGGAATTTCTGCCATATGAAGTTCACTCACCATACATTATTAAAATATGACTCACAAGGAAGGTCTCCTTAAAGCACATACTCAGAATATATTTAAAAAAAAATTCTAATGGGACTACTCATGTACGTTATGAAGGATCAGTCAAATTTAGCTGCGGAATCCCTGTAGAAAATCAGTAAAAAAATAGAAAGCTTTCGAGTACTTGGTGCAAAAAGATGCAATTTGGCGAGCAACACTTTTTCATCGGTAAATGCAAGCTATTTTAATGTATTTGAAAAGTCCTGGTAAAATGAGTGTTTAAATGTGTAGTATTTTATGAATTTAAACTTCAGCGACTAAATAGTTTATTATTTTTTCCATAAGCGTATATTATATACATACACAGTATTGCTGAAGTTATTTAATTTTACACGGTTTTCTCAGCTGGATAAGTTTTAAGTTATCTGTGCTATTAAGAACGCTCTCATTATACATTTCGTCATTTTAAGTCATTGTTTCCATGGTAACGAGACTTTCTCTTGTTGTCTCCGACACTAACAATATATCTAGGTCAAATTGACAGTGCTCAGAATCAACCAATTAATTTTTAGCTTGAAGCATTTTTAATCAATTTAAATTTTGTTCTAAACCATAGAATACAATCGTTAATTTTCTGTAGATGTACATATAAATGTATATGGAAAAACCGTAGTTATAAAAGTGAATCTATTGTAAACTTAGTTAAACTAGTTCAGTATAATGAGTAGAAAACATTTTTCCTAAAAGAGTATTTATCTTAAATGCATATATTTTTTCTTATTTCATTGTGTCGCCAACCCAGCGATAAATCGCCAAAACACGAAATTTTGATAATTTTTTACGGATGTTATACCGAGGTTCTGCAGAATTTTTTTTTATAAACGTATATAGCCTCATGAGAAGAATATTTTGTAATTTTTTCAAAATTTTCTGAGTATGCGCTTATGGAGACCTTCCTTGTCAGTACAGTAGAACTCCGATTATCCGAATCAGTTGGGACCGGACCCCATTCGGATAATCAGAAATTCAGATAATTGGATTTTTCCAAATAAAGGGTCTATTTTAATTAATTACTGTATGTATGTTGAAAATGGGAGAAAAAAAACTATTTTTAAAGAAAATGATCTTTTAATTAATTAAGGGTGATCATCACTTATATTTTCCCTATATTGCTAATGTTATATTTTTAAAATCAATGCTGCGCATTTACTATTGTACGGATTTATTAAAAAAAAATTTTGGTGATAGATATGACTTATTTCTTTGAAATGACACAAATTTTACAAGTGAGATGTAATTACCCTTTTTTTATTTAAATTTAAAAACTTTCAATTTGTTTCCAATAGATTTCACCAGATGGCTCTACCAGTGCTGTAGATTTTCCGCATAGCTGACAAAACTACTTTTTCTGCTAGTTTTTATATATTTTCTTGTTAATTGTCATCATTATCTTGTTATAAATTTAATAAGGGGTATTTTTTACACGATACTATATAAAATACATCGTTCAACAAGCCTTTTTTGTCTTTTCTGTAGTAATTTTATTCTCATCTGCCATACTTGAAAGAAAAAAAGAAAATTCTTTCAAATTTTTAGTAACCCTAACGAGTTCCGGTCCGGTGAGTCAAAGCAGGGGTGCGTTGGGAAGAGATCTCAGATATCACTTTTGACTTTTTTTTCTCTACCGTTGCCTTTTAAAGGGAAGGGAACGGGAGGGGGGGATATTGTAAACACTTGTGGTCATTTGGTTTTCTTTCTGTAAAAGGAAATTTTTCTTTGCTTTGTACGAATGTTCATTGAATCTGTGAAAGCGAAACTTATTTTTGCTTTATTTAATGACAGATATTATGTGTGAAAAAAAAAAAAAAAGTGAAGACATCTATTTCGAAAATTCTGGTAGATTCTTTGCATTAAAAAAATCCTCTAAATTGGCAATACTACTTCTCACAACGTAATCGTCTTTAGAAAAAGCTTGCGCTCGCATGACATACACAGTTCGTAGCAAAGATTACGTTTTTTTAGGGGGTGTGGGGGAGGGTAGTATATTTTAGTAGAGGTTTATAGAGACTAGGACCAATTTCCTTTCATAATACTCGGACCGGGCTCAGTCTATTCCTTTTTTTCAGCAGATTTGAAACGGGCGGTGAATTCATTCTGTCCGTCTCATGTTGAGTTTTTTTTTTTTTTTTGGGGGGGGGGGGGGAGGGGCAATTTGGATCCGAGTTATAAGTGTTTATGGTTATTGAGCCCTTATATTTGCACTATACTAAAATTTAGGGGTGAGGGTGGGTGGTAAATTGGTAATAATGTACAATCGTTAAAAAAGAGAGAGAAAGAGAGAACGTCCTAATACTTTTTATCTTGATATTTACACAGATTGATGCGAAAGGTACTGATCTACTGCGAATTGTGTATATTTTTTCGAATTTAAATACAATTTTGGGAGAGGAGCCATCTACATATTAAAAATTGTATCGACTTTGAAATAAACATCTTTCCGCCAGCCAACAGACAAACCAACCGTGAAATCCCTGGCTCTGTCAATTTTGTATCAAAGTTCTGATATCGATATTTTAGTGTATTATAAATGGCAATTTGGATCCGAGTTATAAGTGTTTATGGTTATTGAGCCCTTATATTTGCACTATACTAAAATTTAGGGGCTTCTGTTAAAAAAAACCGACGATGTCCCCTGTAAAACTATGTCACTTTGTTCACGCACACAAAATTTGAGCACTCTGTGGCAGTTTGATCACGAGTTATAAGAGTTTAAATTTGTCGGGTGCTCAGTATTTGTTTTAAATTTTCTTCATTTCGCCCACTTTCCATTACTTTCATTGCTTCATTTTTTCCATAATATTTTCATTGTTTCATTTTTTAATATGTATTATTTTGAACTATCTGACCCAGACAGCATTGCCCGTACTCATGATAATAACTTTAAATATACCTAAAATCAATGTTGAATATTTTAAATTTTTTTAAACAAAAATCTTTCTAAACGTTCTTAATGCTGGGGACCTTATTGACTTCTACAGCGCGCATCTTCGAATTGTATGATTTTATATTTCCAAATGAAAATCTATCCAAACAAACTTAGAGCAGGATTCCCACTGCCTTCGGCAGCGTACACCGGGCTGTATTCCGCTCTGCTTTGATTTTATATACTTTATACAAAAGACCGCCGTAGACTCGGCCCACAGCTTGAGTCGGGTCGGGTTGATGCTATTATTTATTTATTTTTTTTATGGTAGGATTCGTGTTGATGAAATTATTTTTGCCGCGTGTGAGCTGGATTTCGGGTTGACTTTACAAAGAGATTTCCAGTTGGAATTGTCTAAAAAATTCGTTTCTTTATTTCCATATAAATGAGTGATTTTGCTATTATTCAGTAGATATAAGGATTATTAATAATAATTTAAAATGACGTCTTGTGCAGTTTCAAATTGCTACAATACGTATAAAAATATTAACACAAGATGAGCGTGAACAATAAAACTATTTAATTGATTAATTGAATCAAAAAAGAAAACATCCAAACCAATTTTCTTTGTCACCAAAAGATTTTAAAATGGTCTAGTCTCAAACACGTTGTCCGATTTGTATAAAACTGAATAATTACAAAGCGACTGTGTCTGTCCGTTTTATATATTTTGATTATTATCATTATCATGTTATAAATTTAATAAGGCGTATCTTTTTACACGATATTACATAAAAAAATATCGTTCAACAAGCATTTTTGCTGTTACTGCAGCAATTTTATTCATAGTATACCATGCTAGAAGGACATTCTTCCACATTTCTAAAAATCAGCTTGGTCGACACCACATACTCATACTGTTGGTTGACCCCTGACCAAGGAGATATAAATAGATATTTTATTACCATGCCCCTCCCCACGCTCTGCGCTCCGAAGATTTCAGATTTCCGATATCACTACGTTTGCGCAGGAGAATATCTTCAAAATGGGTAATTTTTTGTTAGCGAAAGTTTTACTTTCTAAAAATAAAGTGAAGAAGGCGATTTTTGTTTGTTTGATTGATTTTTCCTTTCAAATAAATTGGTCGTATAACTTTTCCCTTTAAAAAAAAAAAAATGTTTTTATTCCTTGTTACCTTTAATTGACATTGCATATGTAAACAATTTTTAATTGAAAGAAATTAATGTAAATTTTTGCGTGAAAGAGAATTTAACGTCTAAACAA
This sequence comes from Maratus michaelseni, assembly GCA_963931845.1. Classification (NCBI taxonomy): domain Eukaryota; kingdom Metazoa; phylum Arthropoda; class Arachnida; order Araneae; family Salticidae; genus Maratus; species Maratus michaelseni. The sequence continues at coordinate 262,003,260 of OZ007598.1, forward strand.
TGTAAATTGCATTAAAAAGTGCCATACTTGAAATTTTCAATTCTATCTCAGGAATGCACCGAATAGTGATTTTGGTAGAATACCAAATATTCGGCACCCAAGTAAACCGAATACCGAATATTCGGTCGGCTGAATATTCCAATGTTCCAGTGTTAAAATATTAAAAGGCTAAATTTAAAAATAGTTTTACCTCATATTTAACACAAATACTGCCTCAATTTTCCTTTTCCCTCTAACTTTTAATTTTATTCCTATTTTTATGAACATTACTTTCTCACAAGTAAACTTAACACTAAAAAAAAAGAAGAAAAAAAAATCTATGTTTTGAATTATTAAATAAGATTATAATCTTAATACTTGTAAATAACACTTTTAACTTTGGCTCTCTCTAATAATTAAAATAAATTAATACAAATTTCGTATACTCGAAAACAAACATTTAAAAATCGATTTTTGTTTTTGTAAAACCATAATTGGTTTCTATGAACTAATATCATTTGCTTTTGTTGAATTATTGCTTATAAATAAATAAATAAATAAATTTAAAAAAAAAAACGTTTTTTAAAAAAATCATTATTTTATGTGAATATCGTCATTTCATGAATATCGTCATAACTATTAACTACTATCTTCACCAATTATAATATCTCCATGAATATTGTCATTAATATCGTCTTAAGTGTCACTTTTCCAACAAAATAAACAAGTTGGAAATTGTACGTCAAACGTGACAAATGAGGTGCGTTCGTACTATAGCTAGTTATATAAATATTCAGATCTTGATGATTTTTAATTCTGTGAAATGAATTATATCGTCTGCAGATTAATTTCTGTCATAAAATAAGTATCTCGGTCGCTTGACGATTAAACCTCGGAAGCTCCTCTAACAAGAAAGCACCGATCTTTTTTTCTTTTAATTCAAATTTCTTAATAAATATTTTTATTAATATCTCCTAAAGTTTTGATTCGATTTAAAAAAAATTTGAAATGTCGCGACAAAATTCTGCAAAGATCTTAAATTATATATCTTAATATCTATAATTAATAATCTTATATATATCTTAAATTACAAACCATTCGGTTGGGTAGTTTTTGCGTTGTTATATGCGGACGGACGGACAGACAGACAGACGGACCCAGCGACGACAATAGGTGCTACGTATTTATATAATTACGAACGCACCTAATAATAATAAACTTTTATTTTAGTATGATTTTATTCCTTAATTATCCGAATAAAATTTTTACTTATTGACACTTGGGTTAATCATTAAATTTAGGAATGTTGAAAAGAGATAATAGTTTGAATTTTATATGTTACTTATCCTGTGTGTAAGGAATATATTTTTTTTTTTATAGATATATTTTTCTTTTCTTAAAAAATTATTGCTGATATTTATCAATTAAAAATAGCGCGTCTCATACAAAACCTATTGAAAAACAGAACTGAGAATCAAAGATCACGCGTAGTGACATAAAACAGCGTGTCGCTCCCTATTAGCTAAGGGGTGATATGATTCAACCTTGTAACCTTGGGAACATTTGGGCTGACCGATGTGTCCTGCTCTTAGAACAGAAATGCTCTATAGGTCGTGTTTGTAATTTTAGTTTCAATCCTGAGCTTCGGCGAAGAGTTTGTTTTCCATTGTGTTTTTTAGATCATAGCATCCCTTTTGAACATGGGGCGTAATAAAATGAACAAATATCGTCCTCATAAACGAACAAAGAAAAGCAAGATGAATACAGTATCAGCTTTACGGAGAGAGAGAGAAAAGAAAGAAAGAAATGACTTATTAAAAAGGTAAGAACACTTTTCATACTATATTTATGTGACCTACCTAATCATTCAAGAACAATGCTGAATTCAGGAGGGGGTGGGGGGGTCCGGGGGAGACTTTTCTCTCCGTAACAATAAAAAGTCCCCTCCCCCCCCAAATAAAAAAATTGTGAAATTTTGTATTTTGTGTAAAATCCACCACGAAACCACACATTGTCAAACAAGATATGTAAAATTCAATACTCGAGAAACCACGTGAATGAAAACTCACGGATAAAACAGTTGAAATATTGTTTCAAACATAAATTTATTTTTAAATGCTTCATATTTTACTAAATTTAAAATTTCTTCAAGTCTCATTTAGCGAATCTTACATTAATAGTAGAATTTTATTATAATAAAAAATATAGTTAATTTGATGCAGAAGTCTAGATAAGTCTATTGGTAATCAAAATTGTAAACCTTAGAATATAAACACGAGATTCAGGTGATATTTTTTTTAATTCAGCAGCCTTTGTTCCCAGATGGTGGGGCAGATGTGTGTGTATGTGGGGGGGCAAAGAGTATCTCAATAACTGTCACCGTCTCAAAGATAAAATTTTGTAAGATACAGAGAGTTAGAATATAAACACCAGATACGGACAATTTTTTTTTTAATTCAGCCCCCCTCGTAACTCTGGGGGAAGGGGTAGCTGTAAAACGTATCTCAGAAAGATAAAATTTTGGCAAGATATTTTTCAAGAATATAAACATCAGATCGGATTTGTTTCCCCCACAAATGGGGGTGGGGGGTGGGATAGAACCTATAGACGCATATTCTAAATATATAACACAGATAAGGATCATTTTTTTAAAAATTTATTCATGCTCCTCTGTGGGGAAGAGCGGGAAGGAGTGCGGGAGGGAGGGGGGTGGCGTGTGAAGGGTAGTACTAAAACGTATCTCAAAACTTGTTACAGCTTCAGCGTTTATATCTTGTTAGATGCAGAGTATCAGAATATAAACTGCATATACGGATAACTTTTTTGTAATTTGGTAAACTTTGTTGCCTTGGCGGAGAGGGGCAGGCCACTAAAACGTACCTCGGAATCTATCACGTCTTTTGAAGATAAAATTTTGGCAAGATATTTTCTGGAAAAGAATACGGATAAAAAAAAAAACCCTTATCTGGTATTATATATTGAGAATCTGCATCTTGTAACGTTTCATCAGGAAGGCCGTGATAGATTCTGTGTCCCCAATTCGAGGGGAGGGGGAGCAAATTAAAAAAAGTATTAATTCCGTCTGATATAAATATTGTTAGAAAATATCTTGCCAAAATTTTATCTTCTAAAGCCGAGATAGATTCCGAGATACGTTTTTACACCCCCCCACCCCCACCCCAGAGTTATAAGGGGGACTCAATTTCAAAAAAAGGTATCCGTATCTGTTGTTTATATTCTGATTCTCTGTATCTTACAAAATTTTACAATTGAGGCGGGGAGAGGAATTGAGATACTCTTTTGTCCCCCCCCCCCCCCCGGGAAGAAAGAATGCCGAATTTCATGAAATTATCTGAATCTGTAAATTCTAATGTTTACTATCTTGATTACCATCAGACATATCTAATATGGGATTTCTGATAAAAATTACTATATTTTTTATATATACAGGGTGATTCATAAAAGATGGGCAGAACTTTAAGGGGTTATAGTACACTTAAAGACAAATAATATTAAATAGGAGACTAAGGGTCCCAGACGTATTCCCAAGGAGATAGGGGGCATTAAAGTTTAGGGTCCGAAATTTCAAATGATTATAAAACATGGAAAAATTGGTCGATTCGTTTGCGGTTTTTGCAAAAAATTTTCTTTATGCCAGTATTTTCTTGAAATAAAATTTTAAAGTTCAATTTCAAAAAATGCCGATAGGGGGCGCTTTAGACTTTGGAGTAACAAACAACTATTTTTTAACGTTATTTTTTGTATTTCTTTAAATGATTTCGAAAGCTTAGACTTAAACATAAATTTTGATCTAAAAATCTGAGTCCTAACGAGTAGTTAAGTAGCGTAAACTGAAATTTGAAATTTGAAACCCTTCTCCCCCCAGAACAAAAATCAGTTATTCCCGATCTTTGTGTCGTAGATTAGGCTCTAACTACTGCCGCGTTTTGCTAAAATTATTCTTTATGTCAGTATTTTCTTGAAAATAAATTTTAAAGAAAATTTTCAAAAAATTCCGATAGAGGGCGCTTTAGACTTTGGAGTAACGAACAACTATTTTATACCGTTATTTTTTGTGTCTCATTAAATGCTTTCTAAAGTTTAGACTTAAATTTTCAGCCCAAAATCTGAATCGTTAGACGTGGTTAAGTTTCTGGGGAGAGGGGTTTGAAATTTCTACTCCTGAGCACAGTTCAGTTTACCATGTCCACACATTGTGTGCTGTGATACGAGGTAAAAAGACACAAATTAGGATTATGTTACCAAAGCATATTTATTAACATGTAATCACAATAAATGTTCAAAATTGTGACCACCAGAGGTTATGCACGCAGAACAACGGCGACGAATGGAACGGCGAACATTCGCGAAAACATCAGGCTTTTCGAGCACTTCCCCTACAGCGGCGGAAAGTCTGGCGACCAGTTCCTCGGGGGATTCAATGGGTGTCTCATACATAAGAGCCTTCAATCGTCCCCAAAAAAAGAAATCGAGGGGTGAAAGATCTGGCGAGCGAGCAGGCCAAGCAACAGGACCACCTCGACCAATCCATCTGTTCGGAAATGTGATGTCCAGATAGTTGCGGACGTCTCGTACGTAATGGGCTGGCGCTCCATCGTGCTGGAACCACATGACCCGCCGGATGCGTGGAGGAACAACGTTTAACAGGTCTGGCAGCACATGTTGCAGAAATGTGAGGTATGTTTTACCGTTGAGGCGTTCAGGAAGAAGGTACGGTCCGATTAGGTGGTCTCCGAGGATTCCTGCCCAAACATTGATGGAAAAGCGTCTCTGATGAGCATGTGGATACGTAGCATGTGGATTGACATCCGCCCATACATGTGCATTGTGTGTGTTAAATGTACCTTCACGTGTGAAGGTACATTCATCGGTGAAAAGCACAGTTCGTCCAAAATGTGGATTTAGCGCGTTCTGCTGCAGAAACCAGCGGGCGAATTCAATACGATTTGGATAATCCCCTGGAGACAGTTTCTGGACTCGTTGCACATGAAACGGGAGCAAATGTTCATCTTTCAGTACCCTCCAAGTCGTGGACTGTGAGGTATCCACTTGGCTAGCCACTGTTCGTGTACTTGTACTTGGCTGCGCCGCTACTACATCCAGAATGGCTTCTGCAACAACTACTGATTCGTCCTTTTTTGCACGACCTGCATTCGACCGGGAAGCGAGAAATGATCCCGTCTCACACAACTGTCTGTGCAAGCGCTCGAAAGTTTTGCGGTTAGGCAACCGCCTGTTAGGAAATCGCTCTCCGTACATTCGTTGTGCCTCTGCACCATTTCCATCTGCCGCTCCGTAAATTAAATGCATCTTAGCCTTTTCCTTATTCGTGAAGGGCACCATCTTCCGATTCATTACTACAGCGACTTACACTTGACTCACCGTTCAGTGGTTTTTATGCCTGAATCGTGTAAAAATTTTGCATACGTGTTCTTCTTCTTCCCCATTTGACATTTGCATACTTTCTGTTTCCTTCTTCACCCGGTGACTAGCGTCAGGAATGGAGCTTTAACGTTTGCATGAGCGACGTTTCCAACTGTGCCAGTGCCTTTATGAGTGAATTCCGACTATGCAGTCCTTGACGAAAGTTGTATTTTTGCCTCGTATCACAGCACAGAATCTTTGGGCATGGTTAAGTAGTGCAAACTGAACTATGTTCAGAAGTTGAAATTTGAACCCCCTCCCCTCGCTACTGAACCACGCTCAGCGATTCAGATTTTGAGCTGAAAATTTAAGTTTAAGTCTGAGCTTTAGAAAGCATTTAATGAGACACAAAAAATAACGGTATAAAATAGTTGTTCGTTATTCCAAAGTCTAAAGCGCCCTCTATCGGAATTTTTTGAAAATTTTCTTTAAAATTTATTTTCAAGAAAATACTGACATAAAGAATAATTTTAGCAAAACGCGGCAGTAGTTAGAGCCTAATCTACGACACAAAGATCGGGAATAACTGATTTTTGTTCTGGGGGGAGAAGGGTTTCAAATTTCAGTTTACGCTACTTAACTACTCGTTAGGACTCAGATTTTTAGATCAAAATTTAAGTTTAAGTCTAAGCTTTCGAAATCATTTAAAGAAATACAAAAAATAACGTTAAAAAATAGTTGTTTGTTACTCCAAAGTCTAAAGCGCCCCCTATCGGCATTTTTTGAAATTGAACTTTAAAATTTTATTTCAAGAAAATACTGGCATAAAGAAAATTTTTTGCAAAAACCGCAAACGAATCGACCAATTTTTCCATGTTTTATAATCATTTGAAATTTCGGACCCTAAACTTTAATGCCCCCTATCTCCTTGGGAATACGTCTGGGACCCTTAGTCTCCTATTGAATATTATTTGTCTTTAAGTGTACTATAACCCCTTAAAGTTCTGCCCATCTTTTATGAATCACCCTGTATATAAAAGTCTACGCTTAATGCAAGATTCGCAAATTTCTTCACTTGAAAAGATTTTAAATTTACTGTTAAATGATTGATATTTTACTAAATTTATATTTCAAATAGTATTGCAACTGTAAGTACACATGGGGTTTATGTACGCTGAGATTTTGTCCGCGGGCTTTCTTTCCGCGGGCTTTCTTTCCGCGGGCTTTTTGCCCGTGTAATTTTTGTCCGCAATTTTTTTTTTTTTTTTTTTTTTTTTGTCCTGGGAATCCCTGGAGAAAAAGGTCTGAATTCAACACTGTTCGCGGATCATAGATATGTTTAGAAATATTTGTGCTTTCTTTATTAGGGAAATTTACTTTCTTATCTAATCCATAATGAATTTGATAAATCTAATTTTCATAAATGTATCTATTTCATTTTCATATTACGACATAATCATATGCGTACACAGGATTTTCGTTAGGCAGAGAGAGAGTGGAGAGTGGTACCTACATGTACTATAGTAGTATACATTCACTTAGCATAGGCATATAATTCTTTACTAGTTGAGCGACCCGGCGTTTCCCGGGCCCGTGATAAAACTTCAAATGAACCTTAAATAAAAAATACTGATAATTAGTGATAAAAGTGCTCGTAAGAAAACTTTTGTTGTCCAAAACCTTTGAAAATTTTAATGGTTATAAATATAAAGGTTTTACAGCCCGTGTAAAAATTACGTCAGAAATATTTTTATCTAGTTGTAATATAAATGTTTTCTTCCCCAGAAAACGACGCTTTTTCAAATTCTATAGAAAGGGAGAACTCCCACCCCCTCCCATTTCCTTTTCTGTTTTATTTATACGTTCATCTATTTGGAGCTAATTTTTTGAAGTACTTTTGAGTTATACTGATACCAGATTAGTGATTAGTGAGTGTGATAAAATTTTAAATTTAGCACCCAGTGCCGAAGACACATTGCAGATGCAGTATTGGAGCTCTAAACGAAGTTTTAGAGGCATCGGTGACTAATGAGTATTGTGTTGAAATCGCGATAGACATTGGTGAAGAATTTGGTGACTAGGAATTTTTGTTTCTGAAATTTAGTGCTAAATCCTTATTTGAAAAAAGCAAATTTCTGCCACCAATAACAGCCAAAATATTAAGAATCGTCCAGATTACTTCCGATGATGTCACAAGTTTTTCTCTTCAAAGAAAGTATGTAAAAGTTTTGTTCAATAGTCAGTGAAATACTGACGTGGCAAGCCGTTGCCTGCGATCCTAGAAATATTTGCATTTTGCTAGCAATATTTTACATTTTTCATTGCAACAGAGTTGTTGCTAGATCATTGCTTATAAGTTTTAGACATTGAGCTTTGAGTCTCTACAGCCTTTTGTGTTTGGCTTATTGTATTACGTCCTTCAGCACCCGGTAATTTCGGATTATAAGCCTGTTTGTAGCGTAGAACCTATAAATGAACCGCTCCCGTCAATCAGGGGCGCCATTTCGGGGGGGCTGGGGGGGCAACTGCCCCCCCAAGGAATTTGAAATTTCAGAAAATTTATCAGTTATCACAGGTTAAACCAAAAAAAAAAAAAAAAAAAAAAAAATCAAAATATGATCAAAAGCTAAAATAACGTCAGATTTCACAGATTTGATTACAATAAAAACTAGTCGGTTGTGTCAATCCCAAAACTTTCTTCTATCTCACACAGGTTTCGCATACACTAAAAAGAATCAGCACCAATTTATATCAAGGTCTAACTCAAACTCAAGTTTTATTAAATTCCGTGCATTATTTCTTGAGATATATGACTATCACTAAAATCGTGTAAATCCTGCAAAATGCTGCATAGCAGCGCTACCTGCTGGGCGATTTTTACCAAAAACTAATCAGCACTAATTTATATCAGAGACTAACTGATTATAAAGTTTGATTAAATTCCGGGCACATTAGTTCTTGAGATAGAGCTATTGCGGAAATCGCGAAATATGCTGCATAGCAGCGCCACCTGCTGGGCGATTTTTACCAAAAACTAATCAGCACCAATTTATGTCAGGGACTAACTGAATATAAAGTTTTATTAAATTCCTAACATTAGTTCTTGAGATAGAGCGCCCACAAAATCTTTGTCACATACAGACGGACAGAGTCACAGACAGACATTTTCTAAAAATAGTCAAATCGTGTTCAGGACCTTCTAAAACGTATAAATCCGTCGAAAACAGGAAGTCGAAAATTTTCATGAATCCAATACTTTTTTCTTGTAAAGATAGAAGAAAGTAAAAAAACTAGTCTGATGTGCCAATCCCAAAACTTTTTTCTATCTCATACAGGTTTCACATACACCAAAAACAAATCAGCACCAATTTATATTAAGGTGTAATTGAATCTAAAGTTTTACTAAATTATGTGCGTTAGTTCTGGAGATATAGCTATCGTGAAAATCGTACATAATGTAGCATAGCAGCGCCACCTGTTGGGCTATTTATACCAAATCCTAATCAAAGTCAATTTTTGTTAAGGTCTAACCGAATCTGAGTTTGGTGAAATTCTGTGCATTAGTTCTTGCGATATAGCTATCGTAAAAATCATGAAAAATGTAGCATAGCAGCGCCATCTGTTGGGCGATTTGCATCAAAAACTAATCACCACCCATTTATATCAATGTCTAACTGAATATAAAGTTTTATCAAATTCCGTGCATTAGTTCGTGAGATACAGCGCCCACGAAATTTGTGTCACATACAGACACTGAGACACACAGACAGACTCTCAGACAGACATTTTCTAAAAATAGTCCAATTTTGTTCAGGACCTTCTAAAACGTATAAATCCGTCGAAAACCGGAAGTGGTAAATTTTCATAAATCCAATACCCTTTTCTTGTAAAGATAGAAGAAAGTAATAAACATTTAATAAACACTTTAAACATTGAAATGTTTTCTAAAGCCTTGCTATTGCAACATTCTATAAGTGAGACATTTATCATTCATGAGTATTTTGGCTAGTTTTAGAAATGTGTATGTGAGAAAAACTCTATGAATTGCTTCTGAGCTGTGTACAGCATGATTAAAAGAAAACTCGTCACCCCCAAGGCTAGAATTTTAGTGATAAATTCTCTCTTTAGCCAAAAATTTGAGATGATTTTTTTTCGGGGGTGGGGGGAGGAGGGAGGTGTATTCAATTTCCTAATTATATGATTTGTTAATTTAGTTTTATTAGTGTCACATTATATTTACTGCAATCGTTATAATGCTATTAAATCATTAAATGATATTATATATACAGTATGCTCTTAAAAATCTCCACAGCCTGACACTAGAGTCCTGTCCAGATTTGGTTGTAACCGATCCGAATCCTGACTTTAACCCGACAGACTTCAAGTCGAATCCGAAATCATACCTGAACCCGAAGTGAAAGAAAATGAATATACATTTTAATACATTTATGGAAAAGCAATCTACATGTTTACTGCTTGTGTACAAAAAATAACATATATATATACACCCATTAATATTCAAATATACTACAGTTTTTTCATTTGAAAATCATTCAGAACCTCCTTTTGTATAATCGGTTCATCTCGAACCCGATTCGAAAGAGTCAAAGCATAACCCGAAGCGTATAAAGTTTACTCGACCCGCAACAACAACAAAAAAATTGAATCTACCAAATCCAAAACAAAATGCATTTCGGGTAGCCGATGCAGGACTGTAATTTTCAGTAAACCCCAAAACGTCCAAAAAAGTTTCATTGACCGCAACCCCACCCAAAATGAAAGAAAATTAATCCATATTTCAATATGATTTGGAAAAGTAGACTACAATTATATCTCTAATAACAATTATATATTTATGTAGAAAAAAAAATTTTCATGTGAAAATATTTAGGATTTCTTTGAAAACTCGGGCAACACGAACCCGACTAAAAATAGTGAAAAGCCAACTTGAACCCGAAACAATTAACCCTTTGATAACAGGCCAGGATTGACTACTAATTTTGCATTCAATCGTTCTACAATTTCCAAAAAAATTCCTTGTGACAGATTTCTCTTGAAAATATCCTAATATAAGTGTATGACAGATTTCAAAAAAGTCGTACAAATAGAATAAAAAATAGTCCACTGGGACATATATGTCCCAACCGTAGTCAAATGTTCCAAGTCAACCTGACCCACAACGAAAATAAGCTGCGTCAACCCGGCTGCAGATTGGGTCGTGTTGCCCCACCCAATGGAGGACCAAGGAACCTGAGACCAAGGGTTTTGCAGATTTCTGAATTGTATGGAATTTACATCATAGTCTGAAGAGGAAGGCAGAAAATGATTGCGGAAAATTTTTATTGACAGAAAATCATTAATGAAAATTTTCTTATACCTATGGATAACAACATTTGCAAATTTCGTAACTTCTTGATGGTGTTCGTGTGCTGATTATTTCGTGACCGATTGAATTTCACGACTTTTTTTCGAGATTGTTTCTTTTTTTGTGATCATTTTCCAGAATTCGCTATTCCTTGTGAATCATTGACGGAATTTATTTTTTTCGACCATTTGTCTAAATTCGTGAAAATTTTTTCAACGATCGACGAAATTCGCGACTCTTTTCTACGCTCTTTTGTTGAAATTCAGGAGTCTTTTTCTGCAACCGACTAACAAAAATTGCTATTTTTTTGCGTAATCTTTGACGAAATTCCGATCGTTGACGAATTTTTTTCCACCATTTGTCGACATTCACGACATTTTTTTTTGGCAACTGATCGAAGAAATTTCGCTATTTGTTTTTGCAATCTTTTGACGCAATTCGCGACTCTTTTCTACGATCGTTTGTTGAAATTCGAAAGTCATTTTCCGCAACTGACTGACAAAAGTAGATGTTTTTTTTTGCCCGATCTTTGACGAAATTCTCCTTTTTTCTGCGATTCGTGATTTTTTGTTCAATCTTTTGACGATTTTCGCGATATTTTTCCGCAATAGATATACTAAATTCGCGAGTTTTTTCCGCGACCAATTGACGAAAATCTCTATTTGTTTCATTGATCTTTGGCGAAATTTGCAATATTTTTACACAGTCGTTTGAAAAAATTAACGATTTTTTCCGCGACCAATTTTGCCAAATTAACTATTTTTTCTAATTCCAATTCCTAAAATTCGCGATGTTCGCCACGATCGATTGACGAATTGTTTTTGCGTAAAAAAAGGAAGAAAAATTCGCGGACTACCACTAAAATTAAAAATATATTCGCTGAAGAATCACATGTTTGTGAAAGAAGTTAAGATAAGAAGGCAAAATCTCAAACTGAATTTTTTATTGTGGGGGCCCATTTCTATTTGGTGCACGATTTGGGCAAGACTGCACGATATTTCAACCCCTGTCTCTAAAAAAAACTCTGTCCCCCCCCCCTTTCCAAGAAACTCATGAAATGGCGTCCCTGCAGTAAAACCTGCAAAGAAGGAGTTGAAAAAGACTTAAAAGCTCCATTTTAGACAGGTCTTCATCTTAGCAAGTATAATTGTATGGCTTTTTTTCGTCGAAACTTGATTTTTTTTTGCCCGTTTGAGAAAGAATTATGTTATAGACAGGTTTCGCTTAGACACGTTTCACTGTAATACACCTATGCTCTTCAGAAATGTTTTATAGAAAGTAGGTTTGAACAGTCTTAAAGAATACCTAAAAAAACGGTACCTGTCTATAACTAAAAACTTTCAGAATATTTAAAAATTCTACTTGCTTAGACGAAAACCTGTCTACAACGGAATTTTTCAGAAGTCACTTGAGATTCCGTATTATAAGTATTGCTCTCTCTGTATATAAGTGGTTGCGGGTGGGGGGGTGCAGCCCCCCCCGAACTCCCCTTGGATATGCCACTACCTTAAAAACTCCCCCCCCCCCATGAAAGCTCTGAAATGGCGCCCCTGCCGTCAATCATCGAAAAGAATTTTATTAAATTCAGTACTTCAAATAAATAAAATCCGCTCTCTCCATTCATCTAGCTGTCTCCAAACCTTTGTGCAGCCAAGTAGTAAGATTGGTGATGATTGAGCAAAACTAAATATCCCGGCCGATTACTGGACTTAGTTTTATTTTGGAAGAAAATTACAAATACATGGGATCTGCCTATACCTGGATGTAGGCCTCACAAACAAGGATTTTTGTGAGATATAGTGAATTTCTCACAGTGGAGTCTTTAAAATGTAACTTTTGAATGACGGCGTTTTGTTACCGGTGCGCTAGGGATTACTTCCTTGTTAGATGAATAGGTCGATCTGATAAGATTATATTCCATGGTTATTTCCTAATAAAAAGCACAGTGTACTTCAAAAATTTATCGCACATTTGCTGTAATATATAATGCATCCGAATTTTGTGTTCAAGGCCATAATGTTTGATTAAATTTAATGCCATTAATTCCCTGTATTTACTATTTTTTTTTCTTTTTTAGTTGCGCTACTGGAAATGAGTACCAGGAATCAAATGACGTGTTCCGGTGTGGAAGTTCCATGCCAGCAGCATTACTTTCTTCAGAGGAAATTGCTGAAACACCATGTTCGTCAACTGCAATGACATTGACACCACTACATGTAGACGATGTCAGTTATAATATACAATCATCAACTCCTAATCCACTTCAGGCTCAGGACTCTTCAATAACAGAATATGAATTGGGCCATAGTCTTTTGACTTCACATTCTGATGGTCCCTCTAATGTTTCGTGTCATTAAATTCCTGATAGTCCTTCCTTACCTGAATTGCTTATTGAGTCTGAGAATTTTTTGCAGCCACCACCATTCCCGACGGGCAGAGTAATTTGTGACATAGGATACGTCATAACTCAGGCAAGAAAACTAGAGGAGCACAATCACACATGTCATTTTAACGGAAGCCTGATTTATCGAAATACATTAACTCGCGGTCTTGTCCATACTTACACTTTTGTGTGTAATAAGGTGTTATGCGGGCATAAAGAGATTTTAATGACCGATAGGAAAGATGGTTGTCTCAATCAACTAGCAGTGTTGGGGGCCATGTCGACTGGAAATGGCTTTTCGCAAGAGGAACAGAAGTTCAGCATAATGAACATGACTTATATGTCACGAAACACTTACAGTGCTTCTGAAAAGGCTGCAGGGGATGTGATTGATGCATATTCCAAAGATACCATGCATACTGCAATAGACGAGGAAAAAAAAATAGCAAAAGAAAGAGGTGATGTCGACAGTGATGGCTTCCACACTGTATGTGCAATTGTAGACGGAGGCTGGTGTAAGCGAACCTACGGTCATGGCTACAATGCATCAAGTGGCGTTGCAGTAATTATAGGTGCTGTTACAAAAAAAATCATGTATATAAGTGTCCGAAACAAGGTCTGCTTAATCTGCAAAGCCATTAAAGATGGAAGAATTCCTCCAAAAGAACACACATGTTCTAAAAATTGGACAGGTCCCTCAACTGCCATGGAAAGTGATATCATCGTGGAAGGTCTGAAGTACTTGGAAGAAGCTCACTGTGTTCGCTGTACAAGGCTGATTGGTGATGGTGACACAAATTTGATGGTAAAAGTGCAGCAAAATGTTAGTTTTGGTGGGCGAGTATTGAAGATAGAATGTGCTAACCATGCTGTGAGAAGATATTTTAGAGCCCTAGAAAGAATTCAAAAAAATACATCAAAATTCAATGGAACCAAGGGAATTATGGTTCGGAAAATACTGCAACAGCGTATGTCCAGACTGATAATGGGTGCCAGAGAAGCCATTAAACGAAATGCTGTGACGAATTTACAGGAACCGGAGCCAGATAGAATTGCCACTCTAGCAGATGAGATCCTTAATGGACCTGCCCATGTTTTTGGTAAACATGACGCATGTGGAAATTTCTGTAGTTGAAAGGAATTTGATCCAGATCCATGTGTTTATGAAATTATGACTGAAACAGGAATGTTTTCAGCTATAATGGATGAGATACGACGGGTACTTGTGTCATGCTGCAATACATTAATTTTCAACTGCACTAACAATCCAGCGGAGAACTATATGAGTCAGTTCTGTAAAACAATAGGAGGGAAGCGAATTGACTTTTCTAAAGGAAGTTCAATTAAACGTCGAGCTAACATTGCATTAGTGGCGTATCAAAATCCAGCTCAAAAATGGCAGCATAGTGCTCTTAAGGCTTTAACAGGACGAAGCCCTGGAACACCGCACAACAAATTTTTAAAGAGGCGACTGAAATGCCATATCAGAAGACTTAACAAAAGAAAATTATTTGCCCCAAAACGAAGGAAAACTAAACATGTAAATAGAGGTGGGGACAACAACTACGGTGAAAACCCTGATGTACCTGATTTGGATGAAAATAGTTTAAAACTAAAAACACTTGCACACATGTCCTCCATTGTAGTAACGTCTAAAGAGGAATTGGAACGATTAACTCGTGGCCAAGCTTCATGTGAAAGATGGCGATATGAGCGCAGTAAAAGAATACCTTCCTCATTCTTTAAAGATGTTGCAAGGAGAAGGCTTACTACTCTTTGTGCCAAATTGGTAAAAAGAATACTTTACCGAGACAATAAACCTATAAAGGCTTTGGAATATGGAAAGGCCAATGAACCTGTTGCTGTGAAACAGTACGAGATGGAAAAAAAAGTCCAAGTAAAGCGTTGCGGATTGTTTGTTGATACTCAGTATCCTTTCTTGTGTACAAGCCCAGATGGGCTCATTGGAGAAGATGGATTGCTGGAAGTGAAGTGTCCATATTCAGCTAGGAACTCAACTAGTCTTATGGAGGTAGTTGAAGCAAAGCATGACATTGGCATAAAAATTAAAGAAAACAACTTGTATCTCCCATTTACGCACAAATATTATTACCAAATACAAGGACAGTTGGCTATAACTAACAGACAGTGGTGCGATTTATTTGTGTGGAGCCCTAAAGACACCAAAATAATTCACATCCAGCGAGATGTTAATTTCTGGGAGAAAATTTTACCTAAACTGCAGCAATTTTATACAGAATGTTTAGTTCCGGAAATTATTGATCCAAGAGTGCCAAGAAAGAAAGCTATCAGAGAACCGCAATACATACTTGAAGCCATAAGACAAAAAAGGGAATCGCAGCAAGTTAAACCAAAACCTTCAAAAAAAGCAAAAAAAAACTCTTGATCAATGATCTGCTTGTGGTGACGACACTGCCATAGTGTCATTGAAAGATATTGAGAAACATCCCCTTTGAAAAACTCTCCAAATTTCTCCATTATTTAAAACTGATTTTCGTCAAAATCTAAACGCATAAAGAAACGAAGAGTAATATTTGATTTGCAAAATTGTAACTATTAAACCAAATGGCCATTCCATGTCAATAATTGAAATATTTACAGAATAATCTGCAAATATTTTTTATTCTAGACAACTGTAAAATGCTAACATGGAATTGGAATGAAACTGTAAAGTACAAAGCTATATTCTACATTATTTGAGGGGTTTTCTTTTCCGTGAAATGTATAAATTGTATCATACCTTATTTATTTACAAACGGCTGCTCTCTTTCAATCCTTCAACACTGTTTTTGTTTTTCAATTTTCGGAGGAAACTGAAAAATACGTAATTTGAAATGAAATTTCACAGTTCCAATGTTACATTTTTTATAGATATTTCAATTGTGTAAAATATGTAAATTTTATCTTGTCTTATTAATTTATAAACGGTTGCACTCTTGAATCCTTCAACTTTTTTTTTTTTTTTCATTTCCGAAAGACACTGTCATTAATTTCTAATGAAATTGTAAAATATAACATGTATTATAAATTCTTTGTAGATTATTCAATTGCGTGAAATCTGTAAAATATATTCTGTCTCACTTATTTATCAGCAGCTGCTCTCTTGCATCCTCCAATACTTTTTTCATTCTCGAAAGAAACTGTCATTTATTTCGAGTGAAACTGTAAAGTAAAACCTATGTTATAAATTCCTTGTAGATTTTTTAAATGTGTAAACTGTTATCACGTCTTATTTATTTATAATCGACTGCACTTTTCAATCTCCAACACTTTTTTTCATTGCCGAAGGAAATGGACATTTATTTCGAATGAAACTGTAAAGTATAACCAACATTATAAATTATTTGTATAGATTATTCAATTGCGTGAAATGTGCAAAATGTATTATGTCTTATTTAGTTATAAGCAGCTAATCTCTTGAATCCTCCAATACTTTTTTCATTTTGGAAGTTAACGGACATTTATTTCGAATGATACTGTAATATATAACCTATATAAATTCTTTGTAGATTTTTCAATTGCGTAAAATGTGTAAACTGTATCACGTCTTATTTATTTATAATTGGCTGCACTCTTGAATTCTCCAACACTTTTATTTTTCATTTCCGAAGGAAACGGATATGTATTTCGAATGAAACTGTAAAGTATAACCTGCATTATAAATTCTTTTTATAGATTATACAGTTGCGTGAATTGTGTAAAATGTATTATGATGTCTCATTTATTTATAAGCAGCTGCTGTCTTGAATCCTCCAATGCTTTTTTCATTCTCAAAAGAAACTGTCATTTATTTCGAATGAAACTGCAAAGTATAACCCATATTATAAATTCTTTGTAGATTTTCCAATTGCGTAAAATGTGTAAACTGTAATGCTTTACTTATTTATAATCGGCTGCTCTTTTGAATCCTTCAATGCAATAGTTTTTATGTATTTTAATCACTAGTTAATAGAGTTTAATTTTTTATCTAATATACACTGTGCATAGTTTTACAGCATTTTTTTTTTATTATTAGTTCTACTTGATCTTAATTCCTGTAATGAACATACGTATTTTTTATTCCATTGAATATTTTTTTACACACTGTCACTGCTTTCAATTTTTTTGAAAAATCGATCTTGCACTGAGATTCATATAAAAGTGAAAAAGAAAAAAAATCATGTCCTACATATTCGATAAACGGTAGCTATATGAAATATCCAACAGCTGTTAAATTGTTTTTGAAATATAATTACAGTTATATTTTTCATATATTACTCAAAGTCAACTATTTTAACAATATAAATGCCTACTAAATGTTATTCATGTTTCGTAAATGTTTTAACTATGTTAAATGTAAGAATTTGTAAATAAAATATATTGGAATTCGCAATATATATATATATTTTGTTTATCATTACTAAAGAAGAAAAAAAGAAAACAATTCATAACATCAAAATCTAAAAATTTTCATATTCCAACTGAAATAAACAATGATTATCAAATGTATTATCCCCATTTTTTAGTACCAAATGATTAGAATACCCAAATTCAGTAATATATATATATATATATATATACTTCTGTACGACCCTGAATAAAGATTTATAAGCTTCGTTCCTAAAATCTTTTTTTGTTTTGACTTCTGTAAAATATACGTGGTTTCTTTCTTCCATTCATGTATTCTTGAAATACTCATATCGGGAACATTAGTTTCCAAACAATTTCATTCTTTTCATAAAATATCTACCTCTAATTACCGGAAAGCGGCTCCTGTTGTATCATTTTACAAAACAGTGGAAGTAAAAAAAAAAATGTTCAGAAGGATTTCTTCCGGTATATGTGTATATACAATATGTCCAATCCCTCTCTCTTTCTTTCTGTTTCTCGTGTCATTCTCCGTAGTGTGATCAATGGAAAGAATGTCCTTGTCGAATTACATTTACTGACCCAGGACTATAGATACAGAAAAGGCTAGTTCGCGGGGGGAATTGAGATATAACATCATGTCCCCACTTTTACTAGGAACTGGGCCGGCGGTGGAAATTGCAGATAATCATTCTCCAGAATTCATGCACAGAACAGAAAAGTCTAGAATTGTCTAAAGAGTTTCTTCCTTTATTTCCATACAGATGATTGTTTTGCTATTATTGAGGAGGTATTATAAAGATAAACCGACGTCTTGCGCCGTTGCAACTTGCTACAACACGTATTAAAAAAAAAATTCCTGACGGCTCGGCCTACAGGCACAGGTACATTTCGAAGACGCAGACCGTGGAGCGTCTGTTTATTGGGAATTGCAGAAGAAATGACCTTTTTGCCATGATGCGGCAGTTGAAACCGCCTACTTCGAAATCTACTTGTGTCAAGTAGGCGAAGCCGGTAGAATTTATTTTATTTTTTTATTCTGTAAGTGTTGGTCCAATAAAAAACTTTTCAATAGAAAAGTTGTAGATAATATTAAGAGGCTTTATAATAAATTTAAGTGGATTTGATATGTTGTGAATTGACAAAGTTATGAATTTTTTTCTTCCAAAACCCCCCTTCCCCCCCTCCCCCCCTTGAGGCTATTTTTAATGATATCAAAAATCTGTCATACATAAATTTTTGGCCCTTTTCCTAGAAGTAATAATAACTTTAAACGGATTCGATACGTATCATAATTAAGAAGTTATGGGGTTCTTTTTCACAAAAAGCCCCCCCCCCCCCCCGCTTTTGCCCATTCACGAACTTGACCGAGATTTTATGCCCCTTGATTTTATGTATCCGTTTGGAAGAGATTGGTACAGAATTATTAAAGTTATCGTGTCCATAAAAAAAAAGTGACATATAGATAGATAGATAGTCAGATAAAGTTTTGAACTGGGGGGTGGTTTTGGGTTCTGGGATTCACGATAGGTGTAGATCTGCAAAAATTTTCCAGAAATTCCAATATAGGGGAGAGTGTAAGGTAGATCTCTTACGAAATCAACCTAATAGCAAAGATAAAAATATTAACATAAAGTGAGCGTGACCAATAAAACTATTTAACTGAGTCAAAAAAGAACACTTACATCGTCTTCTTTTTCACAAAATAAATAAAAAATGATCAAACACTAAACACGTTGTCCGATAAAAATGAGTACAGTTCTTACGACAGTTGATATCATATGCGCCAAATGGGAGCTCAATCCAAAGCAAAGTTTAAACGCTATTGTGTTCACTCACATATACAAATACATACAGGCATCATCATAAAAATACCATAAAAGGACACCGATGGTCTGAAAACGAAAAAAATACCAATATTCACGCATACATACGGAATAATTGTAAAAATATCAAACCTTCAAATATAAATTTACCAGTACACCTGTGCGATGATTTCGCACTGCAGTCTAATATTTTAGGTAGATTTCGTAAGAAATACTCCCTATTACATTCTCCCCTATGTTATAATTTCTGAAAAATTTTTGCAGATCTACGCCGATCATGACTCCCAGAACCCAAAAACCAGTTCAAAACTTTATATCGATCTATCTATCTATCTATATCACTTTTTTATGGACACGATAACTTTATTAATTCTATACAAATCTCTTCCAAACTGATACATAAAATCAAGGGGCATGAAATCTCGGTCCAGTTCGTGAATGGGCAAAAGTGAACCAGGGGGGGGAGAGAATGGGGGGCCTTTTTGTGAAAAAAAAAACATAACTTCTTAATTAGGATACGTATCGAATCCGTTTAAAGTTATTATTACTTCTATTAAAAAGGCCGAAAATTTATGTAGATTTTTGATATCATTAAAAATGGCCTCCGGGAGGGGGGGGGAGCTAGGGGTTTAAGAAGAAAAAAATTCATAATTTCGTCAATTCACAAGATATCAAATCCGCTGAAATTTATGATAAATCCTCTTAATATTATCTAAAACTTTTATACTGACAAGTTTTTTATAAAACCAACCCTTACAGCAAAATAAATAAATAAAATAAAAAATAAATAAAATATAAAAACAAAAAAATCCCTGCCTGCTCCGCCTACAAACACATTTAGATTTCGAAGTGGACGGTCCCAACTGCAGCATCATGACAAAAAGGTCATTTCTTCTGCAATTCTCTATAAACAAGCGCCCCACGGTCTGCGTCTTCGAAATCTACCTGTGCCTGTAGGCCGAGCCGTCAGGGGGTTTTTTAGATGCAGGTTTAAACTTCTAAAGAAAAATTAAGGACGAAAATATCTGCAAACAACATTAGTCAAGCCAGAATATCATGTCATTCATTCCATCAAAGTTAAAATGAAAACTGATCAAAGATAGCAAGAGCCACGCACGAGGGAAAAAAAATAACAATCGTATTTTAACTTCATTAGAAGATGACGTCATCCGCTTTGTGAAAAACACGGACAAAAAAAAAAAAATGAGCACATATAAAATAGAATTTAATATAATATAACATAGCATACATTTTAGACTACATGTAAAATACCACTGCTGCGATCGATCGATTCGATGGTGTCTTTTTCCTCAAACATTTGAATTTGAATTTTGCTTTTTAATCATAAATATAAAATAAACCCGTGCGTCCCGCTTTGTTTTTTATTGTGCTATTTTTTTTTTATATATAATTATTGTTGAGCATGCTATAATGTAGTATTTTATTTTTGTGGCAACAATGATTAGAGAAAAAAAATCATTTCACTGAAAAAAACAATGCTGATTTAATTTTTAATCAAAAAACATGTTTTAAAGAAATGTGAGTATACTATGTCAGAAGCCGGTTCAAAAACCTTTTGAATGATAGTTCATTCATTTTTGTGCATTTTGTAAATGCATAGAAAAAGGGATGTTGGCAACAGAAACAATACATATGATTAACTAATGTAAAATTTTAAAGCATATGTAAGTACGAGGAAGTCAGAAATTATAACTTATTGTATGATAAAATATGAAAAACTACATAAATAAATTTTTATTCTTAAAATGAAAGCATATATAAAACATTAAAATACATGCAATTTGGTATAATTGCAACTCAAGTAATATATATATATATATATATATATATATATATATATATATATATATATATATATATATATATATATATAAATTTGGTCTCTTATCACAGTTATTTTGTAATTTATTTTTAGTTTATATAATTCGTGTAATAAATCAAACTGTGCTTTAAATTTTTTATCACTTTAAGGTGATTTTGATGTTCAAAAATAGTAGAAGGAAAACAGCGTAAAGGTTGGCAGCTATGCAAACATCGTAGATGTAGCTTTAACGTGTATCAAATGGTACTGTTAGTATAAATGTATTGTTGCTAGTGATTTTCTGATTCCTTTTTAAGCATAAAAGAATAATACTTGCAAGCATGTTTATTGAAATAATTTGGAATCGAAAAGTTCTTTATTTTCAAATAAAGGAATTACATCTTTAGCTATAAGTGATTATTGTCTCAGGACGGCAATTTGTTCCTTTCCTGCGCTGTCGCGTCCGAAAATTCAGTTTAAAATGACAACTTTGACAGCATTATTTGAAAATATTTTGCCTTTACAGGAAAACGAAAAAAAAAATTATTACATAGTTTCTTAATAAGTTTGTGAATAAAAATTAATTAAAAAATGTGTTAGAAATTTCACAGCTTAGATTTCAGAACAGCCTTAAATAAATAAAATGTATATGCAAAAAATTTAAGTCAGTAAATAAAAGAAATGCATTATGTAATAAAATTTTATTAAATACATTTACTGTTAATTATCATATATTTAAAATTCTAAATATTTTTTTCTGTTTAATTATATTTATCTTACAAAGCTTCGCTTAATCTTAATTATTATTATTTTTTCAATTTCGGTTCAGATTACTGGGTTTCTACTGATATGGGTAAGCAGAAATATTGATGTACAATGCTTTCCCCCGAAATTGAACCATTTGTTTGGATAGCTAAATACATTAGCAATGTAACTCCAAATTTGAGGAAATATAATTAAAACATATCAATATTGCGGAAATTCTTAATCTAGATCATTTAATTTAAAAGCGTTATTTAGCGCAGCTATTTACCTCCTGTAACATTACAAAATCCCTTTTTAATTATAGCTAAACCATGTGTTTCTCTCAATAACATGAGATTACAATTGACTAATCGATAACTATAAAAAAAATAAAAATAAAAACTGGCTTAAACCGCGCTGGAGGTCTGCATGAGCTGAAATTTTCACGCCCGGTCCCGGCCCGAATGAAACCATCTTGTTCCGGAGTCCCCCAGAAAGTAAAGTCCAAAACCAAACCCATCCCCTATACAGATCTGTAGCCAAAAGCTAATCTCTAATCTTCTAACTTACATTTACTTGGCACAGCGTGTCTGTGTTTACCCGGAATCGGCTTCAAACAGGAAGTGACGTTTCCAAGAAAATGGGGCTGCTAGAAAAAGAAGATTTTCGCCCATGCGAAAGTCAGCGCCATCTATTGAGTGAAGGCGATTTCCTTATTATCTGACGCTCCTTTTTAAATGAAAAGGCACTTTTTCATGGCAAGTATCACTTTCACATGTTAAGTGTATTTACAAGTGCTGTACATTAGTACAGTATGTACGTACTGTACTGTAAATGAAAGTCATTGCTTGCTGAACATCTTGGTCAAAGTAAGCTATTTGACAGTCTTAATCCGTTTCCGGGCTGCCAAGTCCCGCATCCGCTTGACAGTGAGAAGTTGCATGTGGTCACACTCAGGCTGACGCTCCATTCACTTCAACACAGTTTCAAGGCTGACAAATACTTCACTAGCTGATGGTCCTGTGTCTGCTTCAACCTCGACATTAAGGTCATCCTCTTCCTTGACATTTTCTTCGTTCACACTTTCAATAAGTTTATCATTATTTAGAATTTGAAACACAGGTGGGCCGGGCCGGCCACCTGTTGACGGACGACAGCCAATAATGGAAGTGCACTATGAGACGGTGACCATCCCAATAATGTTCGCGCTGCGCCTACACTAGATTCGCGGAGGGAAGGACAGTAGTGCGCGTAGATAGAATCATTGTTTTACGAATCGCAGTATGTTTCCGTCTTCATTTTTTTTTTCTGAAATTCTGAAAGCGATTCGGATAATCAGCGATTTGGATAGTCGGAGTTCGGATAATTGGAGTTCTACTGTACCAGCAGAAGAATCTGCAATTGGTGTGTCAATGATGAGTTGTGAAATATAATTAACACATGGGCTGATAAGTTCCCGGTCTAATAAAGAAAACACAACTTTTTAACAAAGCTTTATAACTTTATGACTTTATAACTTTAATAAATAACATAACTTTAATAATAAATAATAATAATTTAATAATAATAATAATAATTTAATAATAATAATTTTATAATAACAATTTTGTAATAATAATTTTATAATAATAAATTAATAATAATAATTTTATAATAATAATTTAATAATAAATAACATAATTTTATAACGAAAAAGCTCAGTGCTCGGAACTCGTTGTTGTTTTTGGTCAAAAGTCAACACGCGTGGCAGCCACTTTCACAACAGCTTTTTCATAGACAAATGTTTATTCAAAATAAAACCTACACATTCCTTGGATATCTTCAGAGTCTGAGCTATCTCCTGCAACTTCACTTTACAGTTCCCCAAAACGATTTTGTGGACTTTTTTTATGTTTTCCGGAGTAACCACCTCTTTTGCATGGTGCATCACTGGTGTCCATACGACCACGTTTACATTCAGCAAACCAGTCAATATTTACCTGGTGCAGTGTCCGGATAACGCTTATCAAGCCAAGCTTTTGTTTGAACGGTGTTTTTCCCATCAAATAACAATTCTTGAAATTCTTGTTTATCCATTTTTTTTGTTTATCAACAAAGTCGTTCAACTGAAACCACTCTAATGTTTTATCCACACGGTGAATCGTCATGACATATTTTCTACTACCTTTTAAAGGTTAGTATTTACTAAAAAAACCATCGGTTCGGCGATTGCAACACCATCTGTGTGCCAGACCGGGAACTTATCAACCCATGTGTTACATTACTTTCATCTGTTGATGAGAGTATTTAAAATGAAAAAGAAGTCTTTAAAAATGTATCCAGAGCTGTCAACCTCTGCATTTGGGCATTACTTCATGAATTGTGAAATGTTTTAAACTTTGGAACTCCTAATGTTATTTTATGATTATTTATTTTATTCATTTATTTATTTTTATTATTTATTTATTTATTGAATTTTTTTGGGGGGTGGCGGGTAGATTGAACTTTTGTTTAAGTGTGTGATTATTCACTGTAGTTGGTAGATGTGTCACTATAGTTTTAATTGTGTGAATCCCAAATCTGTTGACAAATAAAATATGTTTAACTAATGTATCAACTCTCCATTTTTAAGTAACTGCATTATTGATCTTTATATCCCCCCCCCTCCCCCTACAAGAACAATCTTCAAATTAAAAAAAATTTAGGAAATAGTGAGATTGAAAAAAAAGATGAAAGAAAAAGACAATGAAATTGAAAAATTGAGGGCAAACCCATCTGCAATGTGGAATGCCCTTGGTGAATTGGTAGAAATCATAAAATCTAATAGTAAAAAACTTGATTCAATTTTGATAAAAATGGAGCAGATACAGAACTATAAAGAAGGATCGTCTACAGAAGAAGTCCAACAAATGTTAACTCTACTCCCTGTTGGAATAGGGGATTTTGATAAATTAAATGAAAACATCTGAGGAAATATTCATTTCAAGTGAAGTCTTGTATGTACCTTTGTATCAGTAATTTGTTTATAAAATGTAGAGATGAAAATGCTAATAGGTTATCTTGTATTTTTGTGGTAAAAGATATTGGACACAAAAGTTCTTACAATTTTATTTGGAAAATATTTTTTGCTTTTATGTAAAATGTTAAATAGAACCAAAAGAAATGAATTATATATATATATATATATATATATTTATTTATTTAAATTAAATGATAAGCTATGTATTTCATAATCCATTTTTAACTATTTGCACTTCTTTATCGAGTGTGACTCGACAATGCTTGTCCCTCCTACTATTTCAGTATTAAACTTTGACTACCACTAATTTATAAAAAATATTTTTATAGAATATTTCTACTGCATTTGTAATAATAATCTATTTGTAGTATTATAGATTACAGTAAAAAAAAAAAAAAAAAAGTAGCCAAATAGTGATCAAGGCTTTGAAACAATTTTCAAAGAGTGGTAAGGGTTAATCTAAGTTTGCTGTTTTCTTTCTTCTGGAAAGGCAAGAATAAAATCAATTTTAGTAATGGGTGATTAAAATTTTTTTTAATTTGCTTCGATTATTTGAATATGAATGCTTATCGGTTGTCATATTGACTCAATATTTCTTTATTCAGACTATGCTATTAGTCTTAAATTGTAATTAAAATAGCCTGATGTATGCATAATGCATACCGTAAAATCCCGTTAATGCGCCCCCCCCTAAATGCGACGGAAAATCATGAAATAATCAGGGGGGGCGCTTACACGGTATTAAAATTGTAGTATATGATATTTATGGGTGGGGAAGGGAGATACTAATGGCTGATCATTGCAAAGTATGCATTATTGTAATAAAGTGGCAAAAGAAAAACATTTTGAAAAAAAAATTATATACAAAATAGAAAAACAGTATAACTTCACGATTAATGGTGATTTCAGATTATAGAAAAATCTGGATTTCAGAAGCTTTGAAACTGGAATGTATTTAGATAAATAATAACTCTAATATCTCTCATTAATATGGTAATAGAAAAATAAGAGGAACTTAATAATTTAAAATAATTAAAAAACATTGAGAAATTGCAGTTGAAAATGTCCTGAAATACTTTATAGAACTAATAACATATTATGTGGTGTCGCCATCTGTTGTAAATTAGAAAGATTAAATAACAGTTTTTTTTTTATCATGATTTCATATCTCTAAATACTAAATAAATAATACAAATCACAAAAATTGAGAATATACAGAACAAATTGGCAGTGTTGCCAGATTTTTAAAACGAAAAACATTGCTACCACAAAGTACCCTACAAATTCGATTGTGGCGCCATCTACTGAATCTAATATCAATCGATAAATTTTTTGTGATTGGTTTTCATAATAACATTAAATACGACTATAAATTCTTTGATAAAATAAATAGATTCTTTTTTAATCAAAATATTTCACACACAGAATCAAATACACATTTTTAAACTTATTTCATAAGAAACTTTCACTGTCGATATTTTTATTACCTTCATATCGCCATGGAGATAAAGTTACAGCAAAACTAATGTTTGATTATATAGCTTTTTCAGACTTACAATAGTTGAAATTGTGTACATTACTTTTGTGTTTGTACATGTTTGCGATATATCAAAGAATCGTCATGCCTTTCTGATCCGTCAAAAAAAAAAAAAAAAAAAAAAAAAAAAAAACACTCTTGAGATACAATTTTTGGTGTTGATCTTGAAGTGTGCAGCGAAATTTCTTTTGGGGGGGAGGGTGCTTTCTCGGGATTTTTTGAATTTTCCAATTTGTTTACAAAGTAGGAGGGGGGCGCTTGATCGGGAAGGGCGGATTAACGGTATTTTACGGTAGACTTTTGTTTTAAGGTTAAGCCTGTCATGACAGGATATGTGAGTGATATAGGATGTGTAAACAGTCCTTGATTTTAACTATTACTATATCTGAATATTAATTTTTACTTTTTTAATAAAACTTTATTTTTAAAAAAATTCTGTTTGGAACTAGTGATTCTCAAAAATTATAAATTTACTAGCAGGCTGTGTAAGCTATACTGATTTTTAATTAATATCTCATCTAATTATGGTAAGATTCCTTAACAAATAGAAAAAGTGATATTCCTGTATTTTTCTGTGATAAATGGTATCAATTTTCTGTCTCAGAGGAGTTCTGGATACAAACAGATGTTTATAGTTTTTAATAGATAATATTGACAAATTTTAATACTATAAACAGAGTTTCCCCCAGGTTAAAAAAAGGGCAGGGTGCTGCTGGTGAAAAAAAAGCACTTTTTTTAATTCTTAAGGGCACTTTTTTTAATTATTAAAGGTATTTTTTTGGTTTTTAAAGACACTTTTGATACATAAAAGTCAGGGCACTCTTTTTAAGACAACATTGAGTCAGTTTTTATTATGAAAGCAAATTTTTTAATGCAAAAAGGAGAAAATGTACTTTTTTTACCGAGGGGCAAGAAGGGTGCTACTTATTTAACTAGAAGGGCAAGAAAGGTGCTAATTATTTTTATGAGGGGCAAGAAGGGTGCTATTTTGTAAATCAAAGGGCAGGCAGGGTGCAGCACCCTTCTGAAACTGTCTGGGGAAACTCTGCTATAAACCCTTCATAACAAGCCTCCTATGTCTATCTTTTAAAGTTTCTTTCTTGGTTGTCATTATTTTATTTTGTATTTTTTAGTTACAAATCCTAATGACATCTTCTGGCAAAGATGCTAAAGCCATGGTTGCAAGCATGCTAAGAAAATTAATTACTGATGATGTTTGAGAAAATTTTTCTTTAACTGAAAAACAGCTAAAAACAAGAGCTGCAAAAGAGTCCTTTGAAAAGACAGTAACTTATAAGCTGATAACAGGTTTATTGATTTTTATATAATTTAACAAAATATTGAATAGCATTTGATAATATTGAATAATATAGTGAGTTCATACACAATTTTTGAATGAATATTCTGATGTTTTTTCTAAGAAAATTCTTTTCTTTTTTAGTGATTATTCCATAAATTTTTTTTAGAATAAATAGTGTGGCATGTTCTTGTTTACCTGTCTATCTGACCTATAACTTTTGAAAAGAATGGGCCAATCACCACAAAATTGAGATATGTTACACACACAGTACTGTTTGGATTGCAAAATGAGATAACTAAATCACATTTTGTCAATTACAGCTTTGTCATTCTAAGACAATATAAACATATAATCTACACATGTTTAGAGATTTAGTGAAATCATGTGTAATTTCATATAGTAGTAAAAAATATTCTGTGTATAATGTGTACCCTTTTATTTATTTCCTTTGGAGGGGTACATTATACATGACTAAATGTGGTACATATTAAGTATAGTGTTGGTTGTTAGGAATTTTTTTTAAATTTTAGAATGCTAACATAATTTTCAAATAGTAATACTCACTTGTTTTTACTATCTGTCATTAAATAAGGCGAGTATTATTGTTCAGAAAGTGGTAGCACTGTGAATTTACACAAACCTCTTGCATAAATTTTATTTTGTTGGTACCACTTTTTTTAAAAAACAGTTAACTTTATTAATCACGAAAGTGTCTTAATTAAGTAAGACAAATATTACTTTTCTTTTTCACTGGTATCAAAAACAAAGTGCTTATTAAATTTATTTACTTTGGAGGAGAACATTATACATGACTAAATGTGGTACATATTAACTGTAGTGTTGGTTCTTAGGCATTTTTTTAAATTTCAGAATGCTAACATAATTTCGAAATAGTAATACTCACTTTATTTAATCTATCATTAAATAAGGTGAATATTATTGTTCAGAAAGTGGTAGCACTGTGAATTTAACCTGTTCAGTGCTCTACACAAATCTCTTACACAAATTTTATTTTGTTGGTGCCACTTTTTTTAAAAAACAGTTAACTTTATTAATCACGAAAGTGTCTCAATTAAGAAAGACAAATATTACTTTTCTTTTTCACTGGTATCAAAAACAAAGTGCTGTATGCACTTTTCAAGATGCCTATATGCACCCATGGTCTCAAAAAGGTTTTTTTTTTCTTTTAAAAGCCCTCCTGAACTGGCAACACATTAACTGATTCACTTAACTATAATGTTTTTTGTTGGATCCTATTTGACTCCACCATTTGATGATAATTGCTTTTTTTTTTTATTGACAAAATCATCAGTATTAAGACAAATAAGTTGTAAAAGCCAATGTATGATATTTTTTTTACGTCATTGAATGATTCATATTCAGGCACTTATATGTATTTTTAACAATGTTCTGCCGACTTATTGGCATTTTCACAAGTTAAAATAATTAAAGCACTAAAACATGTCGGTCATTAACACTGACATCAGTATCTAGGATTCTATTTTATATTTTTAGAAATATATTACCAAGTTGTCTTATATCGAATTTATTAAATTTGTGAAATAAAATATGTAAATTTACAGTTTTATTAAAATATACAATTAATTATGCATTTAAATTCTTAAATTATTTTTAGCATTTAGTGCATCAGTGACATTTTTATTTCTAAATTGTTATTTTTCTTATCAGTAACTACTAAAAAATTTAAAATGGCAACATTTTTGCTTTTTTAAATTGTTGTTATAATATGATGAATGTAAACAATTCTTAAATCTCTAATTTGTCATCTGTTAAAAAGTCCAAATGCAGTCAAATAGAATCTTACCAATTTTTTTAATTTAAATATATTTAGATGCCATTTACAGTTTAATAATAATTTTTTATTTTTTTTTACTTACATTCTGTACATTTATTGTAATACGTTATTTCCTTTAACTTTGTATATCTGATGTATATGTGTCTATATTTATTTATTTTTCTTTTGCTAGGGAAAAAAGAAAGCCTTAAGAAGAAAAGATAGAGTACACTGAAGATGACTATAATCTAAATTTTTATAATAATTCTTTATATGTAAATAAATAAAATTTTATAGACTGAATGATATTTTATTTGTTTTAGAAAATATTGTCTGTACTTAGAAATACTTTTCTTTGTTTCAGACTAAGTTATTAAAAATGATTATAATTGATAAACAGTAATTTAACTTAGTTAAATTACAACAAAAATAATAATTAAAATTGATTTAATGTTTGCTCTGTCACATATAGAAAAGTATTTCTCTTGTAAGGAAAATAACTAACAACAGACCCACCCGTGAATTGCGAAGCAATTCACATTGAGACCGCTACGCGCTCCCAGCTCGTTTCGCTCGCTTGCCCCTTTTAGGTAGATTTCGTAAGAAATACTACCTATTACATTCTCACCTAAGTTGGAAATTTTGAAAAATTTTTGCAGATCTACGCCGATCATGACTCCCAGAACCCAAAACCACCCCCAGTTCAAAACTTTATATATCTATCTATCTATCTATCTATGTCACTTTTTTCTGACCACGATAACTGGAAAAATTCTGCATAAATCTCTTCCAAACTGATACATAAAATCAAGGGTCATAAAATCTCGGTCAAGTTCGTTAATGGGCAAAATCGAACCTGGGGGGGGGGGGGGATTTTTGTGAAAACAGAAAAACCCTCATAATTTCTTTATTATTATACGTATCGAATCCATTTAAAGTTATTATTACTTCTAGGAAAAGGGCCGAAAATGTATGTATGACAGATTGTTGATATAATTAAAAATGGCCCCAAGGGGGGTTTTAGAAGAAAAAAAAATCATAGCTTCGTCAATTCATAAGATGTCAAATCCGCGTAAATTTATTATTAATCCTCTTAGTATTATCTAAAACTTTTATACTGACAAGTTTTCTATAGGACCAACCGTTATAGCAAAAAAAATTAAAAACAAAAAAAATCCCTGCGGGCTCCGCCTGCAAACAAGTTATTTTTCGAAATAGGCGGTTCCAACTCCCGCATCTTTTTGAAACTGATACATAAAATCTCGGTCAAGTTCGTTAATGGGCAAAATCGAACCAGGGGGGGGGGGGGGGGGGCTTTTTGTGAAAACAGAAAAAAACCACATAATTTCTTAATTATGATACGTATCGAATCCGTTTGAAGTTATTATTACTTCTAGGAGAAGGGCCAAAAATTTATGTGTGAAAGATTTTTGATATAATTAAAAATTGCCTTAAGGGGGGGGAAAGGGGGGTTTTAGAAGAAAAAAATTCATAACTTCGTCATTTCCCAAGATTTCAAATCCGCTTAAATTTATTATAAATCCTCTTAATATTATCTAAAACTTTTATATTGACATGTTTTTTATAGGACCAACTCTTATAGCCAAAAAAAAAAAAATCCTTGCTGGCTCCACCTGCAAACAAATTTGGTTTCGAAGTAGGCGGTTCCAACTGCTGCATCATCGCAAAAAGGTCATTTCTTCCGCAATTCCTGACAAACAGGCGCCCCACAGTCTGCGTCTTCGAAATCTACCTGTGCCTGTAGGCCGAGCCGTCAGGGATTTTTTATTTTTGCAGTATTTCTAGCCGGAATAAGTACTACCATAAATCATTTAAACATATGAAATTGACAATTTTTTTAATGTAAAAAAAGTAATTGAACTCTGGTGAAAACACAACTAAAAATGCATTTAGTTGGAGCTACTAATGAGCATATAAATCATTTAAATACTATGAATAAAGGATCTTGGAAACATAATTTGTTTAAAACTTATTGCACCTATAATATTGTACAGCACGGCTTATTCATTTAAAAAAACTATGTAATAGGAAGATAGTTTATCATCAATGATTGTTTAAATTTCGTTTGACATTTTACTATTCTATTTGGTTATAGATTTCTGCAATAGATGGCAGCAGGTGCAACCTAGGCAGTTGATATTTTTATTTCTCTCTGATTTTTCATGTGAGTGAAATTCATAAATAAATTATAAATAAGAGTTGGGAATTCATTTGAAATTAGCAGTATTACTCATAATTAAAATGAGGAATAATCTGAGACGCTTTGGATTACGTACATGTTATTTTATTTTTAATATTTGCTAGCTTGATTTTCACTGCTCTGACACTGCCTGCCATCTTGGAGGCGGAACTGATCTATCTAACACAATCTAGTCTTTTCATTGGTCTGAGCTCTGGAAACTACGGTTGTTGCCAACAATAAGCTAGAAATTCAGCCCTATTTCCGCGCCACGTAAGACAAATATATATATAGATAGGCAGCCCAGAAAAATCCGAAGTTGAGTTATTTTTAAGTTAGTGTTTTGGGCCCTTTCTCTATTTAGCTTTTTCCCCATTTCTGCATTCCACTTAAGACTGTGGGGCCCTTTGAAGTTTTTGTAAACTAAATTGTTAATAATTTGCTAACTTTTAATCGATTTTCATCGTTTTAAAGGCATTTTCTCCACGTAGTTATTCCCTCCATTTCTATAGTCCACTTAAGACTCTGGCACCCCTTTAAGTTTTTGTGCCCTAAATAGTGAAAAAACTTGTCCCTTTTTTATTTATTCTTCTTTGTTTTGGGGCCCTTTCTCAATATAGTTATTTGACCATTTCTACATTCCAGTTAAGACCCTGAGGACTGATATGGGGCCCTTAAAGTTTTTGTTCTCTAAGTTGTTAATAACTTGTCCCTTTTATCTGATCTTCTTCACTTTTTGGGTCCTTTCTCCATTTAGTTTTCCCCCATTTGTACTTTCCATTTAAGACCCCAGCTCCCTAAGGCCCAGTTAATTTTTTGTGTCATAAATTGTTAATAACTGGCCCGATTTTTATCTGATCTTTTTTTTTTTTTTTTTTTTTTGAAGCCATTTTTTTTTTAGCTTTTTGCCCATTTCTAGGTTCTTGTTAAGACACTGGGGCCTGGTACGAGACCCGTTGGCGGTTTTGTTTCCTAAATTGTCAATAAGTTGCCCCATTTAATGCGATAAACTTTGTTTTTGGAGCCTTTTCTCCATTTAGTTATTCCAGTTAAGATCCTGAACTTTTTGCACAACATGCATTTTTCACCCCTCTAATTGTGTGATCCTCCCAATGCATAAATTTAAATTTTGGACTCCTCTCCCCGGCCACCACCCTCATATTTTTATTGGAGCCTTAGAGCTTTTTTTATGTCTTTCTTTAAAATATTATTCTAATGCTACAATATATCCAGTGCTGCCATTTGCTACTAAAATGCTACTTTTTGCTACTATTTTCAGCTGTAGGAGACTAAGGCAACTTTTTTAAGCAAAAAAGGCTTGAAAAGCAACTATTTCTAACAAACAGGCAACTATTTTATGAAAAAGGAGACTTTTTGAAAATTTTATTCCAGCTTTTTCAAATACATGTTGCAGGAAATGTGAAACAACAATAACAATTTTTTACCATTCCAGTACAATTTTTAGAGATATTCAATACCATTGCCAAACAGCACTTTTCTTGATCAAGAGTCAATTTCACTAATTTTTTTCTTAATTGTTCTAATTGCTGCTGCATAGTAACAGTAAGCAATTAAGCAATTACACTTTGATCCCCAAGCATACATAGTTTTAAATCATTCAAATTCTATTTCTCAAACGAAAAAAAAAAAAAATTGCCCTACTTGTTGCCCATTAATAACAATAAATAAATCATCTAAATAACCTCCTCCATTAAAAAATTTCTGCTTCTTCCTTCGCCCTTATCTCCCCTCTCACCCTCATGCTGTGTTTCAAATCATTTAAATCTCTTTATTTTTTTTAAAAGAAAAGACATCTGCCCTACTTACTGATCACTGCTTCTAATAACAATAAATAAGCAATGATCATCTATAATTTCCCTCCCCTCTCATTTAAAATTTACTTTTCTCCCCCCTCCCCCCTAACATGCAAGGAAATTTAAAATCTGTATTTTTATATTTAAAAAAATTCTCCTGTCCTACTTGTTGCTCTCTAGTGCAATAAATAAATAATCAGGCTTATAAACTACCCCTTCCTTCCAAAATTTTTGGTTCTCCCCTTTTCCCAACTCCTCCAACATGCAGATTTTCAAGTATTTCAAAAATTTTTTTTAGGAAAAGTAGTTCTGTCCTATTCGTTGTTAACTAATAACATTAAATTTAAAAAAAATTATCATCCACCTCTCCTTCTTAAATTTACATTTCTCTCTCTTCCCCCCTCCAGTGTAGAAAGAGGTTTAAAATATTTATTTAGAGAAAAAGTCTCACTTAATTGTGTTATAATATGAGCTTAAAATATTTAAAATAAAATTCTTTATTTAAAAAAATGTCTGTCATATTCATTGCTTTCTAGTAACAATAAATAATTAATCAGTCATCTAAAATACTCCCACCCCATCATGCTTGATTTATGTTTTCTCCCACTTCTGCAGTTTCAAACTCTTCAAAATTGAAATTTTATAAAAATAAATTGCTGTATTTGATACTTTGTAGTAATGATAAATATCAAAGACCTAAATTTCCCCCCCCCTCCCCCGAAAAATTTCATTTGTAAATAATTTTTGAAATAGATTTTCTTAATGTCTAGTGCATCACCCTAAATCAGGACGCCAACTATGTTGTAGTATTCTACAAAAAATGTCATTTCAAATTAAGCAAATACATACATAAAATAAAAACTTCATACTGCAGTTTCAAACTCTTTAAAATATTTAAAATTCTTTAAATCTGCAGTTTAGGAAAAGTTCCAAGAAAGATTTCTTGAAGTTCATTACAAAAGCAAAAATGAAATGCTGGAAATACCACTATTACATCTGGAACTAACAAAAGCTCTATCAAGTGTTGATCCAAAAGTTGCAACATACTAAATTCAAATGTCATGAAAACTAGAATGGATTTACTTTTAACAATTTTGTTACATAATAATTAGATAATATGTAAAAACAGTACAGAATTTGTGCAGATTGCATACAAAATGTTGTATTGTTGCAATCAGAAAAACTTAATCATTTTTAAGGAAAGTTCAGAGAATAGTCAGAAAATTTGTAAAAGGAAAATCATTATCTACCCTGATCTCAACACTGTGACTATTTTAAATAATACTTTATATGCAACTATTATGCTACTAAATCAGCCATGATATGCAACTATTTTTGCTACTATTTTTGGCTTCAAAGGCTACTAAAGCAACAATTTTGAATAATTTTTGGAATGGCAGCCCTGTATATCTAAAAAAAATCTTTAAATATATATACTAAAACACTTATTTTGCTTAAAAGATGTCAAAATATCAATAAAACATTAAAGATGTTAAAATTTACATGTTTTGATTTATTCACAAAATCATCAGAATATACACAAAATATAAACTCAATGTACATAAAACCAGAGTGCCTGAAGAGTCCCTATATGAAAGAAGGTACAATGCCCTCTATAATTTTAATTTTAACACCGCTCTTAGCTCCACCTACAGACTGCTTCCCACTGTTATTCAACCACTCAACCCAAATTTTGGAATGTTAAATGACAATGTATCATTACATGCTTTAGAACTTCTTAAATAAATTTCAATAGATTCCCCCACAAAAAGTTGTAAATAAAAATTGGATCTATAAATCAATTTAGCTTCATTAAATAGGATGTTGATGCTCTCTTTATTACTTAATCTTGATAAGGCAGCTCTGTTATACTTAACATCTGCAATATGTTCCTTACTTCTAATATTGAATTTCCTCTGTGTCATACCAACATAATTCCTAACATCCCCCTCCCCAATAAATGGAATAACATATAAATCCGAAAGGTCATCCTTATCCACAGGATCAATTCTCGTGCTAAAAACAGTCTTTAACTTCGGGGGAGCCCTCGCGACTAAACTCGAGCCAAATGCTTTTAAAGGAAATTTTATAAACTCAAAGGAACCCGGATAATAATTCATAACCACACTTTTCAACTTCACTATCTGTTTTATTTTCAGTAATGCCTTTGTTCATTTTATTAATAAAGTTCTGAATTAATTTATTAACCAAATTCATGCGATACCTGTTGTCAATAGCGATAAGTCTAATTTTATCCAATACACCTCCCAAATTTTCTGCAGAAGAAACACTGAATGCTCTATTAATCGGGAATCTGAAGGTAGATAACTTATAAGAGTATAGAGTGCACGCATAAAAAGGTATGATATTTAAATTAGCTATTGGTTTCCTGTAAACAGAACGAACCAACACATCTCCCTCTCTCTTAAACTCTACAACTATAAAAGGTAATCTCCACCCTTCTCAAGTTCAAACCTAAATTAAATATTACCATCAATAACATTTAACTACTGAACGAATGCCAATAAACTATCACATCTCCCCCCCCTTCTGCCAAACAATAAGAATATCATCTACATACTGAAGCCTAATTAAAGGTTGTAATTCAAATGTGCTAAAAATCTTAGTTTCAAATCTTAGCTAATTATTCTAATGATTAATTCATAACCTATTGCTTAATTTTGACTAATTGAAGATCTAAAGCGCTTAGTACTAGAACCTCTTAAGATGTTTTCATCATAGGGCCCTGCTCAAAACTATCAGTTGGACTTCTTTTGAGCCCTCTACTATAGCTTCCTTAAAAATCGTCCGATTCACTAGCTTTTTTTTTTCTAACAACTTCTTATGTTTAAGTCTTAAATACTCTCTTTGCGTACCCCTATGTAACTACAGTAACACCTGCTAAGACGGAATATAAATATATATATCTATAAATATTACTGAAAATGTTTTGAAAATTAAGGTTATTTTAATGCTCGCTTTGAAATGTTTGGAAAAAACTATTACCTCACAAAAGTCCACAGCATTATCGAATGGTAATAAAATGCAATAAAACTTGCTAAGACGGAAGTGTTAGAGACTAAAGAAAAGTTCAGTTTTAACCGGGTTTCCGACTTAATAATACGTATAATTGTTTAATATTCCTTCCAACATATGAAAGTTGAACCTGTCTTTTATGGAATCCTCTCTTAAACGGAAGTATTTCCAGCTACTATATGAAGGACAAAAAATTTTCTTGGACCTTAGCTACCACCAATTTAAAATATTAATCTACTTCTTGGGGCCCTTGGCGCAGCTTCTTTAAAAATGATCCTATTATCTTTCAATTTTCTTAAACATACCTCTAGGTCCTCAAGCTACTTTATAAACTACTAAAAATTTCCTTAAACCCCAAAATCGGCTTTAAGATATAAAATCATACAAACCTGAGGATTGTTTTAATTTATTATCACGGCCCTGAGCAACGCTGGGTGGGTGATCTAGTAATAAACTACAAATTATAGTAAAAACTCACATGAAAACAATTCAGCTATGACCTTTTATAAATTATTTTATACAGATTTCCGTTTTAGAAGATATATATATATATAGTATTTGTATAGTATTCTTTCCACCAAGACTATAAAGTTTTTTCATTTAAGGCGGTATTCAAAAAAAATATTTTTCCACACTCAACAACTCAAAACTTTGAGACACATTCCCAGACTCATTTTTAAAAGTAACAACAGGAAACTTGGCGGCGTGATTTATAAAGACATTTATAAGGGCCCCATGTTTTTATTTTTCGTTCAATTAATTAGAAATTGATTTACAGACAATTAATTTAAAAAGTACGATCATTTTTTTTGTTCCAAGCGCTATCGCGTTGGGAAATTCGGTTCAAAATGTCCACTTTGACAGCATTTTTTTTAAATATATTCTGCCTTTATGAAAAAATCGAGACAGTGGGGACATGATAAAGTTTCTGAATAAGAGAACCTGCCAATTAGATACATTTTAGAGCAAAAATGAATTTACAAATGTGTCTCAAAATAAGCAGTTTGGATTTGAATACACCCTTAAGATAGAATTCCAGTATAGGTAGTTCTTAAAGGTGTTACTGTATGAATTAACCAACAGGAATTATGACTAATAAATAATTGTAAACATTAAATCAATGTATTCTTTTACATACAGATCCTGTAATAACGGAATCGCTAAGATCAGACTATAATTCCGTTTTAGACAGGTTTTTGTTTTGCTGGCATATTTGTATGGTGTTTCTTCCTTTGGAACCATGCAATTTTCCGTTACAGACAGGTTCCATTTTCAAAGGTTTTACTATACTATACTATGCTCATTATATGTAACAATGTATCGCCCCCCCCCCCCCCCCAATTCCCAAAGAGGACTCTCTGGATTCTGTCCATGAGCAGTTAAAGATCAAAGTTTCTTCAAAAAGCAATTTCTTTAATCTTTGAAAAAAACTTTTGAACAGGAACGATCTTTATAGCAAAATCTGAGCAATATCTTGAGTTGAAGTAGGGTGGAATTACCAGTTTGGTACCAACCGGCATGTTGGCACTGTGCTTGTGATGGGGGAGATTGCGATAAGACGGTGTGTGATAAGATTATCTTATAAGAGAAGGGAGTTGTAGACTAATAAGGAATTTAATAAATTAAGGTATTTAGAAAATATTGAGGTATTTTTTGAGGGGAGATTTATTTTTGTGTGTTTTTAATTTATTCACAGCACATATGTTGGAGAAGGTGTTTTTGAGGGGAGATTTTTTTATTTTATGTAATTTTGGAAATAAAGGAAGACTGAAAATTTTTTGTTTCATGTGATAAAGATATTTCCTTATTGAATTAGAGAATGTCAAAGATAATGATTTTTTCTCAAGGAAAAGTTCTCTTTATAATGAATGATTGTTTTCTCTTTTGAGATTTTAACACAATATTTAAACGAATCTTTAATGATTCAGCATTGAAAAAATGTTAATTTATTTTTAAATAATATTACTATTACATGAAAAATTATACTCTGAATTTGAGTTTTTTTTAAACATTTATAGTAAAGATTTATAGTGTTCCTCAAGATTTTCTAACTGCTATTAATTTTTAAAATTCCTTATCAGTCTAAAAATTCATTAAAGCCCTAAACGAATACTAGACCTGGACCTTGTTTATCGACCAAGCACGCAAGGGCTAAGACCCAAATACTTTCTGGTCTTCAGTAATGCATTTATTAAAAAGTACTATAATGTTATAAAAATTAAAAGTCTGGTTTATTACTTGAATTGAGCAAATAAAAAATACACTAGAAAGTAACTATAAATAAACTGTTAGAATCATCATCTTTTGTATGATTTACTTTTTACATAAATGTCATTTATAACATGAAAATTTTTAATTACAGTTATTCACATAGGTTTTGTATGATTAGTTGAAAGTTCTTAAATATTTCAAAAGTACTCTTTGATCCCTAAAAGTCATTTTTATGCAAAATTTACAAAAAAATCCTTAACTTTACTCATGTTATTTCTTAATTAGGAGTGAAAATCTCCTGCATTTCAGTGATTTTCTGATGTAAATTTCCCCTCTCGAAATTTTACTCCTCCACCCACAAACACAGTACCAAACTTTAAAACTTTAATTTTTTAAAAACTTCTCTGCTCTTTTTGTTATTTTGTTGTAACAATAAATAGTCAACCGTATAAATTTTGTTAAAATTTCATCTGCATTCCTCACTCTCAAAATGTTACTGACCCTCTTACAGTAGTATCCAAAGTTTGAAATCTTTAATTTTATAAAAACTTCTGTCTAGTTGTTAGTTTAAATAAATAATCAATCATATAAATTTTATCTAAATCCCCCACCCCTCCTCTTCTGAAAATTTGCTTCCTTCCTTTTGCTCTCCCCCCCCATCCACTGTACACAAAGTTTAAAATCTTTTAAACTCTATTTTTTAAACTTTTTCTGCACTATTTTTTTTTTCTTTATTGTAACAATAAATAATCGGCCATAAATCCCCCCATTCAAAATTGGTGTCCCCCCTTTGTCCCTTCCCACTCTTTTACCAAGCACAGAAAATTTAAAGTCTTTAAAACTCCTTAGTTAAATTTTTTTTGTCCTATTTGTAAATCTTTAGTAAGGTTAATAAATCATTTTATAACCGCCCCCCCCCCCCCCCCCAAAAAAAAAAAAAAAAAAAAAAAAAAAATTCTTTTGTCTGTTCAGTTCAGAAAGTTTAAAACCTTTAAATGTCATTCTTTTTTTTTTTTTTTTCCTGCTGTATCTGCTGCTTTATTGTAACAACACTGATCATATAATTCCCGAAATCGACGTTCTTCTTTTTTCTTCCTTTACCAAGTACAGAAAAATTAATGTCTGTAAAACTAATTATTATTTTTTTATTTTTTGTCCCATAAGTATTAGTCATCTGAGACTCCCAAAAAATATCTGCTTTTCCCCTTTTCTCCCATAGCAGCTTACCAAGCTTAAAATTTTTAAACTCTTCATTTTTTTTCTTTTTAAATTCTGCTCTATTTGTTATTTTTTGTAACATTAAATAATCAACCATATAAAATCCTCCCCATTAGAAACTGCTGCTTTCCCCTTTTATTAGCTTCCTCTTAATTTTTATGTGTAGAAAATATTTTACTGATTTGCACTGTGCAAATAAAACGTATACACATAAGTTAATAATAATAATATTTTTTTTGTAATTATTATTTTTTTTTTCACACCAACGAAAAAATCCATATTCCTTCAGAAAATTATCTCAACTATCATTCATTTCAATGAAACTTTGAAAAATGTTTGTAAAATAACATTCTACGATTTTTTTTTTGTTAATATTTAAATTATAACTAGGTGCAGATGTTTTGCAGATGTTTTTTCTTCAAGTATATTTTATTTCTTTGCAGATGTTATTTGCTTTAGCTACGTTTATTAAACCCAACATCAATTAAAGGTAAATATAATTTCTTCTAAATTGTTTTTTGTAAAGAGTATAGATGGCAGCACTATGAAATTATCATTGGATTAGATTTGTAAACCCCGTTGCTGTTGCTATCGCATCTCATATGCTCTGCTTCTGCTCATCCCAAGCCACGCGGAATTGCACCAAGGTAGATATATCTATGGAATGAATCAATAATTTTGAAGTAGTCCTTCCTTTTAGCTTGATAACGATAATAAATTGATTAGGGTGTTTTTTAATTGCCATATTGATGTTTTAGTAATCGTCATCTGATTAACAAATTTAATTAGAGGTAAAATTTGTTCTTATTGGAATGAAGAATTTCCCCCCCAAGAAATGTTTTAGCATGTAAAGATAAAATATTTTAGCTTATAAGTTATAAGTAAGTAATAAGCTATCAGTTATAATATGTTTATAAGTTATAATAATTATAAATATCAATACCATTTAATATAGTTTTACATAATTATTATAAAGTATTAATGTACATAACGTTGTATTGTACTAACCAATGAAATTACTAATTTGCAGTTTTTATAATTTCTGTGATTACTAACGAATAAGAAGGTTAATTGTTTTGGAAAGCTGAAATTCTTGGTAATGCAGAGGAAAATAATCTGATTTTAATAAAAATAATTAGATTAAAAAAAATGAAATAATTTTTTTGCACCTTAGTATCTAGACATATTGATCTGTACATAGGATCCCTAGATAAGGAATCAATGTAGCACACCTAGAAAATTCTTTTCTATAAGCATTTAAGAAAATGTGATTTATACCACCATATCTTTAAACACTTCAAATATGAAAGAATATAATGTTAAGTATCTAACTTAAAGCTGTTAGTCAGTCAACTCCCAAATTTCCCTCACTAATGTTAAACATATGGGTATGAAATGCCTTCTTATATTTAAAATATGTTCTTTACCAAAAGGTGTTTTGGTAGGTAGTACTATCGAATTAGTGAGTGGTTAATCATGAAACTTTTTACTATTTATAGTAACCTTTGTTAATCTGATTATTTCAGTGTTTAAGCATGTAGTTCAATTACATATCTTTTTAATTAATGTTTTATACATTTTTTTTAGTTGTGATATTTTTACTTTGCATGGCAATTTAGTTGTGAAATATTACATGGAAACAAACTTTATTTAAATTTTTTAAGAGATAACTTTCATAGTTGGATTGCAAAATAATCATGCTTGAAAATTACTCTAAAATTCACAAAAAGCAGTAAATTGATACTTTTCAAACAAATTGCTTTTTGTACGTTTTGTTTTTTATTTGACAATGTAAAAATTGAAATTGTGTGATATTCAGAAGCTTTAAAAAAAACTGCAAAACAAGTGAAATATATGGGTTAGGTTGTAGCTATCATCAAAATGAATGACATGAGTGTTGCTCATGG
Organism: Maratus michaelseni; assembly: GCA_963931845.1. Classification (NCBI taxonomy): domain Eukaryota; kingdom Metazoa; phylum Arthropoda; class Arachnida; order Araneae; family Salticidae; genus Maratus; species Maratus michaelseni. Next base: position 262,045,148 of record OZ007598.1, read on the forward strand.
ACATGTTTTTATTTTATAATAAATATACTTTTAAGAGAAAACTGGTATCAAATATGTTTAAAGTTAAATATATTTTGAAGTTAAAACATATACTACAAAACAAACATTTCAATTTCAGAATTACAGGGGTGATTGTGCTCCGGGGGTACCCCGGATTTCCGGGTTTTTCTGTCGACCCTTCCGGGTTTTTCTTTCGGCTCTTCCGGGGTCATAAAATCATCCTGTGGAAAAAACGAATCGAAATTGAAAATATGTTGCAAAAACAATGTACGCGACGCTGCGACGGACGTCGCAGACTTTTTAGGGCACCTGCAGACTAAAAACATACAGCGATGCCGCGGACGCGCTATAGCGGGTAAATTACGCGAAAAAACGGCAAACTTCGTCGAAGGATCGCCGAAAAACCGCGAAATTAAAAACATTCGCCAAATTAGCGATAAACGTTTCAGTTACGGCAACCCTTACCCAGAGCCTGATCGGAGTGAAATTAGCAAACCCTCTGTCATGCGTTTTCCTAACCCCTTGTATTGTTTTAACCAAAGAATATAAACAAGAATACCGATACCGAAAGATATTCTTTGTCCTACCCCTAAACCAGGAGACAAAAACCAATCTTTTAAAAGATACTTGAGTATGAATCTTCATCTCCCCCCCCCATCTCCCTTTCGTTTAACAATGCTGATCCTCCCCAAATTCTGTTATGGGCTGCACCAGATGTCAATGAGTGCATATTTTTCATAAACCTTCATTCAATACCCTTCCCCTCGAAATTTGCGCTTTTCTATGGCGAAATGGCTCTCGGTAGAGTATAATTTGAAAAGAAGAAAAAAATAAGTAGACTGTAGATTAGGGTCTGCACGGGCCGGAATTTCCGGGGCCGGGCCGAACGAAAGCTACCTTTTCCCGGCCCGTACAAAATTCAGTGAAAACAGGCCCGGCCCGTTTAAAATCCATTAAACCACGCCTGACTCAATATCTAAAAAAATTCAGATTTTTCTTAACATACAATTAAGATTCTATATTTATGGGATAATTTTACGGTCCCTGTGGCAGCGACGCTGCGACGGACGTCGTAGACTTTTTTAGGCACCTGCAGACTAAAAACATACAGCGATGCCGCGGACGCGCTATAGCTGGTAAATTATGCAAAAAAACGGCAAACTTCGTCGAAGGATCGTTATAAAAAACGGCGAATTTCGTCGAAAAATGTCTAATTTCGTTGACAGATCGCGGAAAAAACGCAAATTTAGTCAAAAGGCCGTGAAAACGTGAATTTCTTCATAAGGCCGTCAAAAAGACATGAGTTTTGTTGAAGTATCGCGAGAAAATGCGAATTTTGCCGAAGGGTTACGGAGAAAACACCAACTTCGTCTAAGGATCGTGGAAAAAACGGTCAATTTCGTCGAAGAAACGGCAAATCTCGTCGTCGGATCGCGAAAAACGGAGAATTCTGCCGACAGATCGCGAAAAAAACTGCAAATTTCGTCGAAGGATCGCTAAAAAACAGTAAATTTCGTCGAAGGATCTCGAAAAAACAGAAAATTTCGTCGAAGAATCGTCAAAAAACGGTAAATTTCATCGAATGATCTCGAAAAAATGGCAAATTTCACCGAAGTATTTCGAAAAAACGGCAAATTTCATTGTCTGTGTATCTTCAAAATGTTTAGGCTGTAAAATGTTCATCAATTTGTAAATTTTGAAAAAAAAAAATGTAACAAATCAGTAATTTGTGCCTCAGAATCAGTTGCAAAAGTTACACTCTCAAATTCACAACTTTTAAAATTCTTTTGTGTGTAGCATCAAAAAATCTCGATAACTGGATTTTTTTTTTTATTATTGGTATGGAAAACTTGGAAAGTCAGGGAAATTTATTGCTGATCTGGAATAGACACCCTGTTGTTTGTTTTATGAATATTTGGAATAAATTTCTTCAATGATAAAAAAATAAAAAGACAACTTTCCATATCATATTTAGCAAGACAATGTTCACTCATCATTTAATGAAGTCATTCAATTTTCAGTGCAAATCAGGTAAGTTTATCAAATTATGTTTTCTTACAACTTACATTAAAAAAACTAGCAGTAATTACGGTATTCTTATGTTATTTGAGTTTCATACAGTTATATAATAAGTTATGGTGTAAATGGATATCAGTATTTTGCATCGGTAATTTTCAGGATTTTTCACCTGTGTGTCAATAATTTTCAGGGTTTTTTACCTTGTGTCACAATCACCCCTGGAATTAAAAAAAAAAAAACTAAATAGGATTTTGCTTTCACTATCACGTCAAACTGACTAAATTGGGGAAATGTTTTATTTCCTCTCTGTATACTCAGTGTTGAATTCAGACACTTTTCTCCGGGAGGGATTTCTGTGGCTCCGGGGGTGAAATTGCACTTTTTTACCATTAAAAAGCATAAAATCTCAAGTCGTCCGGGGGGACAATTCAATGCTCCGGGGGGGGGGGGGATGTCCCCCCCGGGCCACCCCCTGAATTCAACACTGTGTATACTATATCTTATAGTTATAACTAGAGCTTTCCTCAGACAGTTTCAGAAGGTTGCTGCACCCTGCCTACCCTCTGGTTTACCAAATAGTACCCTTCTTGCCCCTCATAAAAATAATTAGCACCCTTTTTGCCCCTCAGTAAAAAAAGTGCCCTTTCTCTTTTTTACTCAATGTTGTCTTACAAAGAGTCCCCTGACTTTTAAATATCAAAAGTGGCTTTAAAAACCAAAAGAATACATTTAACAATTTAAAAAAGTGACCTTAAGAATCTGAAAAGTGCCCTCAAGAATTAAAAAAGTGCCCTTTTTTTCACCAGCAGCACCCTTCTCTTTTTTAAACCTTGGGGAAACTCTGGTTATACTATTTAGCTCAGTGTTTAATACTTTAAATGCAGTGGTAACGTTTTTTTATGATTTATAGCAACTCTTTTCTTATAGTCAGTTATTTCTCTTTTCAAACAAAACTTCACGATGATTTCACTACTAAAAGTTTCTTGAAATTGATGTCATTTTCATGTAGATTTACTTTTTATAAATGAAAATATAAGTTTCCATTTAAAAATAATCAGGCAATCGATCCCAGGCTACCTGTGTTCTAGATGACGTGTTGTATACTGGCTGTTAACAGAGCATACATAAATTTTTTTATTTTATTTATGTATTTGATGTATTTTTTAACATTTAGTATTTTTTTTAGATTGCACAACAACTACATCTAAAAGCAGTTTGTACTTCCTTAACAGTAAGTGATTAACCGTGACACTTTTTACTATTTATAGCAACCTTTATTTTTATTATTATGATTATTTCAGTGTTTAAGATCATAAATTGATTATATCTGTTTAGTTAGAATTTTATTTATTGATTTGGAACTATTTTATTTCACTTGGTAACTTATTTATGAAATATTACATACAACAAACAAATACTTAATTACTTGCATTTTTTAAGAGAAAATGGATTAATCTTTCATAATTCGGTTACTCACCTGGTAAAAACTGTGTTTTTACCAGTTTATTCTGTCAAAAACCTACCATTTTCAATTTTCCTCTAATTTATAGATTAAGTGTAGCATACAATACATTTTCTAGACTGATTTATCCTTGTTCTTATTATTATTTACAATTACATTTGTTAAATTTATTTAAAAGAAGAGTGTTATATAAAGAACTAGGGATGCACTGGATATGGATTTTGCCGGATTTCGGATATCCGAAACTGTTTACCTACTTGATATCGGATATACGACACTAGATATTCTGCTTTTAGTTATGGTGTTTGCTTATTTATTTCTTTATATAATGCCATTTCAGAACAATAAATTATGTACATGGTTAATTTCATTTGTGACAGACATGACTTCAGACAACTGTTTTGTCCAATTTGAAGTACTAAATATTAATTAATCTTAATAAATTTTGGTGTGCTGATACATATATGTACACTATTTACAAATAATACAAAACTTTTAACCTAACAAAAAATAATTTAAATTAATAAGGTAAAAATATGCTGTGACAGACATGACAAAAAACAGACATGATTTTGAGGTATCTTTCATTATCACCCAATTGCTCTAAATTGGGACACATTTGAAGTTCAGAAATTTTTGCTCGCGCAAACAAAGCTTTCTTCTGATATATAATTTAAAAAAAGTTCTGAAATTTAAATTAAATAAATAAATAAAAATTATTTAACAGCGTGACAGACATGACAAGGATTTGTGACAGACATGACACATGTGAAAATTCAAACTAACATTGCATAATCCTTTCTATATTTTAATGGTATTTTTCATAAATGATGTACAATGTTGTTTTCGATATATAATGTGTTACATTTTTAATAAAAAGGTCTTAAAATAAAATTTTAAAATGTATAAAATCCCCGAAAATTCAGTAACATAGGAACTATACTGCTAATACAATTTGCTCCTTTTTATTCCAAACAACATACACATTAGATTCAAATTTAAACATTACTTTCATTTTAACCGGCACTAAACATTTCATTTAATATTGTTCTTCTGTCATTAGCCTGTGAAATTCTACATTATCAGACTTTGCAATGACCCACTGTCCACATTACAGTTTCAGATTTTCTGTTTTTTTCCTGTGCTACAGTCTTTTAAACACATTTACCAGATCGGAAATTAAATAAAGTACCCTTTTCACAGTAAGATGTAAAATACTACACCGGATCAATATTAGCGAAAACAATGAGCTCTTCTTGTTTCAGGCATTTTTTTTTTATTTCATGACCATTAGTGATCCACATCTCATCCAGTAGTTTCTACTTGTATTTTCTCGTCTGACTCATACAGGACATTTATTCCAGAACAGATTTTCTCAGCATCATTTTCAAATTCAAGAGGTATTCTGGGATCTGCCTTTCTGGCTCGACTAACTTCTCAAACACAGCACTTTATTATCCCGCCTACATCATCAATACAGCCTTTGCCATTTGATATAGTTGAGAAATACCACATTGTGGATAGCTTAGTTCATTGTCGTTGTAAAAATTGTATATTTTTGTCCAAAGTGTTCTGAAGTTCATCTGATTGGAATCTGTTGCACTCTAGGTGTTTTTCTGGAAAACTTTCTAGTACCAATTTATTAAACACTGTGACTGCATACTTATCATAATGGTTATAATCAGAGATCATGACATAAGGCTCAGAACTGACATCAGTAGCTTTGGCATTATCACGATAATAGACCATAGTGATATAGTGTAAAAGATGTATTCTGTTAATGTGCAGACTGAATTTTCATCCTGATAAGTGTGAGAGTCTGAGAGTAAATTTTTCTAAATTCAGCTTGAAAAGAAAGTTCCCCATAAGTCAGATTCTGTTTTAAGTTCATAAAGAATTTAGACTGTATGCACTTTACATAAACATGCCACAAGAAATATGTATGCTGTTTCTCTAATAAATCTAACAATGCAGAATGATTTTTGGTTTGTACGACTGTTTTATTTGCTGATTTTGTCCATTGTTTAATATAAATTGAGAGTCAAGTTCACTTTCTTCAAGTCCTACAAACTTCTTGTAGAGCTCGATGTCCTTATGAACACTGCATGTTTTTGAAGCCTAAAAATATCACTTGGTATGAAATCAAAATAATTTTTGAGTTGAGTTGAGGTATTTACTAATGTTGTACAAAAAGGTGTTGCTACCAATAATGAGAAAAATTAAGTAAAATGAAAATAAATTAAAAAAACAGATTGTGACAGACATGACAAACTCGACAGACATGACAAAATGTGACAGACATGACAATATTTAAACACTTATATTTCAGTTATAGAGTTTAATCTAGGAAGAGATTTGTAGCTTTTTGGCTAATTGCAGCCAATAACTGTTAGCCAAATAAAAATAAGTTTAGCCAAGAAAAAAAAAACTTTTATTTATACAAAATTTCTATATAAATGAGTATCATGGGTGCAAGACCTTCAGTCTCAGGACTGATTTCAGTCTTGGAGAGATTTTTGATTGATAGTAAATTCTACTTTATATACTTATATAATAGCAATTTTTTTATCAAGAACTTTTTATTACTTTCAGTTACTGTAACCACGGCCAAACTCTATCTTTCTACTTCCCCTAATGAGGGGAAGGAGAAAGATCAAGTTAGGCCATGTTGTAACAGATAAATTTTTAACCATAATGCAGACATAGAAATTTTCTAACCCATTTTCATTTGATTATTCCTAATACTCTAAAAAGTTTTCAATCTTGGCCTGGATGGACTTCTTGCACCCATGATGAATATTATTTTTAATTATGCAATATGCAAACAGTACAACACTCTGTAAGATTATAACCCTTCGAGATTTGGCCATACATCACACATCAAATGCTTTTTTAAATAGAAATTCTTTTTAAACTTCCCCTTCCAAATTAATCACCATTAAGTTATATCACCATCTAAGTTAAGTTATATTATCACTATTAAATTTTTGATTATCAGTCTATTTCTCAAGTCAGTTTTTGTTATATTCACGAGACTCAATCCCCTTTCACAATCTGCTGTAGACAACAGAATTCTTGCTACAAATTCATACAAAGAAGTCACATTGGGAAACATGTCAGTAATGCCATTTTTATGGAAAAAAAGAATACAATCAGCTGGTTTCATTTCTTTACCCCTTGTAGCCAGAACCTGCCTGAACAACTTCCATTCATGAACCGTTTTGGTTTCATTTCCTAAGTTGGGATCATCAACAAAATATAAACAAACTCTTATAATTTCCTCAATACTTGTTTAACGCAAATGATGTTCTCACACTATTTGTAAGATGCTTGCACAGAGAAGACGAGACAAATTTTGAAGTGAGTTGCCGGGACAGAGTCGGTTTGAGATTTTTTTCACGTAGCAGCAGCAGGTTTACAAAAGGCAGGAACAACAAAATGGAAATGATATATATTTTTTTGGCTGTTGCTATTTGGCTAATCCACTAAATGCTTTGGGGGCAAAAGGTGCTTTCAGTTAGCTTTTTGGCTATTTGGCTAGCTCTAGATTAAACCCTAAGTTATTTTTCTGACTTTATTTTCCCTTTTCATTATAATTTGTTTGTTGTGATATACAGAAAGAGAAAATAAACTATAAACATTTTATACAACTATACATTTTGTTTAAACTTAAAAAATATATTGTCTGTGACAGACATGACACGGCACTAACGTAAAAATGTCGGACTTCTAACAAAAAAATATAAAGGTTATTAATTGTAATTTTTGTGTTTTTTTAGAAAGTAGTGAGTCAGTTTTCAAAATAAAATTTAAAAAATAAGAGTTATGTAATACTTCAATGCTTCAATTGATATCAAAGTTTGGATAATCAGATCTGATATTTTGTTTCAAAGTAAGAAGTAAAAAGAAATTAACGGTAAAAAATTACTTTTTCATATATAATGTTTTTCTTGTTGTTTTCAATAGATTTGATATGTTTTCTATAAATTAAAATGAAAAAAAATTAAATTTGTTCAAATTTTAACAAGAACGAAAAATCATGCGTCAAGCCTAGATTATGTAACACTTTCCAACGCTTCCAAAATAATTTTACAAATCAGACCGTTTAATAAGGTAAAAGATGACATCTAAGTAAACAATTTGGAAACGCATAATATATTTAAAAACATAATTTCAAGAATTTCCAACATATACAATATTCAGAAAAATATCCGAATACTTTTATTCAGCCCTGTATAGGATCTATAGATCTGTATATATACTACATAGGATGCTAAATTTTAGTTCAGTTAGGAAACGCGTAGCACAGTTTAAAATTCTCCGTCTGGAGTTTCTGTCACTAAACGGAAATGTGTCCGCAAACTTTAGTGCTTCCCTGTATAGGATCTACAGAATTTATACACATCACGTAATAGACAAAAAGCGAGTTAAAATTAAAATCGTGTTCAGTAACTTAAAATGCACTTCCAGGAATTATTGTTAACAGACAGTTGAGAATTCTTTTGTGTGTCCCTGTAAATGAACGATGACTGCTATACACACAATATTCTGTTGTAAGCCTCTTGTAATGCACCTTAGTTTAATATATATATTTCAATGCGTTTAAAACAGTGAAACATTATTTAAATAAACCGCAGACGATTTTTCACCATACATGTAATGTAACGGAATTCTTTTGACTGTCCCTGTAAAGTAACTATAAGTTCTATGCACACCCTATTCCATATTAAGCTTCGTCTAATGCTCCTTAGTGATATATATAAATTTCAATGCGTTTAAAATAGTGAAACATTATTTAAATAAACCGCAAATGATTTTTTTTCCCCCATAGAACGCAATGTAGCAGAATTCTTTTGAGTGCCCCTGTAAAAAAACTATAAGTGCTACACACTTCCGTTGAAATAGGGAACATGCTATAGATAACGACAATAACATATAAAAATTGCAGAGCAATCCGAGCATATTTACGGGAGTTAGAGCATGGACAGACGGCCATACGGCCAGACAAACCGAAGTCATAAACACTTTTCAACTAGGTTGGAAAGTGTTAAAAAGGGTCTCTATGTCAAACTTCGCGTGAAATTAACCACATGTAATGTATGTACATAAATAAAACATGTTTCACATATCATTAAAACATTTTAAATATATTGAAATATAATTTACAAAAACTATATCTCTTTAAATAAATATATGTATATTAATAATGCTGCATAAAAAATGTAAATTAAACATTAAAATATTTTGTTTATTTGTACAATGCTGGCAGAAGTAAACAAATTTTAACCATAACACATTTATTAATATACCTATAAATGTAGAGTATTTTCACAAATAAATATACATACTTTTTTTTTTTTTTAATTTAAGCATAAAATATCTACTAATATGGTTGAAGAGTTATTTTCTTCAAATATAGGTTTATTGGTGCTTTTTTCTGTTTTAATTATTTAATACTGTTTTACTTTAAGTCACATTTAGTTTTATTTTAAGTTAAATTACTTTTACATATTTATAAATAATAAAAAAATTACTTTTAATTTTAAATATTTATAATGAAGTTATATTTCCCCTAGTAGTTTTATACAGGTATGAAACAGAATTTCAGGTTATGCATTAAAATTCTTTGATAAAAAAACTAACTGACCCACCCGGCGTTGCCCGGGCCCATGATAAAAACCTTAAACAGAACTCAAGTTTGACAGATTTTTTTTTTTTTTTTTTTAAAGAAGCTGTACCAAGGGCTCCAAAAAGAAGATTAATATTCAAAATTGGTTGTAGCTGAGGTACGAGAAATTTTTTTGTCTTTCAAGGCACAAAAAAGACAATGACCCCGGACCGGGAAGCAGGGTCCTAAGTGGAATGTAGAAATGAGGGAATAACTAAATAAAGAAAAATCCCCCAAAATGAAGAAGATCTAATTAAATGGGGCACGTTATTAGCAATTTAGAGATAAAAACTTCAAGGGGCCTTGTACTGGGCCCCAGGGATCTAGGGTCTTAACTGGAATGTAGAAATGGGGGAATAACTAAATGGAGATATGGGCCCTAAAAATAAAGAAGATCGGATAAAAAAGGGACTAGTTATTAACAATTTACGGCACAAAAACTTAAAGGGTGCCTGGGTCTTGTCTGAGAATTTTTTTTGTTGTTCATGTAGTAGCTGGAAGTCCTAAGAAATTGTTAGAAAAACAAGTTGGAAATTGTACATCAAACATGACAAATAAGGTGTGTTCGTACTATAACTAGTTTCAGTGAAATAAATTATAGTGTCTGTTATTATGATATGATTAATTTCTGTAATAAAATAAGTGCATTTTAAGTTGGCAACATTTTATTTTTTGTTGACATTTACTGAAAATTTCAATGGGAAACTGAAGCCTAGCTTTGGAAATTTCTGAACTTTAAATCCGTATTTACACTCTTTTTCCATTTAATATCTATTTCTCCGGAAACATCTATCCAAAAAACTGTTGGTAGATTATATAATTGCTATAATTAAACAATTTTAGTATAAAAATTCGGTTTAAAAATTCAGCAATACGGAATTAATATGACTCCATCTTAAATATGATGTAATCACCATGGCAACCTAGAAACATTACCTATCATGGGATACCATTGAATTAATTATGTATGATAGGATTTAATATAATGAAGAATGTAACTATAACTTGGTCATAGAGGTTTTAAAATGTCATATATGACTATAAACATCATACATGTCAGATAACTTGGTGATACATCTCGGTCGCTTGACGATTAATCCTCGGAAGCTGCTATAACAAAGAAGTACTGAATTTTAAAAAATTCAAATTACTTACTAAATATTTTTATTAATATCTTTTTAAGTTTTGATTCAATTTTCATAAAACTTGAAATGGTTTGACAAAATTCTGCATTGATTATATATATATATATATTAAATTTCAAACCATTCGGTTGGGTAATTTTTACGCTGTTATATGCAGACAGACCAGCAAATGACTATAGGTGCTACGTATTTATATAATTACGAACATACCCAAACTGCTAGTGAATCATACGATTTTTAAGGGAACTATCATAGAGGACCAAAAAGAGGCCAACTCATAGTTTTGAGCGGGGCTGTGAGAAGAAAACATCTTAAAAATTTCCTAGTACTTAGCACTTTAGATCTTCAATTAGTCGAAATTAAGCATAAGGTATAAATAAATCATTAAACTAAAATTTTAAAGAAATGCTTAAAAAATTGGACCTTAGGAACCAATAAAATTTTGAGGGTAGTGGCCTGGAGAGAGGTGTCCAAGACTCACCTTTAAAGTTACCATACATACTCAACTCCCGAATTCAAGATGAAAACATGTTTAATTCAGAATGGTTTTCTACACCTTATTTCACCTCATTTAATTCTAAATAATTTAAGGCGCGAAGAAAACTACTGCAAAATATTCACATTAAAACTGTTTTCATCTCGAATTTGGGGGGTTGGCTTATACGCGAGTATATACAGTATGCATTGAGAGGGTAACACAATTGGTGGGGAGCGGGGGTTAAAAGCACATGCCATGCAATAAGTTCAAGGGGACCCGGGTTCTAACTGGAATGTAGAAATGGGGAAATAACTAAATGAGAAATAATCATGCTCTTTTTAGATAAAATTCCACCCTCCTTGTCCCTTTTCCAGGTAGAATTCTACCCTCCTTGCCTTTTCTCCAGGTAGAGTTCTATCCTCCTTTTATTCCTAGGTAGAATCCTGCCTTGTTTGTATTGTATTGTACTTTAAAAAATTCTTTTCTTATCTTTTATTTTTAGAATGCTAGTATGGTACATCAGAAGTACTCCTCTTTCCCTCTTTATTTCTCTGTGAAATGCCCTGGTATGTCTAATCTTTGACTTTGAGCGATTCATTTTTTCATTTATCATTTTTTCCATTGAACAAGACATAGGGTAACAACTAAGGGTCATTGATTAATTTCACCTTGTCTGTCTAGTGAAATATAGTATTAGATCAGGTATTCCGGCCTTTGACTACATGACTTACATAAGTCCTATAAAAATTTAAGAAGTAGCTTTTAAACTTTTATTTTGTAGCTTTTTCAAAACCAGTTTTTCTAAAACTGGCAAAAAGTTATCTGGTGAATAAAAGTTTTAGAGAGAAGTTTTTGAATATCGTAGGGAAAGGGGGAAATTACTGTGAATATAGTAAACAATTTTACAATAAAAATCGAGAAGTTTCATTTTGCTATTTTTAATACTTTTCAAACAGTGAGGTTATGGAAATTAGAAATGTTATTGGTGTTTTTTTTAATTAAGGAGTACTTTAAGCTGTTGCCAGACTTCCATCCCCACCAGTATATTGGTATATGCGCTTATTACAAAAATGCCCTTTTTATGAAATGATGTGCCCTTTTCAACAAAATTGCCCTTATTATGTAATGTGCACCCTGCCCTTTTTTATGTTCTAGAATGATCCCTGGGTGTGTGTGTGTTGGGGGGGGGGAGGGGGGGGTGTTACATATAAAGGGCATAGTATAGTAAAGCCTTTGAAAATGGAACCTGTATGTAACAGAAAAATTTCATTGTTCTGAAGGAAGAAATACCTTACAAATATGCTAGCAAAACAAAAACTTGTCTAAAACTTAATTATAGTCTGATCCCTAATGATCCCGTTTTTACAGGATTAATTGTATGTAAAAGAATACATTGATTTAATGTTTACAATTATTTATTAGTTGTAATTCCTGTTGGTTAATTCATACAGTAAAACCTCTAAGAATGGAACCTGCTTATACCGGAATTTTATCTTAAATGAAAAAACTTTCTATCTTCTAAAACGAAAGCCTGTAAGAAATAATTTATTTCCAGCTGATAGCTGAATCTTTTTCATGAGTTTTTTACTATAATTTGTAATTTATTATTAACTAGCTCACCTGCCCGGCATTGCCCGGTCCCATGATAAATTAAAACAAACCTCAAGTTTGTATGATTTTGTATTAACCTGATTTTGGGATTTAAGGAAATTTTTAGTAGTTTGTAAAGTAGCTGGAGGACCCTAGAGATAGTTTATGAAATGACTATGTTTAAGAAAATTGAAAGAGAGATCATTTTTAAATAAGCTGTGCCAAGAGCCCCCAGAAGGAGATTAAAATTCAAAATTGGTGGTAGCTGAGGTCCGAGAAATGTTTTTGTTGGCTGGGTGACCTAAGAAGTTGTTAGTAAAAAAAGCTAGTGAATCAGACAATTTTTAAGGGAGCTATAGTAGAGGGGCCCAAAAGAAGTCCTGAGAGTTTTGAGCAGGGCCGGTCCTAAGATGAAAACATCTTAAGCGATCCTAGTACTTAGCACATTAGATCTTCAATTAGTAGAAATTAAGCGATTGGGTAGGAATTAATCATTGGAATAATATTTTAACGAAAGACATAAAAAGAGCCCCAAGGCTCCAATAAAAATATGAGGCCCGGGGAGAGGAGTCCAAGATTCAAATTTAAAGTTATGTATTGGGAGGGTGACACAATTAAAGGGGGTGAAAAATGTATGGTGCACAAAAAGTTCAAGGAGCCCCCACACCGAGCCCCAGGGTTTTAACTGGAATATAGAAATGGAGGAATAACTAAATGTAGAAAAGGACCCAAAAACGAGGACGATCAGATTAAAAGGTGGCAACTTATTAACAATTTAGGAAACAAAAACTTCAATGGGCTTCGTCCCAGGGGCCAGGATCTTAACTAGAACCTAAAAATAGGGGAAAAGTTATATGGAGAAAAGGCCAAAAATGATCGGATAAAAATATGGCCAGTTATTAACCTTCTGACTGTCCAGCAAATAGGCAAAATTGTAATGTTGTTTTCTCTTTATTTTATTTTAAATTGTTCAAAAAGAGGATTATTCCAGATTATATAAAAAAAACTTAATTATAAATATGAATGCAATCCTTAAGAGTATTAATCATTGCTCAATGTATTAAAACTGCATTATATCTGTAGAGTTATATTAATTTATATAATACTTGTATTGCAATGAAACGTGAAGCATGGTGAACGTATTAACACGGGTGTGCCAGTGAGAGGGTTAACAATTTATGATGCAAAACTTAAATGGGCCCCTAGCCAGGATCTTAACTGGAATGTATGTACAAATGGGGGAATAACTAAATGGAGAAAGGGCCTATAAAAAGCAAAGAAGATCGGATAAAAAGGGGCAAGTTATTAACTATTTAGAGAACAAAAACTTCAAGGGGCTCCATACCGGGCCCCAGGGTCTTAACTGGAATGTAGAAATGGGGAAATAACTAAATGGAGAAAGGACCCCAAAACACAGAAGAACAAATAAAAAGGCAGCAAGTTATTAACTATTTAGGGCACAAAAACTTAAAGGGGTGCCAGAGTCTTAAGTGGACTGTAGAAATGGGAGAATAACTACATGGAGAAAAGTTAATTTTGTGCTAAATTGCGATTTAACACAGATTTTAGCTTTAGGATATGGAAGCAATTTTTAAACTGATAGTGACAAAATAAGGTCTTTATGTAGCACACACACACACTTTCTGTATTATATAGTACACTTAATTGTTAATTTTCCAAATATTTTGAAAAAAAGTATTGACATATTAATAAAAAAAAAAAAAAAAAAAAAAAAAAAAAATGGAACCCCTCCCTCCCATAGACACAAGTTCTTATATAGATATGTTGATGAATATCTTTTATAACAATGCCAATATCAATAAATCAATTTCTTAAAGAGGAATAAATAATTTAATTTGAAGTAAAATAATTATTTCCACTCAAATGAAAAATTCATTGAAATAATCTTTGCATATTTATTTGTTATACAATACTATGTTTAAACAAACTACCATTCATTAGTGCATTTTTATTTATTTCAAAGTTTTTATTTATAAGTAATTTACTCCATTACATAATATAAATGTAATAGTGCTGATGGGAAAAATTATTCATTTTTAAATCGTTAAATATTTAAGTGTATAGTATACTTGGATTTTAATTTTTCAAATAACTTGGAAAAGAGTTATACTTTATTTATAGAAAAAAAAGTTGCAATATCCAAAGACCTTTGGATTTTTGAATTAAAAAAAAAAACAGTGAACTGTTTTAATAAATATAATAAATTCGCTCTTTAAGAAATAATATAAAGGAAAAGGATTTTTTTTAATATGAGTTCTGTATCTGTTAGCTGTTACAATCTAAATTCCTTTGGGAGAGGGTGAATCTCCTTGAACCCTCCCTCCCCCCAAATGTCCCACCAGTGCTAACAACAAAAACAAACTTTTTAAAAATTATTTATTTATTTATATTTTTACTGACACAGTATTAAAAAGTTATTGAGGTAAAACAGAACCAGATTAAATTAATTTAATGATGAATTTAACCATTCATTTAACATGATGAGAAAAGAACATTATAAAAAAAAGAAATATATATTAGAAATATGGTGCAGTTTTAATTTCTTTTAAATTTCCTATTATAATAAAATTTGTTAAACATAAATGCTGACATCCGTATAGTGGATTCAGAAGGATTGAAAGTGTGTGAGCCTCGAAACACACAATTTCTGAAGTTGCTGATTTTTTTTCGCAACCGTTGGCACCCTGTAAGATTAGTAATAAAATATATCTATTTGTAAAGATCAGCAAACTATAAAAAAGCAGAAAATATCATGAATGACCCTGCATCTCCATCCCCACTTCCATTCTGCTATAAAAATAGGGTTGCTGGATTCAAAATAGAACTCTAAATATTTTTAATTACTTACAAAATAATAATTAATTAAAACTAAAACGTTCAAATAGTACCTAAACATATAAAAATTGAATTTTTCATTAAAAGAATGCATATTGAAATTCGATGAATTTGAATTTTAAATATGAAAATTTATTATCATTTTCTCAACTTCAAACTTGAATACTGAATCAATTTCAGAAAAAACATTCTTTGAAGAATTGAAAAAGGAAAATCCATGCGGATCACGGCCAAAATGGGATACATGAAACAATGCAGGACTCTACTTTAAAATATTTTATTTAATTATTTACAGAATAATAGAAAATAAAAAATATATAATGAAATATTACCCAAACATGTGAAAAATGTATTTTTCCTCGAAAGAACGCATAAAAATATTAACTGAAATTTAATGAATTCAGATTTTAAATATAAAACTTTATTTTTTTTTTTTTTCAGCCATAAATACTGAATCAATTTAAAAAAATCTCAAATACAAAAAGGAAGGAAAATGGCCAAATTGGGGTATCCGAGTCGATGCGGGACTCTACTTTAAAAGGTTTTAATTAATTAACGAATAATAGAAAATGAAACAAAAATATTTATGTATTACCAAACATGTGAAAAATTAATTTTTCATCAAAAGACTGCATTAGCATATAAACTGAAATCAAATTAATTTAGATTTTAAGTATTAAATTTTACTTTTCCTTTAAACCATATAAATGCTTAACAATTTCCGAAAAATTTTACATACCAATCTTTACTAAAATCATCTTTTTCAAAATCGTTTTGTACTTAAATTGCCTTTTTCTTAAATCAGATAGAATGACTGGATAGCGTTTGTTGCTTGCAGTGTTTCCTTAAATCGGATACTGCTAAATCGATTAAACCTCAGATTGTAACACATGTGGTAGATACATCAATGTAGATGAATCGTTTTTCTGATATAAGCTGTAAATCTTTTTTTTTGGTCTTAAATTGATTTAGTTACATTGGATTTCCTATATTATCTAAAAGCCAATTTAGTTAAATCTGATTTCAAATGTTAGCTTTACATCAATTTAGTTAAATCGTGATTTAGCAATTTAGTTAAATTGGATTTCTGATGTTAGCTTAAATCGATTTAAGCCAATAGATAAATTGAATTTTTGATGTTAGTATTAAATCGATTTAAGGCCCAGGCCTCATCCCATACTACTTACTCTATGGAAGGAAATCTTTTTTTGCAGAAAATTTTCCTTGGAAATTCTTTGGCATTGTATTCATGGGTGAACCACTGTGTTCAATGTATCAGAATAGGGAGTTAGTTTTCCATTCTATTAGGGAACTCAGTTGTTTGTTCCCCCTCTCCACCACCACAATTTTAGTTCTTGTTCTCTCTGCCAGGGGCACTGCTGCATAGTGTACATTTATTCTTCCTTTGATATCTCAGGTTCTATGGGTCCGATCCAGGCCCGTATTATTGCATGGACAAATCGGGACTTTGCCCAGGAGCCTCCAAATTGATACATTAATTTATAAAATATTTACTTTTTTTTTCCAATTCAAACTCTAAAAATTTTCAAATACAAAATACAAATTTTATCTTTAAAAGATTTTACTGAACTTTCTGTAAAAGAAATTTCATTTGAATTCACAGAGCTGCATTCACAGATGCTTTTGCAAAGCTAACCTCAACTACTGCTTTGGCTGCAAGCACAGAGCATAAAACATAATAGCTATATGTTTTATTTGCTAAATTGCAATATTTTTAGATTTATTGAAAAAACACTTTCTACTTGTGAAGTAGAATCTTTGATTTGATATTATGTTATGTGTAGTATAACTTAAAAAGATTTAAAAGAAAAAAGTAACTTTATTAACTCATATTTAAAGATTGTATTTAGATTAAATCATATGTTACAGTATTTTACACTCTTCCATAAGTTGAAGTTATTAAATTCATTTTAGAGTAATATAACAAAATAAATGAAATACAAAGGAAAAATTCTGCTGAAAAATTAATTAGTATGTAATATCACAAGTTGCTAAAGTTATATAAAAGAGTTTGTTGTGTACTAAGAAAAAAAAAGAATAATTTTATTAATTAAGGTACTTAATTTAGAATTGACTGAGCTAAGAATTTTCTTCTATTTAAAATCCAAGGGGCAAAAATATTATTTATGTATTGCACATATGACTGACCATCAAATCTATTTGAATAATGTTGCAATGATTATTCAAATAGGGCCCCGTAATTTATCTTTGCCCAGTGTCCCAATTAGTCATGATCAGGACCTGGTCCGATCCTCACACAACTTAAACCATTCATCTTTGTTTGTCCGCCCTTCCTATCAACCGCTACTATTTTAATTCTGTTATCTCTGCCACGAGGCACCATTGCATAATGCACGTTTCTTCTTTATTGGATATTTCAGGTTCTACGAGTCCGATCCTCATACATTCGTCTTATTTTGTCCCTCATCTCCACCATCACCATTTTAGTTCTGGTTCTTTCCTCAAGAGGCACTATTGCATAGTACATATGTTTTCTTTATTGGATATCTCATGTTCCATGGTTCCAAACCTCACTCAACTTGGACCATTCGTGTTGGTTTGTAACCCCCCCCCCCCCAATCCATACACACACACCATTTTAGTTCTGGATCACCATTTTAATTCTGGCACTGTTGCATAATGCATATTTATTCTTTATTGAATAACCGATCCTCACACATTCGTCTTTGTTTGTCCCTTGTCTTCACCATTTTAGTTCTGGTTCTTTCCTCCAGTGGTGCTATTGCATAGTATGTATGCAGGGGTCGATGCAGGTTTTTTTTCTTGGGGCCCATTTTGTAAAAAGTAAAGGTTATTTTTGTGAAATTTATTATATTTTTGTAAAAAATAACATTTTGTAACGAAAGTTGAAATCCAGTTAATCAAAATCGAACCAAGCATTTATAAACAAAAACTTTTCAAAACCCTTTTGCTGAAGTTTTCCTCTCTGGTGAACTTGTTTGTTTACAAATTACACATTTTAAAACATCACAAAATAATAAATAGTAAGTTTTTATGGAATAGAATTTTGTGAAGGGACCCCATTTTATCAAATTGATTTTTGTGAAGGGGTCCATTTTATTAAATAGATTTTTGTGAAGGAGTCCCCTAAATAGGCCCCAAATTTTTCCTGGATCGACCCCTGGTATGTATTCTTTATTGGCAGGTTTTATGGGTCCGATAATCACACATTCATCTTTGTTTGTTCCTCATTTCTACCATCATCATTTTAGTTATGGTTCTCAGTACCAGGGTGCAATGAAATTTACTATATTGTCTTCAGTTCTAATTGTTTTAGGTAGATGAGGTTTCCTTTGAGTATTTTGGCTACCCTCAGCTCTTCTTGAAATGTTAAACAAGTGGTTTCAAGTTTCAAGAGGTAGTGTGAAACAGTTAATGCAAAACTAGTCTTTTTTTTTTTTTTTTCCATTTCTAGATAAAATCTGATCTGATATCAGATAAGAATATCAATTTATTGACTGGAGACATCGATAAAAAATTGGATACTATCAATAAAATAGAGTTGTCCATATTATCAATAAAATATATCATCGCCCATCACTAATGGTAAACTCCCCATAAATAGAAGAGAACATTTGAATCTGGTTAAGTTTGTTGTTGGAATGTTTGTGTTTAGTTAGTTTGTTTATCATCTTTTGTAAATAATTTTTTATTTTTTTGAATATTAATAAAAGTACTGCATATTTAAATGAGATCAACTGTTAATCCCTTCGAGACCATGGGTAGATATATGCATCTTCAGAAGTTCGGTACAGGAATTGGGATTAGTAAAAACAGCTTTACTTCTAAAAAAAAGTACTATATTACAGTTTAAAAAAAAGGGGTGCCAGCCAAATGAAAAATTTGTGTATGGGATGCTGGTCTTGAAGGGGTTAAGGATGATTATCCTTGTTTACATCCCAAAGTGAATGGCCGATCACATAAATGTGGATATGAGACAGACGACTGTATAATGTAATTTGTAAATTGATTCAATAAAATTATGCAAATCATTATCTTGCATGAAAAAGTAATTTGGTGTTGTGAAATTGGGCAATTTTCAAAATTCAGGATAATTTTCAATGTCCCCCCCCCCCAAAAAAAAAAAAAAAAAACCTAACATTTTTGACCATTTTCTTTTATATTTTCATTTTTCTACATTTCTTAATTGTTTAATTATTGTATTATATTTTATGTTGCTATGTTTAAAAAATGTTTTCCACAGTTGTTCTGCCAAATAATTCTCAATTTAGCGGATTACATGTTAATGTTAATTAAAAAAATTAATTTAAAATATCTACACTAATATGCATATCTCCTGTACATATTTACTATCAAATTCATTTTCTCTTTCATTACAAGTTCTACTGCAAATTGAATTTAACTTAGAATCCAGATTATAAATGTCAAATTTGTTACTGAACAAATTTAATAATTTTATATTAATTCTTTCATCATTATTTAGAATTTGTTTCAACACGTAAGGTATTTCAAAAAGTGTATATGCAATTTATTGGTGGTACTTTTCAGTTAGCCGGGCGCCAGTAATATATGTACATATATAAATACATATGTATATATATATATATATATATATATATGCATACGTACATATATGTATATATGTATGTATATGCAGATGTATGTGTATGTGTGTATACATGTATATATATCACTGGCACCCGGCTAACCGAAAAGTACCTTATTGGCTAATAACTGACATGTGCATTCTATTCCTTTCAGGTTTAACTAGCTTGGAACAATGATTGAAACCAGACTAAGCTTTGAGCAAATGTAATTTATCCTAAAATATTACTGGAAGTTTGACAATGTAGCTGAAGCACAGATATAGTTTAGAAGAGAGTTTGAAAACAGATCCTACAGACTTACAATCACTAAGCTTGGGGTAGATAGAACTGTTCAAAAGGTCTTCAACAAACATTGCAAATGATGAGAGACTGGTGGATCTGTTCAGCTAATAGCTTATGAGGTAGGACATTTGTCTATATTCTAAAGGGGCTTACATTGGGAAAATTTACATTCCAGTAAAGTGTGTAAATATCATGATAAAAATCAATAGCTGATTTTTTGATATATGAACCATTTATTTTGATAGTGGGACAAGTTTGTTTGGTGAAAAAAATTAGTCAAAGCTAAATCTTATTTAAAATTAATATAAAATTTGTGTTTATCTTTTTAATCAACTCACAATAAATATTTTTAAATATCAGTAGGTATTTGTTACTAATAATTTATTGGGTCAGCAATATTTCAAGTGTGTTGATTTTGAAAGTGGAACAATGTTGAATTAAATTATTTTTCATGTTGCATGATATTAACAAGCACAATCAGAATTTCATCTCATGAATACTTTTAAAATATTTACTTACTAAATTAAGAAATGTAATTATGTGCATACAAATTATTATTGAATATTTTTTAGTTCTTCAACCCTTTTCCTGTAAAATTAAATTTGTTTTGTTTTATAACTTTTCTAAAGAAGAATGTAGTATTGAAAAAAAATAATCACTTTTTATTATAATAATTATATTCGGTACTTTTCGGTTAGCCGGGCGCCAGTTATATATGTACATGTATATATACACACATATGTATATATATACACATATACCTACATGTACATATATATACATACATATATATGTATGTACATGTATTTATATACATAAATATTGCTATATGTACTTTACATATATCAATATTTACATTATCAATATATCTGGCACCCGGCTAACCGAAAAGTACCTTATATTCCATTTACAGAAAATCAACATTTTCAACAAACCATTACTTTTGAAACGTGAGGCAAGTTGATTAGTGCATAACAAAACCATTTTTTATTTATTCAACCCTCTGATAGTCATAGGGTTAAAGCAGTTTTTTCTACTGGAAAAGTCAGTAGTAACTTAATATTGGATTTTTAATATTTGTTACATTTCTGCATTGTCTGTTATGTATATCTGTTTAAAAAAAAAAAATTCTTGAATTGCAAAAAGAATGGGGGAGTGTTAGAAATCCCTGACCCTCCCCCCTCCCTAAATAAATAACATTTTTGACTATTTTCTTTTATATTTTTATTTTTCCACATTTCTTAATTGTTTAATTACTGTATTACATTTTATGTTGATAAGTTTAAAAATTGTTTTCCAGAGTTGTTCTGCCAAAAAATTCTCAATTTAGCTTATTACATGTTATTTTTTTTCAATTTAAAAAAAAAAAAAAAATCCGACCCAGGCTATGAGAAGTTGGCATATTCAAAAAAAAAAAAAAAAAATGTGCTTTAAGATCATAGGACCTTTTGTTCTGTATCCTTCTATCTTTCTTGAAAATACTAGAATTGAAATGTGTTCGTAAAATTTAGGACATAAAAGTAGTCATGAATCACAAACATATTCAATTATATTACTTTTTACAGATTACTTAATGGACTTGAACATTTCAAAAATTTTATAAATGTAATTTTGCCTTGATAGCTTATGTTGGCATTAAGTATTTTATATATCCAATTAAAAATTGTTAATAAATATAAATCTCTTTAGTTCTACAATAATATTTTATATACACAATGATTACACTAGATTAACATAGATAACACTAGATATTAATCTAGTGTAGTCATGTATCCAGCGTTTACTGGAGTTCCATTACCTGCGATCTTTTCTGTTGAGCTGATTAAAATATCAGACCAGATGCTATGATCAATAAGGTTAACTGGATGAATTATGCCCTCCAGATTCGACCGGGATAGCCCAGTTGGAAAAGCATGGCAGTTTCAGCCAAGAGATCCCAGGTTCGAATCCTGGCCCAGACATTTTTTGTCCAGTTGGAAAAATACAACACACAATGATTTAAAAAAAAAAAAAATATTTTTTTAATGATGTCCCAATTTTCCAATTGAATATTATCTAAACCTTTCGGGATATTTATTATTTTTTTCCTTTTTATTTTCAATTAAAGATCATAGATGGCACCACCACACATGCATCATGCTTGAGTTTAGAAAAAGATTAAATACAGAAAAACTAATTATTTAATTTCTTACATATTTCTCCATTTTAAAATTATAAGAACTTTCTGAGTTATAATTAATTAATATAGATGCTTTTAAAAAAAAATATTAAGTTGTATAAATACAGAATTAATACTAAATTTTTAACTTAAGTCACATCAGATGCCGCCAAAGAAATGCAAATCAGATTTCATTTTTCACTTTTCTTAAAAGTTTTCAATTTATGTTTTAATTGGATATTCCAAAGTATTATTTATTTGATTTCTTAAAATAGTAGATTTGTTAAAATAGCCTACTATTGTTAAAGTAATAAAAATGTAATCTTTGTTTCAATAATAGATTTAATTTTTCTAATTGTAATAATTTTGTGTTTTATATGTAATTCATATTTCTTCATAACACTATAAGCCTTGTTTATTACTATTGCTAAATAATTTAAAGTAATAGCAACAATAAAAATTTACAGTTTTTTAAGTAATATAATTTCTAAATTAATTATATCATTTTATTATTTTCTTTCTCCAAAGTTAAAATAGATGGTACCAAAACAACAACGAAATTAGATTTTATTAGTTTTATTTATTTAATTTTTTGGTATTGAATTTGTGACTCAATTCGATATTTCTAGGTGTTATATATTTAATTTTCATTAGCCTTATACTCTGTCACTCTTTTTAATATGTTAATGTAATAGTTATTTTTTGAAAGTCCTATTCAAATTTTTGATTATAACATTTTTCTACTTTTTAAGAAAATTAGTTTCATCGGCAATATATTCATTTTATATATCTTATTTTTGTTATTTGTATTATTTATTTAATATATAGAAATTAGAAATCTTTATATAAACAGAAATTGTACTGTTATTGTAATGCTTAATTTATAACAGATAGTGAGACTACAGGAGATATATGTTATTTAAAAAAATATATTTTAGAACATTTTAAATTGAAATTTGTTAATCAGTCGCAGAATAATATTGTGAGATTTGTCCATCGGTCATTCATAAAAAATTGTTAATTTTGTCAATCGGTAAAAACTTTACACAATTATATCAATCTCAAATTTTTTCTCTGCTCTGATAGTAAAATTTTAATTCCTTTTTTATAAATTCGTTTTTTTTTAATTGTTTATATTTTTTAATGTAAAATTAAATTATGAAACCTGTATTTAAAATATGTTTGTACGGATAAGTGCAAATGCTGTAAAGTTTGAGGATTCACAGATTTTTTATAAAAAAGTACTAAAAAGTAAACTTTAAAAAAAGGTTTGATGCCAGAAATGCTAATATTTGACTCCTGAAGAGTGTTCAAAACGTCTGAAACTTAACTAGTTTACTCCTGTCTTCTGTTCTTATAGTGATACAATACATTAAATTAAGCTCTGTCTTCTTAACGTTTTAAATACATTAAATCAAGCTCTGTTTTTTTTATTATATATTAAATTTACACACCATGGTACCTTACTAAGTTTCTTTAAAAATTCTTTAGTAATATGATGTATTTAAAAATATCGTTTATAAAAATTTTAAAGATCTGATGACATTTTTTCAAATAGACAATCAATGTGGGGACTATTTCCCTTAAGTTTTATTCTAGACTCAATTTAATACAAGTGTTCTCAAGTGTACAAACTATTCAGTTAAATCTTCATACGTTGAATCTCTTTATCAAGAAATATTTTATAATTAAGATAAGTAAATAAATGTAATTTTTCCTCTCAGTTATTCAAAACATTTTCCTTTAAATCTTAGCTATCTTAGATGTCTCATTTTTCTGTCAGAGCACTAAATGAGCATTTATGATCATTTCTGACAAATATGCAAAAGAAAGCTTTTCATAAGGAATTTCTGAAATGATTTGATACTTAGCAGTTGAGTCTTTACACCTTCTTTTGAGAAGCACTATATGCTGTCACTTGACACTTCTCTGCTAGAACTACCAAATTCTTTTTTTATGTGACAATAAAAGAAGCAAGAAATAAAACCCTATTTGCCAGCTTTTAGAATCTACTGAAAACAGGGACCCGGAGCCGGAAATTTTTTTGATGCTCCAGCTCCAGCTCCGCTCCCAGATAATAAGCTCCGGCTCCGGCAACAGCTCCGATTCCACGCTTTTGAGTTTCAGATTTTAAACTTGCAATTTTTATTATAAAAAGGAACATTAAAAAAAATAACATAATCATAAGTTCACTCTGAAAATACAAATTTAATTAAATTCACAGTTGAATTATTTGTTCATTCTTAAGAAAAGAATTGAATCTAATAAATACTCCGTCATATTTGATCTCAGATCATTATAAATGTATTTAAATGCTGAGAATAGTCTTTCTACAGCAACTTGGCTAATGAGTAATGCCGTTACAATGCAGCAGACTTCTTGAATGTCTGTAGGATACAATGAAATTGCTTATTTTTGTCAAATTCTGCTTATACTTTTCTCTTTCTAGTTTCTGATTCTTCATCTACATGTTTGAGTTCTTGTGCTTTTTTTCTTATGATTTCTGTCAATAAGCCTTCTCATGTTTGAACTCTTTGCACAATTAATTTTTTGCTCACAGATCCTTCCTTTATTTTCATTAAAGATCTGACAAAATGCATTTTTCTTCTCATCAAATTGAAATGCTTCTCAGAAAATCTGAAATCTTTTAGATTTTACTTTAAAAAAAGAAAATTTGGTGGAATTTTAAACACAAAAATCTTAAATATCTTCTACATTTTTCAAACAGGCAAAATTGCGCAACTGCACATGTAAACAACAGGCGGTCATATTTGTTTTCAAGTAGTGTTGCCACTTAGCTCAAGTAGATAGTAGAAGTGAAGTAGTGTTGCCCAAAGTTTTCCAACTCTAATTAAAGAAAAAAAACCTTAAAAATTATATAATTAAAATTCTGAATAATGATGTAATTAAAATATTTTAAGCCTGAAAATTTTAAAAGACGCAAAAAAAAGATTTAAAAGAACATTAAAAAACTAAAGGAGCCCTGGAGCAGGGGAAAATTTAGAGCTCCAGCTCCGGAGCGCACCGGCTCCGGGCTCCAGCTCCGGGTCACTGACTGAAAATATTGATATTGAAATACATGATAGCTGTACAAAAAGTTGTCAAGCACTAAAACATTTAAACAACCATCAGACTTAATTATGACCTTTTTTTTTAAAGTTATGATACAAATTTCATTTATATGACTAAATTAAACATTGACAAAATTATATTTTTAGGCATTATTTTTTATAAAACTTTTATGTCTCAAACGAATCTTATCTCATTTTTTTTCTGCTTTCTTTATAAGGTTCTGGATATTGGGGTTTTAGCTGTGTTATAGATCCTTTAAAAACATATTGTGTTATGTAATTTAGTTAAAAGTAAACAGGTGCTTTGCTTTTTCAGCAGAATTTTCATTTAAAATTTTAAAAGAATAAATGAACTTTTTTCTGATTCTTTGAAATCTAATTAGATTTTGATTATAGACTGATAAAATAATTTCTCTCATGTTGAATGCTGACAAGTTCTAATGTTCTCTAAGTTCTAAGAATGCTGCTAAAGTGTTAAAAATAGAAATTATTTATATCCAATAATTTGAAACATTTAAATTACAAAAAAGATAATATATTATATGCCAGAGCTACCTTCTCTGCCAGAACTATAAAGTTCTTTTTTTTAAGTGACAATAAAAGAAACAGGAAATAAAACCCTATTTGCCAGCTTTTAGACTACTGAAAATATTGATATTGAAATACATGATAGCTGTACAAAAAGTTATCAAGCACTAAAACATTTAAACAGCTATCAGACTTAATTAACAGACTTTAAAAAAAAAAAAAGTTATGATCAAAATTTCATTTATATGACTCAATTAAGCATTGACAAAATTATATTTTTAGGCATTATTTTTTTAAAAACCTTTATGTCTCAAGCAAATTTTATCTCTATTTTTTTTTGCTTCCTTTGTAAGGTTCTGGATATTGGAGTTCAGCTGTGTTATAGATCCTTTAAGAACATATTGTGTTATATAATTTAGTTAAAAGTAAACAGGTGCTTTGCTTATTCAACAGAATTTTCATTTAAAATTTTAAAAGAATAAATGAACTCTCTGTTTTTTTTTTTTTAATATCTAATTAGATTTTGATTATAGATGGATAAAAAAAATTCTCAGACTCATGTTGATAAGTTCTAAGAATGCTGCTAAAGTGTTAAAAGTAGAAATTATTTATATCCAATAAGTTGAAACGTTTAAATTACAAAAAAGAAAAAATATTCTAAAAGATCGCTTTTTTTCTTTTTAAAGAAAAAAACAAAACCTTACCAACCCAGCATATTATCATCCCTTACAGTTCTGACTATCATTTTAGATGCATCCTTTATATACACTGGTGTTCAGAAATTAAGGGACAGTGACCAATTTCAGACGTTTCATCAAATATCTTACTGAAACTCATGAGGGAATGCCCTTGAACTTTGAGGATGTAACGAACATGTTTGACTTCATGTTTTTTTAGTTAAGATTTTGTTGCGAGGACAATTAGGGGGAGGGGGCAATAATAATTTTAATAATAAAATATTTTCGATCACCCAAGTAACTAAAAATGGTCTGTCACTGTAGCAAATGACTATGTAGCTCCTGTTCAGCATTTGTGTAGGCATAGCATGTATATTTGTGAAGCTGTTATAAAAAAAACCTTTTGAATTTTTCACAGAAACGTTAAGATCTTCACGAATATATGTGCTATGCTTACACAAATGCACACAAATGTTGAACAGGACCTACATAGTCATTTGCTACAGTGACAGACCATTTTTACAATTTTCTGTTACTTGGGTGATCGAAAATATTATTTTATTATTAAAATTATTATTGCCCCCTAATTGTCTTCACAACAAAAACTTCGCAGAAAAACATGAAGTCAAACATGTTCTTTACATCTTCAAATTTCAAGGGCATTTCCTTGTGAGTTTCAGTAAAATATTCGACAAAACATATGAAATTCGTCACTGCCCCTTAATTTCTGGACATTAGTGTATTATATTTTAATGGATTGCCTCAAATAGTGTATCTAGTATGTATTTCTAAAATTTTTTATGAAAAGATGAAAAATGTAATGCTTGTTCTAAGCAGGCTTATCCTATTTTAACTGCAGTTTACTCCTTCTTTCTCAACACTAAAAAAAAATAAATAACAGAATAGAATTTATCCTACCACAAATGTAAATTATTAATTTATTTCATTGTGTGGATACATGACTGCCAAATCTTCAGATTTTGCTGGAGGTTTTTTGATTTAAAAATTTTTCCTGATCTTTTTTACAAATAAAATTGGGATTATGGGTTTTTTAACCTCTCAC
This sequence comes from Maratus michaelseni, assembly GCA_963931845.1. Lineage (NCBI taxonomy): Eukaryota > Metazoa > Arthropoda > Arachnida > Araneae > Salticidae > Maratus > Maratus michaelseni. The sequence goes on from OZ007598.1 coordinate 262,072,755, forward strand.
ACTTACATTAATATTGTAAATCAGCAATTTAACGTAACTGACTTCAACATTTAACTAAAACTTTTAGCTGGCCAAAAATTAATGAATTTAGGAAAAGGTTTATTTTTTGAAATTCATATTTTTGTCACATGTTATCTCAATTTACCCATAAGAATATTTGCTTTACCTATAAGATTGGAAATACTTTTGAAATAATGAGGAATTAATTTGTTCATTTGAAGAAGTCTTGATAGTTTTTTGTTTGTTGTATGATAACGTTTCTTTGCTGCAATGTTATACCATTATATTAGTGTTGTCAGAATTGAAAGTGTGGTTTCTTGCTGCTTAATTTATTCAATAGTTTTTTATATCAAACTTGGACCTTTGCAATCTGTCATTTTCTCCTGATTGGCAGTGTTTTCGTCATTGTTTGCAGTTTTCAACCATGTCTACAATACTTTTTTGTAATCTCTGGCTATTCATGTCAATATCAGAAACAGGAAGTCTTTGTGCTAGGCTTAACAAAAATTAGTCATCATCAATGTCATTTTCATCATTTGACTGCTCTGGTGCCATAACCTTTGGCCATGATTATTGTAGTCATTGGTTTAAGTTGTTCCTGTGCTTCGGCAATCCAACACACAACATCCGTTAGTATAATGTGCAAGATTTTTAATCAACTTTCCTAACAACATATTTCTGTAGTTTCTTTTCACATTCTCAAAAATGCCTGGATCTAATGGATGTGTTAGTGAAGTCATATTTGGCGATGAAATATACACTTTGATCTAACTTTTGATTACAATATTACTGAAGTTGAAATGCCTGATCCTAGGATTAAGAAACTGTCATTATCAATGAAGTGCTTGATGAAGATGAAAGAGAACATTGTAAATAGTTAGAACATTGATTTATTGGATAGAATAGAATTAAGGGCCTTTTTTTCTCCTATAGCTTGGTAAAGCAAAGCTTAGATAATCAGGACTCAACTGTGCATCTTTCTTACGTAAGAATGAAACTTATAATTATTTTTTATAATTTAAAAAAGCAGTGTTATAAGTTTGCATCCATTTTATTTAAAGAACTAATATTCATAATAACTAAAATATTAAAAAATGCAGTAATAACATTAATTTTCTTTACTGCAATACAGGATGGTATAACGAAAGTTTTAGTTAGGCATGAGAATAAAATGGAGTACCAGTTAATAAAAGAAATAGTTAAGCCATTTGATATAATTGTTTTGTTACTAGTTTTTTATAATATATTTTCTATTTGTCAGTTTCTTACATTTTTTTTTCAATTTCCTGTCATTTCTTTCAGTTCCATCTGGATTTTCCTGTTGTATGGTTTTAGATGAAATCCAACCCCGATTCACAAGTAACTTTGTAATAACAACTACACTAATATCATTTCAGGTCTGGAGTGTCTGTATTTAATTTGTTTACGTTCTACATTGTTCATAAATCTTTCTCCTAAATTGTACCCATATATTTTTCTTTTTTTGTTCACAGATATCTTTATAAAATAGCCCCTGTTCCTGTGCTGTGTTGAGTGTGGCACTTTAGAAACAGCCTGTCATTACTTTTACTAATGTCTTACCTCGTAGTAGCACCTTATCAACCCCATAAGAATTGGCTTAATAATATTTTTTCTCATCCAGCACCTCGTTTAAAATTAAAACAAATTTTTAGTTTCCTAATGGACTTATTTAACAATTATTTTTTTTATTTAGTAAATAAATTAATATTTTAATTTTCAATTAATTTCTTCAACCCTAACCTTAAACATCTGTTGTTTGACAGTATAATAAATTACGAGCAGGGAAGACCGAGCTATGCTCGGTCAAAATTAAATTTGAGTTCAAATATCATGACCAAAATGACCCACTAATTGAATTTTCTCGAACACGTGACTTAGCCCAACAGTCTTCTCGTGCCCTGCAAAATTTAGTGTAAATAGTATGAGCCGTTTTTAAGATAAAATAGCTTGACCCATAATGACCCATGACCAAAATGACCCACTAATCGAAATTTCTCGAACATGTGACCTAGCCTAATAGTCTTATTCCCTAAACCTGTAGGGTGCTAAATTTATTTCAAATCCTCTGAACTGTTTTTAAGATAAAATAGCTTGACCCATAATGACCCATGACCAAAATGATCCACTAATTGAATTTTCTCGAACATGTGACCTAGCCCAACAGTCTTCTCGTGCGCGAAAACCTTTGGTTGCAAAATTTAGTGTAAATTGAGCCGATTTTTAGATCTTGACCCACAATGACCCACTAATCGAATTTTCTCGAACATGTGACCTAGTCCAATGATTTTCGCGTGCCCGAAACTCGTAGGATACAAAATTTAATCAAAATTGTTAGAGCCGTTTTTAGGTAAAATTAATTTGACCCGCTTTGACCCAAAAATGACCCACTAATCGAAAGTTCTCGAACATGTGACCCAGCCCAATAGTCTTCTCGTGCCCGAAAATAGTCGGATGCAAAATTTCGTCAAAATCGTTTGAACCGTTTTTTAGATACAATTATGCGTGACCATGACCCAAAATGACCCACTAATTGAATTTTCTCGAACATGTGACCTAGCCCAACAGTATTCTCGTGCCCGAAAACCATTGGATGCAAAATTTAGTGTAAATCGAGCCGCTTTTTAGATCTTGACCCAGAAATGACCCACTAATCGAATTTTCTCGGACGTGTGACCTAGCCCAATGATTTTATCGTGCTTGAAACTCGTAGGACACAAAATTTAATCAAAATCGTTAGAGCCGTTTTTTAGATAAAATTAATTTGACCCGCGTTGACCCAAAAATGACCCACTAATCGAAAGTTCTCGAACATGTGACCCAGCCCAATAGTCTTCTCGTGCCCGAAAATGGTCGGATACAAAATTTCGTCAAAATCATTTGAACCGTTTTTTAGATACAATTAGCTAGACCATGACCCTTGATGACCCAAAATGACCCACTAATCGAATTTTCTCGAACACGTGACCTACCCCAATGGTTTTCTGGTGCCCCAAAACGGTAGGATACAAAATTTCGTCAAAATCGTTAGAGCTGTTTTTGAGATAAAATTTGCATATATATAACCACACACAAGATTTGCTCGTATTAGAATATATGATAACACCTTGTACTAATATATTTATTTTAAATGCTAAAAGGTGTAAATTAACAACATAATATAAATTAAAATAACTTTTTAGGTTGTTTTACATGTTACATGAGTCATTTTAAAAAACAAATGAGAATATTCTAGAATTGCACAGGCTTTGAAGTTATTATTTTCATGTACTTTTCTAAAAATTACACACATTATCTAATTATCTATGCAATGTTAAAATAATTTTTAGAAAAGTAAAGTACATGAAAATAGTAACTTCAAAGCCCATGCAATTCTAGAATATTCTCATTTGTTTTTGAAAATGACTCGGGGTGAGTTCAAACATGTAAAACAACCTAATAAAAGTTATTTTAATTTGTATTATGTTGTTAATTTATACCTTTTAGCATTTAAAATAAATATAGCTGTTGTTTGGTTTGGCTTTCCCTTGTGGTTTTGGCAGCACTAGTTCTAAGTCTGCCTTAAATTCTAGCTGCCCATTTTTTTTTTTTTTGCTGGAAGCACTTACTATATAAATTTCTGTTATATACTGTCTTTCATTTCCTGTTTGTTAGCATTCAGGTGATCTAGTTTTTGTATATGTGACTGGTCCCCTTCAAGAATTGCTATTGCCCCTTGTCTTCCTTATGGTGACCTGTCCATGACCATAGACTTTCATCTTTATCATGTATCTTAGTTGCCCATTCCTTTTTTTATTTTGGCAGCTTGAGTCTACATACAGTGTGCAAACTTTTTTTCTCCTTTAAGACCTTAATAAAAGTGTCTGAGAGGGACATCTGTGCTCTACAGACATGTTATCCATGTCTGAGCTGTCCTTAGAAACTCAAAAATCTTTCAGGGTTCAAAATATACATGATGCAAAGACATTTCATACTGAGAAGTGTATTCTACTGAGAAGTATTTTTTCTACTGTTATGATTTTAAACTTACTATGTCTGTTTAGTAGAGTCTAACAATCATTATTTAGGATAATATTATAATAAATGTGATCCTAATTTAATTTCTTTCATTCTGTAACCCATTATTAATACAAATTCCACCTTCTTTTCCAGCTTCATTGCTAGAAGACATACTTCACAAAGGAAAGGCTTTTTCAACAACATAAAGTAAATATTTTTCATGAAAACCATTTCACTTACTTAAGTGCTTGAAAAGGTGTTAATGTTGCTCTTGGTTCAGCAAGAAGTGTTTTGCTGCCTTTCTCACATGCAAAAGGTTTCTCACTTATATGAATAAGTCTTTGATTCGAGCTTCATTGCTAGAAGGCATACTTCACAAATGAACGGTTTTTCCCAAAGTATAAGGATATTTTTTTTCACCAATATGGTATTTCATGAAGAATACATGCCCTAATTAAAGTCCTTTTTTCATCCATTATGTAAGAAGAGTATACTTGGAACTTGTACAGAAGTTCTTCATTTTCTTCACCGACATGAAAGGATTCTCTTTAGTGTGATTTGATATGTGATGAATTAGAATAATTTTCTATCAAATAATTTTCTTAATTTCATTATTAAAAGGTGGCAAATATGTTTCCTGTGTTGGGGTGGGGCTTCTCGTAAGCATAATAAAAATAATTTTCATGAAAAAAGTTTCACTTATTAAGTGCTTGTAAAGGTGTTGATGGTGCGCTTGGTCAAGGAAGTGATGTTTCCACACAGATCATGCATGCAAAAGGTTTCTCACTTATATGAATTAATCTTCTATTCAAGCTTTGTTTCTACAAGGCATACTTCACAAATGAAAGGCTTTTCCCAAAGTATAAAGATTTTTTTTTCACCAATATAATCTTTTATGAGAGACAGAAGTCCAGTATAAAGTCTATATACCATCCTCTGTTCTGAGAAGAGTTTGACTTTCTCAAGAAATGCTTTCATACATTATGTAAGAAGAGTTTGACTTTCTCAAGAAATGCTTTCATACATTATGTAAGAAGAGTTTGACTTTTTCAAGGAATGCTTTCATACATTATGTAAGAAGAGTCTGACTTTCTCCAGAAATACTTTGAAGTCTACCTCACGAATGAAAGGTTCCTCCTTCGTATGAATGCAACTTTTCATCAGACTGTATGGCAGAATATATTTATTCTGAATATCTTACCAAATGAAACTTTTTTTCTTTGTTATGAATAAGAAGTAAGCCTGACAGCTCAATGTGTTATGCTATTGCTCTATAGGTCGGAGGTTCTCAGGAGTTGGGCTTCACTCAAACTTTAATCCCTTCAAGACCAATAAAATGAGTACCAAGCTTGTGTGGGAACTACACACTGGGGGTTCCACATTAGTCTTGACTATCTGATCAGGACGTCTGTTATATAGAATTTGATCCATGGTTAAGAAAGTTGAGTTTGAAACTGCAAGTGTTGATCTGTAATAGTTGTAGTGTTGTGGAATTTTATTTTATGAATAAGATGTTGTTCATTTAATTTTTTCCTTCCCATAACAGAGATAGAATTAAGTCTTTATTTAACAAATCTGCCAGATTTTTATTTTATGAAATTTAAATTATCAACACATGAACTTAAAAAAAAATTGAGATAAAATTAAACTAAAATTTAAATATTTCAAAATATTTATTTTTATGAAATTATTCAGTGTAAATTATTGTGTAAGGTAAATTCTAAGAAATAATTTATCCATCAAAATAAGGATATTAAAGTAGTATAAGTGATAAAAATGAAAAAAAAAACTAGTTGTATTTTGCTGAAGATTTTATTTGGGGACCTTTCTTTTTGTAGTGTAAAGGTGAATACTGAATGGTGCAATGAACTAATTTGAAATCTACCACTGAACGAGAAGATCTGTTCTTTGCTTTATTCATTAGACCATTTTAAATTTACTTTTAAGAATCCTGATTCGTCTTAGAAATTGGAAACTAAAATTCTTAAAAGTAATTAATGTACTTCTAGTATATTTTTCTAGGAATGATTTGAAATATTTATTTCATTTATATAATCTCTAAATCATTTGAATTTTTCACAATTAATAGATGTTTTTCAACAAATTAAATTTCTTATGCAACATTTTAATCATTGGGTTCTCAAAAAAAAAAAAAAAAAAAAAAGACGTTATGTGCTACAAAGAGGAAACATTTCTTTAGAAAATCACGAAATTAGCTATCCTGCAGAAGACATTTAAATTGATCCAAAAATTTGGGATATCTTTATGAAAATCAAGCTATCTGCCATCCCTATTGTTTATACAAAACACCTTTAAAATAGCGATGCAACTGATGTGGATTTTTGATGAATACAGAATATACGGCACAAAATTTTACCAAATATTCGGTATCCGGCTGAATACATTCTTCTTTTTTTTTTTTTTTTAATTTCAATAGTAATTTTTTTTATTTTATACTTGCTTAAAGAATAAAAACTTTATTATAATCTTATGTCATTCAAATAATGATAGATTTAAATTTATTTATGAATTTATGGTCATTGTCTATAAAAAGATAAAAATGTAAGTAATTTATCTGTTTTTTCTTACAAATCTGGGTTATTTATAAATCTAGGATATTTATAATTATTAAACATCCTATTGAACTGACTTTTTATTCTTCTACATATAGATTTCTTACTTTTCCTATGATAAATGTTTTTTAAAACAATTTAAATACAGGAGCCTTTCATTGCAAGCATCTTTTTCTGTAGTACAAAGGGGACATTTCATGTATGTATAAACACTATATTTAATATTTGGGGAAATATATGTGTATTTCTTTTTGTTAACATTGATTTTGATGAAATAATGTTGGTAAGTAGAAAATTACTTTGCACTTACTTTTTCTGATAATGTTAAAAATTTGATTTACCATAAAATCCGATTGTAAGCACCCCATTTTTCAAAGGCAAAAAGGATTCAATTTGGAAAAGGGGCTTATAATTGAGATTTTTATTATTTAAAAACCAGTGTTTATCATTACTTTCAAAGTGAAAAAGATGCGAGAATCTTCTGTGTTTTGGCAGACTTTCACTTTAAAAAAAAACAAGATGAATCATCCCTATTTTCCCCTTAAAAATTTTCCCCCATAAAATTAAAAAAATTTAAAAACTTTTTTTTCATATTTTTCTTTATTTGTTATTTTATTGGAACAATAAATAATCATCTAAGTCTCCCCTCAAAATTGCTGCTTCCCCCTTTGCCCTCTCCTTTGGTATCAAAAATGCATAGTTTAAACTTTATAACTCTTTAATTTTAAATTTCTTTTCTGACTTATTTAATACTCTATATAACAAACCTAATCCACCTCCTAAAATCTGCTTCCCTAACTTCATCTCATGAAGATTCCCCTCCCTTTCTAAATGCATCACCTAAAATTTAAAATTCTTAATTGTTTTCTGCTTTATTTGTGATTTTGTTCTAACAATATTTAAATATAACCATCTAAATTATCCCCGCTAAAAAAAATGTCCCTTTTTTTTCTTTGCTCCTCTACCCCAAATACACATTTTAAAGTCTTATTTTTTTTTGCTTTATTTATAACTTTTTTACAACAATAATTAAATAATTATGTAAATTCTCCCCCCTACCCCCCCCCCAAAAAAAAAAAATATGCTCCCCCCCTCCCTTAGCACACAAACTTTAAAATCTTTAAAACTACTTTTTAAAGATTTTACTTTGTAACAACAATAAGTAAATGATCATCTAACTCTCCCATTAAATTTTCATTCCCTATCCCCAGAAAAAAGGGTGAATTTCTAGATACGGAGGGTGGGAGGGGGCAGAGCAGAAAGAAGATTTTAGTCTTTTTTGTAGTTTAACTGTTCTCACCTGATATTTTGTTAATAGGGAGGGGGAGTTATTTTAGAGAATATATTTATTTTAAAACATAATATATACACGTGATTCAGGGGGTGAGAACAGCCAAACTTTAAAATATGAAGATATTTGCTTTCTTATCGCATATTTACAAATCCACATAATTCATAGATTACACTTCATATGTATTTTTTTAAATTATTATAAAAAATATTTTCAAAATGATATATATGAACAATATGAAAAAAATATGTAAAATCTATTTTTTGACAGAAATATATTTTCGGACTCTTCAAATATGCAAATTTTAAATTACAGCTCATTCTGCTAAGTTTTTTTTTTCAAAAAACATAGTTTCAAGTCTAATAGCTATTTCTGTCTGTTTTTTTTTTCTTCTTTTCTGGGAGAATTTGTTGTTTTTTTTTTTTTTTCTACAGACTGTACTTTTGAATATTGTTACATAAAAATGTTGAAATTTTCGTTGATCTATTATCGATAATTCAAACACTTTATGTATTCATTAGGAGTTTGAGTTTTAAGAGTTTTATATAATTAACTCTATTTTGATATAATCCAAAATCTGATGACAGTTAAAAGGGGTGAATTTCTAGATACGGAGGGTGGGAGGGGGCAGAGCAGAAAGAAGATTTTAGTCTTTTTTGTAGTTTAACTGTTCTCACCTGATATTTTGTTAATAGGGAGGGGGTGTTATACGTGGTGTAAGTCGTTGATGTTTCACAAATTGGAGACTTGCTATTGTAGAGGTAAGTTTGGTTTTATATTTGTTTTTTAAGATTGTAACTTGATTTAATATCATTAATTAGTGAAAATTTATAAAGTAATATGGATCATGTGTAAAAAAAGTTTTTATAGCAAAATATATCCGATAACGCAATTTTCTAAATGTCCTATATATGTCCTATATTTTTTGCGAAAAATGTCCTATATTTTATGGATTGGTCACTTCTACCCCTGTAATAAGAGAAGAAAATTATCATCAGTGCAACCCCGCATTATAACGTTATCGTATCCAGTTTATATTATTGTATTTAGAGGCATTATACTTTTTCTATAGCAGTTAAAGATCAAGGTTTTAAGTTAATGGTATTGGGGTTAACTATTAATTTGTTATTCATTTTATTGAATTTTAGTAATTTTACCGTAATATTTTAAAATGTAAAAGCTCAAACCACTTTGTTTCATATTGTTAAATATTTTCATATGGCGAAGCTATGACTATACTTTGAAAGTAAGCTTTTTCCATACTCAAAAGTTTTAGTCTGAATTGTTGCAATATTGTTAGTCTAAGACGTATTGTTACTGATATTTTAAATTTTGTATTGCAGGAATGGGCAGAAATGGCATTTTTCAGCGGTTTGTTTTTAAACTCCATGAACAATAGAGTGAAGAGCATCAACTCCAAAATTAAATCAATTGTAAAACCATACAGTAGTTTGTGCTCATTCATAGACAATTTTTTTATACTGTTGGACACATTAAGAGTTGAAAGAGACAATAACATTGTGGAAGGGATATTAAAAGTCCAAGTAGGTATTCCAGATGTTTTGTCAGATTACAAAAATGTTTTAATGCCATACCCGATGGATTTGGTGATGAAGGAATTTGAAGCTGTCGAGTCTGGTAAATATCAAGAAGCCATGCCTGGCAGTTATTCGTATTTTTCAAGGGGCAATTATTTTCCCATTAATTGCCAGGCTTGTTCTTGCTACCTCAGCAACTCGATGAAGTTACCATGTATGCATATTTTTTATGTACATAACAGAACAAACATGCCTACTTTTGATGAAACTTTAGTTCATCAAAGATGGACAAAAAAATTTGTAAATACAAATCATAAGATGTTTGTTTTAGAACAGAACCAAATGAACCACACCAGTCCTCCATCATTGAAAATATCGGCAAAAAAAAGCAAAATCCAAAATCAAGATTTGACAGATTTAAAGTGGCACAAGTATTGACAAAAGAAATAGCTGATTTAATGTCAGAATCAACTGGCGAACAATTTATAAAGAAAATGGAATTGCTGGAAGAACTTTTAAAGTAAATTTTTTTTCACAAAAGTTTTTATGTTAGTGCCATAAATTTAAACTCCTTAATTTTATTTTATTTATTATTTTAGGTGTTGGAAAAACAGTAAAAACGTTTCTTTATCCACAGAGGAGTTTTCTGCTGCTACTGGTAGGTATATACTGTAAAAAAGGTGGAATTTTCTGGAAATAATTTTAAAATTTTATATTTTAGAAATTAAGATTGTAATGCATATTTCGTCGTTTTTAACACTTACCAACATAGTTGAAAAGTGTTTGTGACTTTGGTTTGTATGGTCGTCTATTTTTTATAATCTATTTGTGACTCATGATTTTCCTTTCTTGCTTAAATCTAGGATCAGTTTCTGAAGACAGCGTAGATAGAACGGAAAATCATTCAACAATTTCTTCTAATAATACTGGTAAGTCTTTCAAACCGCATAGTCAAAAATGTAACAGAATAGTTATCAACAAAAAGTCTACTTGTACTTGGTTCAAAATTTTCAAAAAAGTCAAGGTACAAAAAATTTTAATGCCTTATTTACGACAATTTTTTAATGTGTCCCGCCTTATGAGGGCATGTTCAGGTTTCTTTTTTTTTTTAACATTGTTGTTAATACCATGAAAAACAACATTATTTTGTGTTATTCTTGTACAAGTGCTGTTTTTGAAGGGAGCTCTAATCTATACTAATATTATAAAGAAGTAAAGATTGTTTGTTTGTTTGTAGGGGGTAATCTCTAGAACTACCAAACCGATTTCAAAAGTGATGGTGGCAAATTGATGGTTACAACCCTTGCTCCAACATAGGCTATATTTTATGTCGGTGCCACTACCCCACGGGGGTGCAGGAGCGAAAAACGTTCTAAAATTGCGATCTTTTCTATACTGAAGCAGCTAGAAATTTGAAATTTGGCGTTGTAGTTACTTAAAAGATGTAAATGCTCTCTAAGAACAAAATAAAAAAGAAATTGAAATTTAAAAGGGTGAAATGAGCGAAAAGCGTTCTAAAAACATTCTAAATTACAATTTCTATGGAATCTCTAGAACTACCGAACCGATTTCAAAAGTGATTGTGGCAAATTGATGGTGACAACCCCTGCTTCAACATAGGCTATATTTTATGTCGGTGTCCCTAACCCCAGGGGGAGGGGGTGCAGGAGCGAAAAAGTTCTAAAATTGTGATTTTTTTTTATACTGAAGGAGCTAGAAATTTTGAAATTTGGCATTGTAGTTACTTATAAGATGTAAATGCTCTCTAAAAACAAAATAAAAAAAATTCGAAATTTAAAAGGGTGAAATGAGCAAAAGCGTTCTAAAAACATTCTAAATTACAATTTCTATGGAATCTCTAGAACTACCAAACCGATTTCAAAAGTGATGGTGGCAAATTTATGGTGATTACCCCTGCTCCAACATAGGCTATATTTTATGTCGGTGTCACTAACCCCAGGGGGGTGCAGGAGCGAAAAACGTTCTAAAATTGCGATTTTTTTTATACTGAAGGAGCTAGAAATTTGAAATTTGGCATTGTAGTTACTTATAAGATGTAAATGCTCTCTAAAAACAAAATAAAAAAAATTCGAAATTTAAAAGGGTGAAATGAGCGAAAAGCATTCTAAAAATATTCTAAATTACAATTTCTATGGAATCTCTAGAACTACCGAACCGATATCAAAAGTGATGGTAGCAAATTGGTGGTGACAATCTTTGCTCCAACAACCTCTTTAATAAAAAACTATGCGTTTCTGACGACTGGATTTTTCGCTAATTGTTGCTACAGATTAATCTCGGAAAATGAAACATTTGAAGTTACTGAAAAAAAATAGTAGCTCGAAAAGTATTTGTCAGAAAATTGTTAGACAAACTGCATTTGAAAGGTAAAAAATTGTATTTTTCTTGATATAAATTTCAAATCTAATGATTATGACATTTTTCAAATATTCAGGGCTCCCAAATGGTCCCCTTTTTCCACCTAAAGTCCCCTTTTTAGAAAAAGGTCCCCTTTAGTCCCCTTTTGTGCATTTTGGTCCCCTTAGTCCCCTTTTATGACTGGAAATAAAAGAAAAATTGCCGCAAAATGCAAAAAACTTTAAAAATTGCTAAAAGTTAAAAAATTGTAGAGGACAAAATTTATTATAATGCGCTAAAACATTATAACCAGAATTCTTTCACGAATGTAAAAAAAAATGCCGTGGAATGTGGAAAAACATTAAAAAACGGATTGGAAATCTCATTAAAAATTACTAAATTTCAAAAATTTACTGTCATAAAATCGTTGCAAAATACACACACACACACACACAAAAAAAAAAAAAAAAAAAAAAAAAAAAAAAAAAAAAAACGCATAAAAAATTAACCAAAAGTCAAAAATTTCTGCACAATTCCGAATAAATTTTATTGAAAGGAAGACAAAATTTATTAAACTGGGCAATTGAAACCGGATTCTTTTTCATAATGTCAAAAAATCATCCCAAAACGCGAAAAAAATCTAAAACTCATATAAACTGTGCAAAATTAAAAAATTACTGCACGAATTCCGAACAATTTTTTTATTAAAAAGAGGCAACATTTACTGTGTTGGGCTAAAAAAAATTGAAACCAGATTCCTTTTACTACTTTGCAAAAAATCCCTACAAAATGTATAAAACTTGCAGGAAAAAAAAATGTTAACGATGTAAACAAAATTCTATCACATGTCAAAAAACACCGCAGAATGTGGAGAAAAAAAAAAGAAAAAAGCTAAAAATTGCTAAAAATTCAAATCCAAAAACAATTGCAGAAGAACAAAAATATAAAAGTTTGCAAGTTAATTCTTTTTACGAATGTCAAAAAATTAGCACAAGTCAAAAAAAAAAAAAAAAAAAAACCCTGTAATTTTCATAAAAAATTCATGAAAAATTTAAAAATCACTATACAAATTTTGAATAAACTATTAATACTACTGGGCTAAAACTTCTTAAACTGAATTCCTTTTATTAATGTGAAAAAAATCACCATGAAACATGGGGGAAAAAAAAGGTAAAAATTGCCTGAAAAATTAAATAAAAAAAAAATCTTAAATTTAAAAACTAACTTTAGACATGCAGGTACTTTTCTGCCCACACAGATAAACTTCTATATTATAGATATAGTTTTGTTTTCAGTTTTGATGGAGAACAGGTGGCACTGTTATGCTGCATTTTTAGATAGATTTTGTTAGAAATACTACCTATTACATTCTCCCCTGAGTTGGAATTTCTGAAATTTTTTTGCAGATATACACTGTTATCTATCTATCTATATCACTTTTTTATGGACACGATAGCTTCAATAATTCTGCACAAATCTTTTCCAAACTGATACATAAAATCTCGGTCAAGTTCGTTAATGGGCAAAATCGAACCAGGGGGAGTGGAAGGGGGGGGGGGCTTTTTGTGAAAACAGAAAAAAACCATAACTTTTTAATTATGATACATATCAAATCCGTTTAAAGTTATTATTACTTCTAGGAAAAGGGCCAAAAATTTATGTATGACAAATTTTTGATTTCATTAAAAATGCCTTCAGGGGGGGGGGGATAGGGGCTTAATAAGAAAAAAATTCCTAACTTCATCAGTTCACAAGATATCAAATCCGCTTAAATTTATTATAAATCTCTTTAATATTATCTACAACTTTTATACTGACAAGTTTTTTATAAGACCAACTCTTATAGCAAAAAAAAAAAAAAAAAAAAAAAAAAAAAAAAAAAAAAAAACCCTGTTGGCTCCGCATACAGGCACAGGTATGTTTCGAAGTGGGCGGTCCCAACTGCTGCATCATGGCGAAAAGGTCTTTCTTCTGCAATTCCCAAGAAACAGGCACCCCAGGGTCTGCGTCTTCGAAATCTACGTGTGCCTGTAGGCCAAGCCATCAGGGATTTTTTTACATGAGGTATTTTAATAAGACAATCTGGGTAAAATTTCATCGAACTTCACATTAAGTTAACTCTTAACATAAATCGATGCTGATTAGATTTTGGTGTATTTCACCCAACAGGTGGCGCTACTGGGTTGCATTTTTAACTATTTCCATGATAGCCAGATCTCGGCATGTTTGGGATAGAATTTCACCAAATTTAATATGTACGATGATTACGAATATTGGTTTTGACCACTACCAAGCCTTAACCTAGGAGGAGTTGCCATAGTATGCTTTTTCGAATGAACATTATAGCATCCCAGTTTCTATTGTATAGAAAGGAACTGAATTTTATGTTTGAGTTAATAATTAACAATATATATTTATATTAATCTAATTTTAAATTTTATTAGTTAACAGAAGGCGCTGTTATGCTGTGCTTTTTTTATTCACTGATTACTGTTACTACAAGTTAAATTCCAAGAAAAGCACTGTTCTTTTGTAATTGTTAATGTATAATACTGCTAACAATTGATTCATTTAATATTTTCTTAGATCCATTAATTTTTACTATTTATATTTTATTCCAAATCATTTTTTGCTGTTCTAAATATAACCCATCTTGGCATAGGATATTTGAGTGTGTTAAATAAAGCTGTGTATATTTAGTGACAAGATAATCAATTGTTTAATGATATCTTTCCTTTGTAAAGATAATCAATTAACATATTTTCTGAAGTAAATTTAAAATTTTGCATATTTAGGGAAACTTGGTGCTGTATTTTTAGACATGTGGTCCCTTTTCAGTCACCTTTTTAAATATAACTGGTCCCCCAAAGTTCCCTTTTTTAGTATAAATGGTCCCCCAAAGTCCCCTTTTTAAATAAAAATGGTCCCCTTTCTCCCTTTTTGAGGACTAAAATGTGTTGGGAGCCCTGAATATTGAATTTGAAAAATTACCAAATTTCACAATGGAGTACCATAGCAAAACCTTCATGCGTAAAAATATAATGATAAGGACAACATGTCCTGGCGTGTATATTGGCTATAGCACGAGTCACAAATTATAGTAGCCTTATTATTCTGTTAAAATATAAAAGTGAATTATGAAATGTCAATATTTTGTTGGATTAAAAGTTCGTTATAAGAAATTGACCAGCGTAGCGGGCATAGCTTGCTAGTTGTATAATATATCAATGTTCACTAATTTGACATTGAAGCACTCACTATATTTAACCTGTTACTGTCTTTTTTTTTTCATACAAATACACAAAATTGTAATTTATTTTCAGATCATGATTATGCATAAGGCAAATTAGATTCAGATAATAGCATTGAAACCCTGTCATGTGAAGAAGAAGAAGAAGAGAGCGATCATACTTTGATAAGAGGTATTTTGAGTATATACAGGATGTTACAGTATAATGCATACAAACTTTAACAGGTGGTCGAGCACAACACAACAAACATTTCTTTTTTTGTAGGAAACAAGGGTTGGAATCTACTCATTCAGTCAAAATTACAAGATGCTTCTCTTTATAATCTGAACCTGGATTTTCGGTCCTAACTTTAACAATAATAAAGATATTTTAACAATATTTACAACAGAATTAACTTATGTGCAAATTCTAATCAAATCCCCAAAAATGCTAGAAGTGCACAGTAATTTGGTCAATGTCAATCAAGTACATTCTGAAATGTGGATCGTCTAATTTAACACTGAATAGATGTGGAGGATGACCACTTTTAGTGCATTAAATAAAACAATATTGTGAAAGTAGACACCATCTGCATCCAATCAGCATTAAATTATATGATTCACTTTTTGGAATATTCTTGACAATATACACGGTACATCAACTGAATTAAATTACATTTAGAAACATTTTTTTCATGCTCCGAGAAGTAAAAGAGTAAAAATTCCATTCTTCTACAACTAAAACTCACTGGGTTATGATATTTTTAATTTTATAAAATTTCGAAGCTTTCCAGTGCTAAAAAATTGCATGTCTGTTTTTAGAGCCGTAAAGTTCTGAAATTTTATAATATGCAAAGTGTCATAACTCAGGGAGTTTTGATTGTAAAAAAATGAAATTTTTAATATTTTACTTGTCATAGCATGAAAAGAGTATTTCTAAACATAACTTATATAACTCATAGAGAGTTTATAAAAAAATCGTATTTTAATATGTGTACAACCCTAGCAAAATATATACCATATAAAAAAGCTGTACTTGATTTGTATGCCTTTTTGACATTTTCATTAAGTCCATCTGTATGATAGTTCTACTGTTCTTAATGGCATATGATGGCCCATGTTTTAAATTTTACTTATTTCCTTTGTTCAACTATCTTGTCCATTCAATTTACATATGTAATTTCATTTTAATTAAATATATTATTCAATTTGTACTAATTTATTACTGAATATTAAAAGAAAAAAATTCTGTTTATTTATTTATCTACATCTCTATCGTATATGTTACTTATGAATTCAATTTCTTCTTCTACTACAGCTTTCTAATAGGCATAGATTTTTTTCAATTCCTTGTGAATATTTTCCTTTTATATTATAAAAACTTTTTGATGTGTGATTAATGCATGCATTTTAATTTTTTTTAGAAGTATCAAGCTAACCAGAGTTTATTCATAATCAGATGTCCAGTAGCAAAACTTGACATCAACATTTATAGGTAATTATAAATGTATTGATACTTATTTTGAATTGTTTTAGAACATACATGAGTTTCACGGAAATAAATTAATCCTTTTTAGCATAACCTGTCTTTTAACGCTTTCCAACATAGTTGAAAAGTGTTTATGAATTTGGTTTGTTTCTCTGTCTGATCTCTAACTTGCATAAATTAACTTGGATTGCCATGCAATGGATATACAGGGTGATTATAATTAAAGTCCCATTTTAAAAATGCTGTAAAAAAGGAACCACTGGTCACAATGACTTCAAATTTGAACTGAATATACTGGAAGAAGGGGGAAATGGTATGGCATAAGAAAGAAAAAGTTCCAAAGTGTATCAATAGATGGTGCTGTAAGAGGCATAACGAAAGTAGATTCAGCTACAAGTGACAGTTTTAAGCGAAATACGATGGCTTTGGCATGAGTTGCACAGTAAAGCAACTGTACTGCTCAATGTGCATGAGTGTTTTGGTTGTTTGATGAAAAAATTACTTCCAAATCAATCAAAAGTTGCAATACGGTTAGTGGAAAGCCCATCCACCATGGCAAAGTCGTACCACATTAGATAGGAAAAATTGGTTTTTAATTGTCCTTTGGCATGAGTTGTACAGTAAACCAACTGTACTGTTCAATGTGCATGAGTGTTTCGGTTGTTTGATGGAAAAAATTACTTCCAAATCAGTCAACAGTTGCGGTACTGTTAGTGGAAAGCCCATCCACCATGACAAAGTCGTACTACATTGAATAAGAAAAATTGGTTTTTAATTGGGCCAAAACCTGCATAAAAAATCACATAATGATTCAGTTTTTAATTGCACATGAGTGTCTTTTAATTTGCATAGTATGTTGCTTACAGTGTCATCTATTGATACACTTTGGAACTTTTTTTCTTATGCCATGGATCTCATACCATTTCCTCCTTCTTCCAGTATATTCAGTTCAAATTTGAAGTCATTCTGAACCAGTGGCTCCTTTTTAATAGCATTTCAAAAGTTGGACTTTAATTATAATTACCCTGTATTATAATGTATGGGAGGGAAACCATTTGAGATGTTTCATACTGATGTTACACTATTTCAATCTAATTGATATACATTACTGAGATGCACTACATGACGCTTAATATAGATTATTGAGTACTTAAAGTTTCTCGTCTATTTAAGAAGACACACAAAAGAGTTCAGATATAGGACTGGCTGTAAGCCATAACTGCTGCATATGCATTTTTTAATGTGTTATACTTTTTAAAATTTAAGTCTATTGGTAGAAATTGCTGAAGGTTAATTTTCAACCTATTATGTGTTTTGTTATGAAACTAAATTTTAGAATACTATGTAGAATACATGATAATCTACAGATCAAATACAGGGCTGCACAAAAGTTTTGGAGAACCTTTCCGGCTATAAGTGGTAATTGTTGCAAGCTGTTGCAATTGCTGATTTTCAAATGTGTTATGCATTTTGTAAAATGTTCTTTATCTTATTAAATGGTGAAGATAGCTGGGTTAGTGTCACAGCCTTGTGATAAGTTCATGAACTATTTTATTGTGGCAGATAACATGTAATTTTTCTTTTTTACAAGTACCTCATTTTGAGCTTTTGGTTTAGACATATTTATTTTCAGATCATTATATAAGGTATATATATATATATATATATATATATTTAATTAATGATCATAAATTAATCCTTCATTTAAGAAAAGTAAGGAATATTTATACATGAAACACTACCTTCTTTAGAGGCATATGTTTGTTAAAATCTTCTGCTACCAGAAGGCATAGGGTCTAGAAGGCTTAGAATTTTTAAATTCCCCATGAATGTTTATTTTTAATAAAATCTTATATATGTGATTAATGTTTTTTTTTTTTTTGGGAAATGTGTCAAGTTAACCAGGGGTCATTCCAACTTCGGCATCTAGTAGCAATTTGTCTTCAATGTCCACAGGTAATAATGATGAATGCATTGGTCCATATTTTGAACTTTTTTTTCTCAAATAAATTTATATTATTATTACATTACATTATATTATTATATTATTTCATTTTAGTGCTTAGTGATTTTTAAAATATAACCTGTGTTAATCACAGCCTTGTGATAAGTTCATGTACTATTTTATTGTGGAAAATGACATTTTTAAAAATTTCCAAATACCTCATTTTGAGCTCTTGGTTTATAAGTTATTTTCGAATCATTCTATAACGTACATATTTCTTAAATTAATGATCATGAATTAATTCCTCATTTAAGAAAAGTAAGGACTTTTTATGCAAGAAACACTATCTTTTTATTTTTATTTTTTTCTTTAGAGCCAAATGTTTGTTAAAATCTTCTGCTACCAGAACAGTCTAGAAGGCATAGAATTTCCCATGAATGTTTATTTTTGATAAAATCTGTTATATATGTGATTAATTATTTTTCTTTTTGTAGACGTGTCAAGTCAACCAGGAATCATGCCCACTCTGACATCCAGTAGCAATTTGTCTTCAACATCTACAGGTAAATGCAATGATAAATGTATTAATCCTGTATTTTGAACTGTTTTCTGAAATAAATTATTTATTTTAAGCAGTTAGTGCTTTTTAACACTTTCAAACATTGTTGAAAAGTGTTTATGAATTCAGTTTTAAATTGATATATGTCATTGGGGTTTACTATGGCATGTGTATGGAGAAAAATCATTTGTAGCGTATTTTAATTATGTTACACTATTTTAAATATATTCAGATTTATACATATCACCGATGTGCACTACAAAGCAATAAGTGTAGACTAGTGTGTGCATAGAATGTATCTTCCATTTACAGGGACACTCAAAATGATTCCATTACATTACAGTCCAGGGAAAAAATTGTTTGCAGCGTATTTTAATGATGTTTCATTATTTTACACATATTCAGAGTTATACATATCAATGAGGTGCTCTATAAGACACTACTGTAGAATATAATAGCAAAAAATATATCATTCATTTACATGGACACTCAAAAGAATTTGCTTACATGCTATGAACAATAATTGCTAGTAGCTTGTTTTAAGTTGTGGTATGTGTTTTTAAATTTTTTGCATATTAATTGGTGCATATGAATTCTGTAGATCATATACAGAGCTGCTCAAAAGATCTCACGTGTGTTTCCATTTATTTACGGAAATTGCTGAAGGAGAATTTTCAATTGTGCTGTGTATTTCCTAATTGAAGTAAATTTTAGCATACTGTAGTACACATACAAGTCTATAGAACATATAATTTGGATATTTTGTTTGACTATTGTTAGTAATTGCTCAAATTGGGTTTTCAAATATGTTATGCATTTTCTAAATTATTTACTTATTAAACAGGGAAGTTTTGTTACAGTATTCTGAATGTGTTGGAAAATGTTTCATAATCTATGCTTGTTGCATGGTTTTCCATTTTTGCTAAAACATTACCTGATTTAGTCACAGCCTTATGATAAGTTGAGCTTTTGCTTTATACGTGTTTATTTTTGGATCATCATATAAGGTATTTTTTTAAATTGATTATAACAAATCAATCCTTAGTTTAAAAAAAAATAAAAGAATTTTGTTCTTGTTACACTATCTTATTCATTTATTTATTTTTTAGATGTAAATGAGTGCCACAACATATGGCTACCATAACCTTTGAGGAGATGTTGGAACTCAAGAGGTAATTTTAGATCTTTCAAAAATATTCTTGTATTCCTTAAAACTTTCTTGATTCACCATTTTACTAAAAATTTAAAATACATTGATTTCTTGTAGGTTCTTTAAAAATGATAGTTGGAAAAACCAGAAAGAAAGGGTTTTGTCCTTTGCCCTTTTGTAACTCTAAAACTGAAACCCAACATGAAGTAATCCTGAAATCGTTTACAGAGGATTTTAAATGGTATGCTGATTGACAAAACCTTGGTTGAAACAATACCTGCGAATGTGGCAAGTGGAGCAATAGACGACATGGTGTGTTTGCCGGCCATAAAAAAATATTTTACATATTATGGATAGGATACTGTACAGCAGACTGTACAAATGAAGAGATGTATAAATGTCTGGCTTGCAAAATATGCAAAAAAGATTGCAAAGATAACTGTGTGAGGTGTGACGGCTGTTTGGAATGACTTCACTTGATGTGCACAAAAGGACACATCAAAAAAGAAAAGAGATTTTTTTTCTGGAAATTTTGCACCAAATAATGCAAAACAAACTATTTCAGCAAATCAAAACTTAATTTGCTATTGTAAGAACAATTCATTTCCTTATAATATTGCATGTTTTATTTATTTAAACTTTCTAATGTATACTTATTTTTTTTTAGAGTTATGTAATATTTATATTATCTTTCTAATTTAATTAACTGAGTTGTAGAGTTAAGTCTATTCAAAATATGCTGTTAGTACACTCAAGAATATTTTTAAATCAATTCATAAAAAGCTTGTGCTTTTTGAAAACCCATGTTTAAATTTAAAAATCTGAAAAAAATTGACAAATATGAGATGTGTAATATATGTATATTACATATTGTGGCAATAGTAATTTACGAGACAAGTTTTATGTACTTAATAGCATCACATTATTTCTTAATCTGAATTGGCAACACTAATGTTTGTTGATTAAGTGCTGCCGCCTGCTACATTACCAATCCTGTTATCACGAAACATGCCGTGAATCAAAGCCCAGCTTGTGTGTTACTATTAATTGAATATAATTTAATACACATAGTCAAGATTGAAGAGACATTTATCTATTGAATCCAAATACACAACAAGATGAAAGGGGGGGGGGGGATAAATATTTTTTACTGGCTACTAGGAATTTGGAAAATTTGTCGAGCCCTGTTGCATGTGTATGGTCAAAATAAATGTTATAAATGTTAAAAATTTGAACTGTAGTTTCTCTCTAGTACCTTTTCATTAAACTTTTCAATTTACATAAATATCAATATTTTGCATGCATATCCAGTTTTTTTTTCAAACACACTTTTCATATAATTAAATTTTACCACATATAAAGTTTAAGGCACTTTGTGTTTTTATCTGATCGCACATGGTGTATGCTCAAAATATTTTCAGTCTTGAATACAGAAAAACGTAAACCATACCAAAAATATTACTGAAAAATCGGGAATTTCGGCAAAAAAAAAATATCTAGAAAAAAGCAAAATTTGCCAAAAGATCACTGGAAAAAAAAAAAAAAAACAAGAATTTCGCCTAATAATCGCAGAAAAAATGTAAAATATGCTAAAAAATTGCTGAAAAAAAAACATGAATTTCATCAAAAAAAACACTAATTTCGGCAAAAAAAAAAAAGCAGGGAAAAATGCAAAATTTGCCAAAAAACGCTGAAAAAGCACAAATTTCCTCAAAGGATTGCTGAAATAACACTAATTTCCCTGATTTCCTTTATTAACATTACACAAACAATGTTTTTTAATGCATGCTGTTTCCTCATATAACACATTTATTCAGCTTGCTAATACAGTAGAGCGCCGCTAATCCACAAAGGCCTCTAATCCACAATAAATTTATGAATGTAAACAAAGAAATTTAATTCTTGAAAAATGCTTCAATGGTGGCAAAATTTTGAATTTTTAAATTTTTTTTTATTAATTTTAACATTTTTCTTATCTTTATAGTATTATATATCATATAACACACTTCTTTGTAGTTTAAAATGAAAGCACATTTAATTAGTATATTATTTTATATATTCATTTCTTCACTTCATACAATACTTGTAAAATGCAATTTGAGCTTTTGTGATTTTTTTTTTAATGATAAAAAATCCTTACTTAGACAATATATTTTATAATTTATTTATCTTTTCATTAAATCATAATTATAAAATTGAAAAACACATAAAAAAATACATATATATTGCTTTTGAACTCTTACTTAAAGAAAAAATTCAACACTATAAACCAAATGTCTTAAAACAGACAACAATTGATGCCATAGTTAAGAAATTTAAAAAATAATAAATTATTTTTTACATAATTATTACTTTATCTATATATTAAAATGTTTAATTTATTTATTTTTTAGCATTAGCAATCTAAATTTGTCCAAAATATGAATTTTAAAAAATGTAAACAAAGATTAAATAGACATGGCCTGTAATCCGCAAAAAGCCTCTAATCTGCACAACACTTGGAACCAAACTTTGCGAATTAGTGGCTTTCTACTGTATCTCATTTTGGAAAAAAACATGAAAACTGCACAATCACGTCTTTTGGCTTAAATGTCTGTTTTGAGATGAATCAGTCTCATTGCAAAAATTCAAATATATTTGCATTTAGGCAAATTTCCCTGATTTTCAAATATTTTTATAAAATTCCCTGGCATTCTCCTGATTTTTCCAAACTGATAAATCTCCCTGATTTTTCTTCCTGATTTCCAGAATCTGTAGCTGCCCTGTTATATGGATTTTTATTTTTTTCTGATAGGGTCACAGAAAAATTTACATTTGCTGCTTATTGACACAGAACGTTCTGCTACTGGGCATCAGGGAACAGGGGTGTGTCACAACAAGCTGAAAATGAATTTTCATTTACAAATTTAACAAAAATGAAGATATTAAGATTTTTATCATATTAACATTTTATGAAATCATATTATGCTATTATTGGAAGTGACTTAATTTTTATCAGTGATATAGTATTTGTATTGTCAGCTGCATCCTGAATAATGGAATGAGTAGTATCGTTTGAATATGAATGGTGGCAATTTCTAGAACTTCTCGACATATAATATTTTACAGAAATCAAAATAAGTCTTTTGAAACTTCTGTTACAGTAACTTCAATATTGTTAAAGCAGGTAGCAAGATTTTGTAAAATTATACTTCCTCTGTCCTTAATTAGT
Source organism: Maratus michaelseni (assembly GCA_963931845.1). Classification (NCBI taxonomy): domain Eukaryota; kingdom Metazoa; phylum Arthropoda; class Arachnida; order Araneae; family Salticidae; genus Maratus; species Maratus michaelseni. The sequence goes on from OZ007598.1 coordinate 262,096,115, forward strand.
TGCTACATTTGAATGATTTTGTACTGATTATTGATACTGATGATTTTATGATATTTTTAAAACATTTTTCAGAAATTTCCGGGTGCTATGCTATCAATTACCAACATTTACTTACCCTCCATCCCTCCTTAATTCAGTATCAAATTATTTTAAAAAATCTAGGGTTCACATGCTCTTAAGCCACGTCCCATTTTGTAAGGATTCTTAATAATCACATAAAACTGTCTTCTAGCTAATGAATCGTGAATTCATTAGGAAGAAAATGATCTTTCTGGTATACTGGTGGTAGAGTCTTTACGAAATGGGGCATAGCTTAACCCTTTGAGGGGCGGTGGTATATATTATATACCACCTAATTTTAATCCGATTCAAACCAGAAACTTTTAATTAAACTTTACTTTTTTAACTTTGACGAGAAAAAGTTGAAAAATTGCTTATTCTTATTTTGAACTAAATTCTTTCCTAAATTCTGGTGGGAATTCAACATTACAGGAGCACAAGTGCTTGCCCCTGAAAGGGTTAAGAGCATGCGAACCCTGAAAAGCTTCGAAAATTTTGTCACAAAATAAGTGCTATATTTGGAATATATGTGGAAAGTAAAAAATGAGAATGAAAATGCCAAGTTGTGATAATTTTAATCGCACATAAAGCAATTTTAATTGATATTTAAGGAATTTTTGTAAATGTTGTAGTAAAAGCTGTAATATAGCATTACGCTCTTTATTATTCATTTCCTTGTTTAGGGTAATTTCTAAATTGTTATTCATAATTACAATTATCGTCACTTTTTTATTAGGTCGAGTCACATTTCTTTTTATTCTCATACTTCACATTCGCGTTCATTGCTTCAAATGATTAGTATACCACATTATATTCATTGTAGTTTAATAATTTTACTGGTGTCGATCTACTAAACTGCATCAGAAGTTATTTATGACTCCACCTACTTGAAATGTAGCAACTAATTTGGGACAAAATTTTCAACTCAAATGTAGCAACTAATTTGGGATGGAAGGAGTACAATGGAATTTTAAAAGTATCTTTATGATTTTAGGATTATAAGCATATTTTTAGTATATATTACTTATTCGTTAATAAACATACTTACAAAAAACAAATTACTGTACATGACATTATAATATATCTATTTAAAGAAGAAAAACTTACAATTCAATTTTAACATTAATCTGCAATTATGCATTTTTGAATTTTTTAAGGAAAGATAGAAAATTTTAGAAATTTCCAGAAATTGTAGTGGAATGCGAACCCTAGTTGAATTAACAAATAATATTCCAAATAAAGCCAGAGTTAAAATAATTTTATTTTTGACTAAATTAAGTAGATTGTGATCTTAGTTTCATGTACAATAATGGTCTTGATGTCATGCTTTTTATTTATTTTCTTTCTTTTCAATTTTATAGGTACTCTTAAGAATATTTGGAGGGGGGTCATTCCAAAGAATAATTGTAGACAACATTTGGACACACATATCTCTGGCATTCATTTTGTTCAAAAGGTGACAGATGTAATCAATGTATCATTCTCTACAATGCCTGGAGATGTCTTTGAAGTTTGCAGTGGTTTTTATGATAAGTTTGGCTTTCCAAAATCATTGGAGCAATTGATGGTACACACATTGAGATCGGCAAACTCAACCGTCGAGATTTCTTTCTGTATATTAATCAACATGGAAGATTTTTCATCAATGTCCAGATGGTAAATATCTATATTTTTGATTGGCAAAATACTGCTTTATTAGTAAAATTTCTTATGTATCAATAATTTGTAAAATGTTCTAGTAAGGACTGTTTTAGCTCACTACAAAAATAAAGTAGCTTTTTTTTTTTTAAACACTATCTAATTTTTCTTTTATTAAACTAACATTTATGAAAATTAAATTTAATATAGAGTGCGAGGTGGTTGCACAAACCGTCACCTCATCAAATTCACGGCTGAAATTTTGGGATTAGTTAAAACTCATTTAGCATATCTAAATGCAAATCCACTGCAAGAGGGAACGTGACAACTTTTGTAGGTTGCTCACACCCCTCGAGCTGTGGTAAAGCAAGAGCCGTCGTGGTAGCTCGACGTATGACCTAGCGACCGTCTCCCCCTATGGGGTCTCGCGAACGAAGTCGTCGGGGGTTCCATGGCGGTTCATCAAGGTTCCGTCTCTGCGGAAGTTTCCTCCGAGATGTGGGGTTACTGCCGTGACGACCTATGTCACCAACCGTGGTAAAATGACCTGGGGGTCCGCAGTGGGGAGCGGCCTTAGGCCGATTGCAGCGCCGGGCGAGACAAAGCCCTGGTGCGTTATAAGCCCTTCAGAGGCTTGGGTGCGATGGTCGTTTACGCGCGTCGGCGACCCCCGTGGGCACCTGATGGCGCAGGATAGTTTTATATCTAAATGCAACTGGTCTGCCAAGTTATATCTTGGTAGAAACCCCTAAAAACCCAATTTTAATGGTTGACGGGTAAGTTTACCATTGTGTTTGCTTGCATGCAAATGTATGAAAACATCAAGGACTGGGAGCAGGAAAACACAATGAT